>BLBF01000004.1:20253057-20269816 GCA_015471245.1 Laticauda colubrina | reverse complement strand
TTGTTGTTATTGTTGTTGTTATTGTTGTTGGTGGTGGTGGTAGTGGAAGTGGTGGTAGTGGTAGTAGAATGCAGTACTGCAGGCTATTTCTGTTGACTGCTGGCTGATTGCAATTTGGCAGTTCAAATCTCACCAGACTCATGGTTGATTCAGGGGAATTAGGTTGTTTCTGTAAACCACTTAGAGAGGACTCTAAAGCATTGTGAAGTGGTATCTAAGTCTAAGTGCTATTGCTATCTGAATTTTGATCACATAACCGTGGTTATGTTATAATGGTCATAACTATGAAAAACAGTCATAACTCACCTTTTTCAGTGCTATTGTAACTTTGAATGGTCACTAAATGGACTGTTGTAAGTCGAGGGTTACCTGTATTAGTTTTTAAAAAGAAAAATACTTTTGTCTATCTTTAATATTTCAGGATTCATTTTAATCAGATGGCCTCTGGTTCTGGTAATTTTTGGAAGGAGTAAATTGTTCTCTTTGACTATATTATTTACTTCATGCCTAATTTTGTAAACACCTTGGTCATGTCCTTTCTCACTTGCCTCTTTTGCAAAGTAAAAAAAATCCACAAGTTGTAAGCTCTTCTTCCACAGAAGCTGCTTCACCCCACTGGATCTTACCTGACCTCCTCTGAACATTCTCTTTTTATAATCTTAAAGTTTCACTATATCCTTTTTTGTGGTGCAACAGCACTGCACACAAAATTTCGAATGCAGGTGCCCCATTGATTTATGAAAGGGCATTACAATATTGGCATCTCTATTTTCGGTACTGTTTCTTATTATCACTAATGTGCTCTTGACTTTCTTACAGCAGAGGCACACTGTGTCGGCGCCTTCACTGAACTGTTCAATGGATTCTAAGAAATATACTAGTTTATTGCAGCCATACAGTGCAAGAACTATATTTTTCTTCTTTATTTTACTTAATATGTATATATGCCAGGCTTGCATGGTTGACACGTATGTGTGTATGTGTGTGTGTTTGAGGCTTCACCCTTTTATTTTTACCAATGAGATCATTGTGCTACGTGATGATCTCCTTCCACAGCCAGACAGGAAGACAATAGCTCTATCTGTCAGCCCTGGAGCCATTTTCCCCTGGCACCTTCAGGGCTGCCACAGCAGAGTGGAGCTGAGCTGTGGAAATGGGAGGACAGAGGTAGAGATAGCTGGGGGATTGCAGCCATAATAAAATTATTTTCTCTGGGAACCAAGGACTTTCCCACCAGTTGTAAGGAGGTGGGACCAGCTGACCCTTGGACTGTGATCTGATTGGACCATGTGGTAGACTGCATGGGCAGAGGATGAAAAACTTAACTTGGGAGAAATCCCGGGGGTATTTAGAGCCGGGTTTCCCCAGACTTGCCAATATGACATACCTAATAAATCTGTACTTTGAGGAATATGCCTGCCTTTGAGTTTTGATTCCATTGGGTGTGCTACTTGGAACCCTGACACTGTCACTAAAGCAAGAGATATTAGATGTATTCGTCCCCCATCCATGACAACAAATCACCAGGTTTAATATCACTACTTAATTACCGGAAAAGATATCGCACTCTCTGCATTATTCGCATATTGCTCCAACAATCTATGTATATCCTACAGGTACAAAAACAAGGAGAGATGCTAACATTAGTTGCTTCTTTCTCCATGTCAGGGAAATGATGATTTAATAGCTGACCAGCTGCTGTAAGGTTGTAATGCTGTAATACTGTAATGTTGTAATGATGATGCAATGGTAGCAATGAGTCAGCAGGGTTATTTGACTATTACCATTTTAAGGGGCTCTATTATAAGTGAGACCCTGTGAGGGCGTATTTCACTCTCTGTGTGTGCTTCCGTGGTGTAGCTGATTACTGATTGCTGTTTGTTCAAGGCCTGTATCAAAGTATATATATATCAGAGTATATATATATATATATGATCAGAGTATATATATATATGGAATATACATCCCTATATACATATATATAGGGATAAAACTACTATATGTAAATACAAACCTGTGTGCTGAATTTGCTCCTGGGTTGTCTCACCTAGTCACACTGTGTGCACTCTGACACTGCATATATAATATACAGTAGTTTCAATTGCTTTTTGGATACAAGAAGCAATACATATGGTAGTGGCTACCCTTCATACATACTTCTTCATGCTAAAGCATCTTTATGTGAACAAATATTTGGATGGTTTTTTTCAGTCATTTAGACAGGTGAAATAGCTCTGTCAGTGCAGCTTAATGCTAACTAGAGTGACCGAAGGCAATTTAATATTTAATATTGTAATATAATTCTGCATTTACCCAAGAATTCAATGCATCAAGCTGTCTAAATTCTATATGACTGTATGTGTAATCATATCATAGGACTCTAAAAGCTCCATGTTACTTGTTGACCGAAAAAAATTTGGTGAGTGATCTTTTAAAGCAAGGGTCTCAAAGCATAACCAATGAGCTGCATGCTTGTAATTTTCTACAGCCTGAATGAATATGTTATAGAACCTAAGATATTGTCTATGCAAGGGCAGGGTATCAAATACTCTGTATATGCATTGGCTTGACCATAGGAAGTGGTCTAGGAAAAAAGTGGCTTGGAGAGGCTGGTCACCAGGTTATTCTGTTAACAGTGGACTTGGTCGACCAATGGGTGCAGTTGGTATTTATGGTTTTAATAATTGCAGTGAAGCAATCAACAAATAATAATATTAACTGCATTTAATTATTTTAATTTTGATTGAGTGAAAATTGTACAATTTAAATTTTGGGGATGGGCTTGCCCTGATTCTTTATGCATTTTGGAGTGTGATCCTCAGCCAGAAAAAAATAGAATACCATATCTATTAGTCATGGACGACAGATTTCCAACATCTCTCTTACTATTACAGAAAGGCTGCGGGCATGTTCTGTAACTATTAAAAAATGGGAAATATGGATTGAATGTTAAAGGGCACAAGTTTATTGCAGTGAGAAAAAAGGAAGTGAATGTTAAGTCTGCTAATTATGTATCAAAATGATAGATTACAAGTGAGTGTGACAATTGCAAGAACACTTCAAAAACTACCATGCTATTATGGACCAAATATATAAATTAACTGCTGCCGTGCAATTTATCTAGAACTCTCATGCAGCAGATGTAAAATAGTTAAAAGATTCCAAAGCAATAATTTAGTCAAAGTAGTTGAGGAAAAAGTGGATTAGATTGCCTTCTGTACAATAGAGCTTCATAGCCTGCCTCCCCCACAAAATAAAACTTTGAGCAGCAATCTCTACATATTTATATTAATATTTAATTAAATTATTTTTTTAACCAACCAGCCTGGGATCAGAGTTGTAATTTTATTGAAGTTCAGCTGTCCAGTACAGCTTCTTTCCCTTGCTTCTCTTTGAAATATCTATTTAAGAAAATAATACAATTAATAGAATTGTCAAAATGCCATATTTAAAAGCATAACTAGAAGATTTTGCTTTATCTACTTTTTTTTTTAATCTTAACATCTTATTGGTACTTCAGCTTGCAATGAACCCGCTTGTTACCTCACTATTAACTTTAATCTTGACATAATTCTGACCAATATAGCTGATACACTGCATGAATAAAACTTATTTTTGGATCTATCGATTTGCAGGTAAAGCCTTTAAATACTCACATTGTGTCCAAGTAAGTCACCAGGACACCAAACATGACACATGCATATTTTTATCATTTAGGCAGGAGATGTAAAATGCAGGGACATTGGTTCTTTCCCCTTTCCACTGACCAGTGATCCTTCTTTTTAAGAAATGAAATTGGTTTTTTTTTTCTGCCATCTCAAGGCTTCATCTGACTAGTATTCAATAGATGTATGTTTGCTGTATTGGGGTAACATTTATATGATAAATGACTCTATTTTCTACAAGATGATTCCATTAAAATATGTGTGTGGGGGGGAAGATTTGCTGAAAAGAAATGATACGAATCACCCACGGAGAATAAGAGCATCTGGAATAAGAACATAAAATAATTAATGTTAGTAGAAAAAGAAGCTTAAAATGAAATTGGAACACAAATCAGTTAGAACGGCACAAGTTGCTATATTAAATTCAAATCTAACTGATAGATTTTTTTTCCTCTGTATTGAGTTAAATTCTGAGGTATATTTTTGGCTTCAAAAATGCTATCCTTAAATACTTTCAGTTGATCAACCATTTTTTTGCTAAGTCTGTATAAAACTCAGTGTTGGCTGTCAGCATGGAGTCACTTACACACCACAACATATACCCAGACCTCTTCATTGTTGCCATTTCTTCCTCTTAAGCAGATACTCTTTCAGATCTGTAGCCTTCAATTCTGCTGTTTTGTTGGGGACCTAATGGAGCAATTTTTTGTTTAGATGTGAAGCATGGAAGAAGAGAGAGAACATTCTCTTTGATGTTGAAGGTCACCAATGCTTACACATCACTGAAATTCTCCTGTTTGTCTGTTTGTAACCTTCAATTGAGCAAAATGGTCCATTATAGTACAACTACTTTTGAATCAATATACCTCAAAGGAGGTAACTTAAAGAATGCTTCCAAAAGCTGGGACACATTCATCTTGTGGGATTTAAATTTGCCAAAGTTGTGGCCACTTCAAGCTCTGGTTATCTGCCATTCTGAGATCCTCATTTCTAATACTCCCTGTCAGTTTGACCCAAGGATAGTCAGTGGGGAAGCTGACAGGAAGTCGCTCCTGCTCCTACTGCTTTTTTGGATGCCTGTAGTCATTCTGTTTCTCAGTGTAGGTAAGGAAATGTTGTGAATCAATGGCCCAATGGGTCACAGGTTGCCTAGTGAGTGAATGTGACTCATGCAATATCTGAAATCTTTAGAAGTTTGGGACAAATAGAGCATGCCCAGAAAATAGCTTTAAGAGGATGATTTCTTTCCTTATGAATGCTGCTCTTCTTATTGTAACCAAACATTCTGAACTATATTTCTAATTCGCACCTTATTCATGGAAGCCAAACATGGCATATTGTAAACAAAATGTGACAAAAGGGACTGGCAGTTATCAGTAATAAACTCTTATGCACTTTTGGTATGCCAGAAACTTTGCTAGTAAACAGACTGAATATCAACTGTTGATATTGTATTCTCAAAAAATAAAAGAAAGAGAAAGAGAAAATGCTTCAAGAATAAGGTATTGAGGTTTTCTTAATGACCACATACACAATAAGAATTGTCTGTCAGCGGAAATTATACATTTAATGGGACAGGTGATGTACTGCCAATTGGGAAATCTCATGTACTACGCATCTAAATTCAATCCCTGAAATACTGTGAGTAGAACCAAAGTCATGTTGGATGGCCCATTGAATTGAATAAGGAAGTGTGTCTCAAACTCAGTAGCTCTGCTAAATAAGAAAGTGTTCCAGTTTGTGCACAAGAGAAAAAACAAGATGAGGCTAGAACAATGGGGAATTGTAATAAAGTGCTGCGATGTCAGAAACCATGTAACTACTTTTGCTAGATAGAGAGCTAGTGTGAACCTTCGAAATATATGTGTCAATTTGAAAACAGAAAGAATTTGAGCCAAGCCCTCGTACGAGGGGGCGGACAGTTAGGGTATAAAAATTCTGCCTGAATTTTGCTCTGTGTTCCTTCAATGCCTGAGAGAACCCGTCTCTGCAGACACGTGAATAAAACCTTGTTTTCCTTGGATCAACGAATCTTTTGGTGGTTTTTTTATCTGCTTCCACCTCACAATTTGGCGCTCAACGTGGGCCCCTACAGAATTTCGACTGGAGAAAAGGGACTGGGTAAGTGTGGCGCCACCGCCTCCCATTGTAGAGGGGCCCCTCCCTTGTCTCAATTGGATCCCGGGGTAACTGCACTCAGCAGACGATCCTTGGAAACAAGAGAGAGAGAAGCCGGCCTGACGCTCTGGGAGTGTCGTTGATCACCTGAAGTGGGGACGCCCACACTCCTTTCATCTCCGGGAGACCAAGGGTGTATCAGGTGAGTTTGTTGCCTTTCGGGATAGAAGAAGGGATATACTGTCCTTAAATTCTGGGAATCCAGCGACTGCTGGAGGACAGTGTAAATCCCTGAGTTGGGAATCTCTGGGAGATTGTTGGTGGGCAGCGTGGAGAATAGGAAAGGGACAAAGCAAGTGCGAGACGTTCCAAGAGGGAACGGGTATTGAGATAGAAAAGACCCCGAGAAGGCTGATTCCGACTGACTCCCCATTGGGTCAACTACTACAACAATGGTCATTGCCCCATCTGAGGACTTACACTCGGAGTCTAGAGAAAAAGAAAATGATCTACCTATGCCAATATAGGTGGCCGAAGTATCCCCTAGTAGACCCTGAGTTTCCTTACCACTGGGATTCCGAAGGGAATACCAGCATGTACTGGATAACTCAGTTGAAAGAGTATATAGTGAAACACCGGATGAAGGAGCAAATACCCTATGTGGAGGTATGGTATCATGCTCACTTTGAAGGTCCAGTTCCACCAGAAACAGAAGTAGGACAGTTTGTCAGCAAGGTGGAGGAAAGTGAAACTGAGGATTGGATGGGGAGTCCACCGGCATCGGCTCCAGCAGTCCCGGCACCACCGCCCCTGCCGGCTCCAGTTGCCCAGGCTCCACCTCCACCTGCATATCCAGGACTCAGAAGGGAACTGACTCAATTAAACAAGGACCTAGAGAATTTGCCTCTAGGAAGAAGGTCGGCCAATCCCATGTCGGCTTTCCCAGTCAGAGAAGTCCCAAATGGCATGAATGCGCAGGGGAATCCAGTCACCGTTTTCGTGGCTGTCCCCATAAAATATGCTGAGTTACGGGATCTGAAAAAGACCCTTCCGAAACTCCATGAGAATGCTCATGAAGTGGCAGAACAGTTGGAATTATTTCTGGGGCCCAATGAATACACATACCAAGAACTGATGTATATTCTTGGACACCTTTTCACCCTCGAAGAGAGGAACCTCATTAGGAGGGCAGCAATAGCTGCCTGGAATAGGAGACATGCAGGGCAACAGGGTGCAGTGGCTGCAGACACAAAGTTCCCCATAGCCGATCCAAATTGGAACATCAATAATAACGCTCATAGGGAGCACATGAGAGATATGAAACACATGATCACTGAAGGAATTAAATTGGCCATCCCTCAAGGGAAAAACTTGACCAAAGCATTTGAAATAACACAAGGAAAGGATGAGTCCCAGGGGGATTTCTGTGCTCAGCTCTGTGAAGGGTTAACCAAGTACGCTGGAGTGGAGCCAGAAACCCCTGCCTTCGAGACTCTCCTGAAGATGCAATTCGTCACCAAAGCATGGCCAGATATCCAGAAAAAGATCCAGAAGACAGAGGGATGGACTGATTTGGGCATGACAGATTTGATGAGAGCAGCCCAACAAGTTTTTGTGAACTGAGACTCAGTTAAAACCAAACAGAAGTCTCAGATGATGGTAGCTGCTGTGCAAATGGCAGCCAAGAATGAAGTTAGGGAAAACAGGGAGACCCAGATGTCAGATCCGAGGCCAAGGTGGAGAGATGAAAGATCTCCCAGCAAGGAGTGGAGACCCCTGTTTAGGCGAGGAGGTCCAGGGGGCAATCGAGGCAGTCGATTCCAATGGCCGTCCCAGAGTGGAACTTGCTTCAGATGCGGGAAAGAGGGACATTTTGCGCTTGAATGTCCCAAAACCCCAGAGGAACGAAGCTATGCCATATACGATTAGGGAAGTTCCGGCTCCCCAAGAGGGACCTGCGGGGAGCCATTGGTAAATGTGTTAGTGGGTCCTGACCATCATGAACAGCTGTTCCTGATTGACACTGGCGCAAGCCGGACATCTGTATGCAATCCTGTAAAGGGAGCATGCAGGTCAAAGCAGACTTTAAAGGTGGTTGGGGTGAGTGGGAAATCCCAAGAGGTCAAGATTTTGGAAGAGGTGAGATTGGAATTGAATGATGTGGTTACTGAAACCGAAATATTGTATATTCCGGATTCAGGGGTGAACTTGCTAGGAAGAGACTTGTTGGATGCTTTTGGAATAGAATTGTGGGATAGAAGGAAAGAAGTTTGCATGTGTATGTTAACAATGGAAGATGAGGAGAAGATATCATCAGATGTGTGGGCAGGAGGTGAAGGGGTTAGTAGGATGGCAATACAGCCCATTCAGATCAAGATACAACCAGGGATAACTAAACTGTGGACTCCACAATATACTCTGAGTAAGAGAGGTAGGGAAGGGTTGAAACCAGTGATTGACAGATTATTGAAACAGGGACTGTTGGAACCTACTATGTCACCATTCAATTCACCGGTTTTAACAGTAATAAAAAAGGATGGGAAGTATAGATTGGTTAATGATTTGAGGAGGATCAATGAGATAGTGGTTCCTAGATTCCCAGTGGTTCCTGATCCCTATACCATCTTGGGGCGTATCCCCCCCAAAGACAAATGGTTTACTGTGATAGATCTGAAGGATGCCTTTTGGACGTGCCCTTTGGAGGAGAGGAGGAGAGACTTGTTTGCCTTTGAATGGAATGATCCTGAGAGTGGAAGGAAACAGCAGTTGAGGTGGACAGTACTTCCTCAGGGATATACCGAGAGCCCTTTATTGTTTGGACAGGCGTTGGAAGAAAAGTTGGTGTCGTTTGAGAGAGAGAAAGGAATCACCCTAATTCAGTACGTGGATGACTTGTTGTTAACTGGGGAGAAAGAGAAGGAAGTGAGAGCGGCTTCTGTGAGTCTGTTGAATTGGCTGAAGGAGCAGGGGCTGAAAGTCTCAAAAGAGAAGCTTCAGTTTGTTGAAAAAAAGGTGAAATATTTGGGACATTACATTCAGCAGGGGGTTAGGTCCTTGGACCCTGAAAGGGTGAAGGGGATCATGAGCTTGGCTCCTCCCAGGAACAAGACAGAGGTGCGGAAAGCATTGGAATTATTGGGGTATTGTAGAATCTGGGTAGACCAATTCACAGTGTTGGCACAATTTTTGCATAGAAAGCTGCCTGGAAAGGGAGAGCACATAGAATGGGAGGAGGGAGATAGTGAAAGGTGGGAAGAGCTGAAGAAGGCTTTGTCAACCGCTCCGGTTTTAGCCTTGCCAAACCTGAAATTACCGTTTCATTTGTATGTGGCGGTGGCTCAGGGAACAGCAGTTGGAGTCCTTGCCCAAAAGAGGGGGGGCAGTACCAGCCGGTAGCCTTCCTAAGCAAGGGTTTGGAGCCGGTTGTGAAAGGATGGCCAGTTTGTGTTCAGGCTGTGGCAGCAACAGCGATGTTGGTGGTGGAGAGCAAAAAGTTAACCTTTGGGGGAGCTTTGGTGGTGCATTCGCCTCATCAGGTCAACTCAGTGTTGAGCCAGCTGGTTACCACTTGGATGACCGAAGGGAGGATATTGAAGTATGAAACCATTTTGAGAACCAGTCCTGATGTGGTAATAGGAACAGACAAGAATCTAAATCCAGCAGAATTCTTGGAGGGGAGAAGGCAGGCATGGGAACCGGAAGACCATGATTGTCTATTGCAAGTGGATCTCATGACGAAGGTTAGAGAGGACTTGGAAGAGACTCCATTGGAGAAGGGAGAGAGGTGGTTTATAGATGGATCTAGCAGGGTAGAAAATGGAAAGCGAAAATCTGGGTTTGCAATAGTAACCGGGGAAGGTGAGGTAATAGAGAAAGGGTCACTCCCAGCTGCTTGGTCAGCTCAGATATGTGAATTGTTTGCCCTGACCAGAGCCTTGGAATTGGCTGAGGGGATGGAAGTAACGATTTGGACTGATTCCAAGTATGCATGGGGGGTGGTGCACACATTTGGGAAAATCTGAAAAGAAAGAGGGTATATCAAGGCAGATGGGAAGCAAATAGAGCAAGTGCAGTTAGTAGAACAAGCCTTAGAGGCATTGCAACTCCCTAGCTGAGTATCAATTGTCCATGTGAGCGCACATCAGAAGGGGAACACATCGGAGGTTATGGGAAACCAATGGGCGGACAAATGGACGAAGGAAGCTGCAGGGGAGATAGAGTTGGTAATGGTATCTATACCAATCCTGGAAAAGGAGGACGAGAGGGAGGAATGGGAGCCAGAGAAAAAGGAAAAGTTGGAGTTGGAGAAAGAGGGATGTGTCAAAACCCCTGAGGGATGGAAGACGTCGGAGGGAGTCAAGGTGGTGTCACCCATTGTCATGAGGGGAATATTGGAGAAAGTTCAAGAAGGAGGACATTGGGGAACGGAGGCCTTGGTCATGTCCGTTAAACCTCACTATTGGAGTCTGAGGATGTGGACAGTAGCTCAGAGCATCTGCTGGAAATGTTTGATTTGTTTGAAAGTAAATAAGAAAGCGGCACGCAAGAAAGAGATGGGAGGGCGACCCTTAGTGGGTTGGCCTTTTCAGAGAGCACAAATTGATTTCACTGAGTTGCCAGAAAAGGGGGATTGGAAATACCTGCTTGTGATCAAAGATCAACTAACGGAGTGGGTAGAGGCTTATCCCACTAGAAGAGCCACAGCTCCCACAGTAACCAAGATCTTACTAGAACAGATTATCCCACGATATGGAATGATGGAAGCAATAGATTCAGACAGAGGAACTCATTTCACCCAAAAGGTTCTGCAAAGGGTAATGGAGGTGGTGGGGGTGAAATGGGAATTACACACGCCATGGCATCCTGAATCCAGTGGAAAAATTGAAAAAGCGAACGCAGAATTGAAGAAACACTTGACCAAACTACAACTTGAAAATGGCTTGCCATGGACAAAGAATCTTCCCTTAGCTCTGCTAAGGATCAGAACTTGTCCAAGGAAAGACACAGGGGTTTCTCCTTTTGAAATGCTGATGGGGAGACCCGATTTGGCCAAACTAGGCAATGCCATACCAGAGTTTAGGGACTTGTTCCTTCAGAAATATTTGCTGGCACTGTCTCGGTCTTTGCCTTCTCCTCACAAACAGGGACTATTGGTGCAACGACCACCTTTGGCTGGTAGCCAGCACCCACACGAGGCTGGAGACTGGGTCCTGATAAAGACTTAGAGAAGTGAAAAACTGCAACCTAGCTGGGAACGTCTGTACCAGGTGCTACTGACGACTGAATCTGCAGTCTGTACTCGGGAAGGAGGCTGGACGCATTACAGCAGAGTCAAGAAAGCACTGGAACCTGAGAAACCTTGGAAGGCAATCCCAGTGGACGGTCAGCCGTTAAAGGTAACCTTGAAGAAATAGCCAGCAGAAACCACCATGGAGATGTCGGCTGAACTCTGGAGAGGACTATTTGTTGCAACTATATTTACATTAATACATCAAAGAAGTTCACAATATGTTGGACCTGCGGGTGACTTGGGAACAGACTTGTGGGATGACAATGTGTTCATAAAGGATCTCAAGAAGGTCTCACATTCCTTGAACATCACCAATTGCTGGTTATGCATGCACATGCCAGGAAGAACAGGTGAACTGGAGTGGCACATGTACAATCGGGTATGTGACACCGGTGATATATAAACTTGATGGCCTTCCCCAAGGCCGGATACATAATAAAAGAGACTCAGAATCTGGCCTTACTCGGAGACTCTGGACCCAAATCTCCCGTGGTATAATAACACCATTGGGAGTAGCCATGAACTACCGAGATATACATATTCTAAATAACTTCACGGTAACAATGTTCAATGATACAATAAAGAATATTAAAATGATTAACACCGAGCTTTCTGAAGTAAGACAGGTTGCTCTACAAAATAGGTATGCTTTAGACATTGTATTAGCTACAAAAGGGGGTGTGTGTGCTCTAATTCATTCACATTGCTGTGTATACATCCATGATTTCCAACCCAATATTACAAAAGACAGTAAAAGTAATGGAAGAACGTATTCGCTCTAATCCATTATCACAAAGAGGTGAGTCCTCATTGCCAGACCTGTGGGGAGCACTATGGTCTTGCCTTCTCAGTTCCACTTGGTTTAGATCTACCATAATGGGAATTATATTGATTATTATATGCTGTGTATTGTTGTGTTCAGTGTCTCCCTGGTGCAATAACAACGTGTGGGAAGATAGGGAAATCCTTGGGTTCAAGATTTGAGAAGAAGCAGGAAGCAGAACCTCTAATGATGTATCAGAGAGAAATCACTCTGAAAGAAGCAGAGGATCTGCTATTTGAGTTTGAGACAAGAGTGGAAAAAGAAAAAAAGGGGGGATTGTGAGCAGAACCGAAGTCATGTTGGATGGCCCATTGAATTGAATAAGGAAGTGTGTCTCAAACTCAGTAGCTCTGCTAAATAAGAAAGTGTTCCAGTTTGTGCACAAGAGAAAAAACAAGATAAGGCTAGAACAATGGGGTATTGTAATAAAGTGCTGCGATGTCAGAAACCGTGTAACTACTTTTGCTAGATAGGGAGCTGGTATGAACCTTCGAAATATATGTGTCAATTTGAAAACAGAAAGAATGTGAGCCAAGCCTTCATACGAGGGGGCGGACAGTTAGGGTATAAAAATGCTGCCTGAATTTTGCTCTGTGTTCCTTCAATGCCTGAGGGAACCTGTCTCTGCAGACACGTGAATAAAACCTTGTTTTCCTTGGATCAACGAATCTTTTGGTGGTTTTTTTATCTGCTTCCACCTCACAATACTATAATAAAATATTATATGTATATACTGGGAATTGAATTGTTTATTTGGTGAAATGTGCATTTTATCACCATTTAGGGTTGTACAGTTCAAGAATTTTATTTTTCTATTTCAGTGTATTTGGAAACATTGATATCAGGGATCTTATAATTTATGTAAAGCTATTCCATAGAATGTAAAGTTTATACTTGCATATAAAAATGCAAGGTATGAACAAAAATCTTTAACAGTTTCATCCATTTCTAAAACAATTTACCTGAAAAATGGGAAATTCTTATATTTGTTGAAAACATAGCAATGAAGGCAATCATCTTTTTCCTAATACTTGAGGTCTTATATTCATAATTGTCTTTTAATGAGACTTAACAATTTCCTTAAACATATACCATTTTTAAGATTACATTTTGCAACCCTACAGGAAATTGCAATGGTTTACTAAAGATCCATACAAAAGGAGTAGCAGATGATTAAACAAGAGTGTCAGATATCCATAATTATTTACTTGGACTTTGCTTATGGATTATTACCCATAGTGGGTTGGTTGGTTGGTTTGTTGTATAATTTATTTTATACTGTATTAGGAGATAGCAGCAAGAGCCACAGCCAGAGGAATGCTCAAAGAGCAACTTAGCACACAAGACAAATGTGAGCATGACAACCATATTAGATTGGATCTTAAAATTTCTTTAGGCTGGAAGGATGCTTGGGTAGAAGTGTTCTTTCAGACTTGCAAGATTGTTCTTAGCTGTTGGCATAGAGCATGGAGGTCAAACTTGCGGCATCACATTGTCATCACGTGATGTATCATGACGTTTTTTCCCTTTGTGGAGCTGGGGTGGGTGTGGCCTGCACATGACACATCTGGCCTATGGGCTGCCAGTTTGATACCCCTGGCATAGGGATTGCTTATCTCTCTATGATAGGTACTTACTCCTTGCTTTCTGAATCAGCATCTACCTGGGGTGAATTTGACTTATGATTCACAGGTGATTGACAATCTGTTGCCTCCTGAATTGCAGTTGGAGAGTCTGCTAAGTTTTCTCATTCTCTCTCCCTGCTGGCAGTCCAGAAAGATAGCATGCTGATGTAGGTCAAGCCATTGATAGGTGTAATAAAATGAAATACCAAGACACACATGTTCTTACCTCAAAGTCCAAGCACAGGTCATTTCCCAGAGACACCAGAGCCATGTCTATCCCATGTCTAGGCCTGAAAAGGGACGCAGATAATTCACCCTGTCTAGGACCTTTTGATGTTGAGAAGACAGAAGAGGAAAAAATATTGAAAAACAAAGTGTTTCTCCCCTTTTCAGAATCAGGAAAGCAGGACTATTGAAAAAGAATGATAATTGGTTTTTAATTGATCAGTAATAATAACAATAGCAGCAGCATTGATATGATAATTCTAGTAATGTATGAGCTAAGTGAAACAATTTGGGAGATATTTTCTTTGCTAATTAAGCCATTCGGAAAGCATTGATGGGAAAAAAATTGGCAAGATTCCATATTAAAATTCTAATTTGCACTGCAACTCTCAAATAAAATCCCTAATGCCTTTTTTACAAACCTTTGTTCTCATTGAATATTGTACATGATCAGAATTTTTTTCTGGGATTCAACTGAGATATCCAGGAAGGTTTGGCAAACAGGGTGTAAAGGAAATGATGTGAGTCACATCTTATAATAGAACCAGTGTTGTTTATTTAGTTATCAAATTTATACACTGCCCAACTCACCCAAGTGACTCTGAGCAGATTGGTGTAGTGCAAGTGACTGCAACTTGTGGCTCTAGAGCCACATGTGACTCTTCTGGCCCTCTGCTGCGGTTCCCTGTCGGCTGATCCCACCACTGGCTGGCCCCTCCCCTTCCCATCACTCTTGCCTGGCCTGAGAAGGTAAGAGTGATGGCAGGGGATGGAGTCTTGCTCCATATTCCAGAGCAGGAGGTAACTGGGTGGGAATGAATGATGTCGAGTTGGCCATGCCCACCCAGTCACACTGGTTGTTAAATTATTGGCTCCCAGTGTTTTCTTGTCTGTGAGAAACGGGCCCAAATGGCTCTTTGAGTGTTTAAGGTTGCAGACCCCTGGTGTAATGGTTAGATACATGTTTGGTTTTGCTCTCATCACCCCCTTCCCATTTTAAAAACAAGACCTTGTTTGTATGGGTTATATTTATCCATACCTACCATATTAAAAATTAAAACTGACACATCTATAGAATATGTACTTATTGAATCTGGTAAAGCTAATAATATTATTAACCAGAAAGACTGAGTTCAAGTTCCATCTTAGTCATGAAAATCAGCTGGGTTTACTTGAGCCAGTCATTCTATCTCAGCCCAACCTGCTTCACTGGATTGTTGTTGTGGGGAAAATGTATGTGCCTTGAAATATTTGTAAAAATAATAAAGATAGGACAAAATATGACAAAATGTTTGAAAATATGTGTAGAAGTGCTGGTAGAGCCAGGTGAATGAATAAAAAGAGGCATCAGTCTAATATCATTATGTAGCCACAAACTAAGTCTGATCCACTTTTATTGCCATTGAAGTGTATCTAACAGTTCCCAGGTGCTGAATGTTAAGCCCATGTCACACTGCACCAATGGATGCAAAGAGGATGTAAAACGGACAAAAAAGCTTGCCATCCATTGGTTAACGCGATGTACTCACTGCCTCCATTTTGCTTCCTCTCTATCCGTCCAGCATCCATTTATGAACGTTTCATCCGCTCAGAAAATTTTCAGCTGCACAAAACATTTGCACGGAAAATGTATCCAATTCGTCCGTTCTGCATCCGCTAGGCATCCGTTACGCATCCGCTATATCCGCTAGGCATCCGTTACGCATCTGCGCAACTCACTTCCGCTCGGACACAGGGAGGAAGCGGAACGGACGCAGAACGGATGCAGCATGGAAACAAAGTGTTTAAAACAGAAAAAACGTCCGCAGAGGGGACCTATCTCAGATATTAAGGAAGTCTACAGGTTGCCTAGAGGATGCCTAGAGGATGCCTAGAGGATTCAAAGGGATACCTATACTGCCTATAAAAAGGGAGAGCAACACATCTGGATCTCACTTTCAGAACAGCAGCCCTGCGCTGCGGACCTCTGTAGCCTTCATCTGCCTCTTGCTCTTCCAAAGCATCTAGTCATGTCCACCGTGGATCGTAACACAGTCCTTTTGGCAGCCACCATCCTTCTGCAACAGTGGGAGGCCATCTACAGGCTCTGTGAACTCTACTACGGGAAGAAAAAGAGGTGGCCAAGAAGCCTCTGGGTCCGAAGATGGTTCGCCAGAAGAGCAGAGGACGGACTGTACAACAAGCTGATGGTGGAGCTCAGGAATGAAGACACTTGGGCATTCCAGAACTTCATGAGGATGCCTCCAGCCATGTTTGACGAACTTGTGCAGCAGCTGACACCCAGGTTGACCAAGGCAAACACCAGCTTCCGGCCCAGCCTGGACCCTGGGCTCAAGGTGGCACTCAGTCTGCGCCACCTGGCCTCAGGGACCACCTACAGCAGCATGCAGTACGTCTGGAGGGTGCCACACAACACCATCAGCATTGTGGTCAGAGAAGTGGTGCAAGCCATCATCGAAGAATACAAGGAGGAGTTCCTCCAGTGCCCCTCCACTGAAGAAGGATGGAAGAAAGTTGCAGAGCAGTGGTATCAGAAGTGGAACTTCCCCCACACCGTTGGAGCCATAGATGGCAAGCACGTGGCCTGCAAAGCTCTAGCCAAGTCGGGGTCCACTTATTTCAATTACAAGGACGTCTTCAGCATCATCCTCTTCGCCATGGTCGATGCTGACTACAAGTTCATGTACATCGATGCTTCAGGCAACGGCTCATCTTTAGATGCCCAGGTATACAACGCCAGTCACCTCAAGGAAGAGCTGGAACGCAACCTCATCGTGGGCTTCCCAGATCCAGAACCCCTGCCCAACGACACACAAGATGTGCCCTACTTCATCGTGGGGGATGATGCCTTCTCCCTCACAACCTACCTCATGAAGCCCTACACTTCCAGACTCCTCACCCGTGAAGAGAAGATCTTCAACTACAGGCTGTCCAGGGCAAGGCGGGTGGTGGAGAATGCCTTTGGGATCCTGGCCAACAGGTTCCAGGTACTTCTCACCACCATGCAGCATCG
>BLBF01000004.1:20227136-20238566 GCA_015471245.1 Laticauda colubrina | reverse complement strand
AGATAGATAGATAGATAGATAGATAGATAGATAGATAGATAGATAGACTGACTTACACTCCTGGGGGAGCATTCTACTTTCAACCACAGGGGAAGGCATCACTCCAAAGTACTATTACTACTACTAATAATAACAATAACAATATTAATAATTTAAAAAAAATAAAACTTAAAGTCAGAGGCAAGAGAATTAGTCCTCCACAATGGAAGGTGACAACGTCTTCCGCTCCAAGACAAATAAGTCACAAGATAAGTCAGTGGGCCCCCAAAAGGCCTCGAAGGTGGCAGATAAGGATGCCCATAGATGGCACCTAGCCTTAAAAGGCAATTGCAGAAATGGGCCAGGGAGGCAGACAAGATGGCTATGACACAACAATTGGATCAGGACCCAAGTCCGCTGTTGGGGCCCTTGGACTACCCAGTCCAGGAAGGCTATTTCTGGACAACCTCCCATAGGCACATCTCCTCCAATGAGCACTGCCCGGCGAATTCCAGAGGCAACCTTCACCCCTACGGTCACTGGCTTAAGACAGGAGGAGGGATTACCTGGACTATTCCCATCGAAATGAAGCAATGGATGGAGATGGCAATTCAAAGGGGCATTGTGGCTGGAATTCAGCAATCCATCAGGACCAGACACTTCTCAGCCACTTCGGATGTGGGATCCCTGTCTGCTCAATCCTTTGAGCATATGGGACAACATCAAACTCAGGTATTCCCCAATATTCCTAACATACCAGCCCAGGGTCTTCAGGAGGAAGTGGAATTTGAGGATCAGGATGTTCCCATGGAGGTGGGGTTGATCCATCAGATGGACTTGGGTTGTCAGAGGCTGACCCACTAGAACGAGGAATGTTGGACGATGAAGGCCTCATTCTGGACCAACCTACCTTTTCTGGTCTTTTTTGCCCGTGCCTCTTTAAATCCTTACTGTTCAAGGCAAAGAACACCGCTAAACTGGGCACATCAAACCCTCATCCATTGTCAACAGGGTCTCAGGAAGAATCCAAGGATCTAATCTTCTCACAACCAGCTAATGAGGCGGAAACTATTCCTGTCCCTCGTATGTTTGCTGAATTAGTACAAAATCAATGGGCATCAGCAGCATCATATCCAGCCCCAACAGGGTACGATAAACGATATTATAATTTAGCACCAGAGTTTTCAAATTTTCTCAAAACACTGGAGGTGGATGAGCCCATTGTGGCACTGGCCTCTTCTTCAACCTTTCCCAACGAGGCCGAGGTAGCCCTCAGACCGGAAGAAAAGAGAGCAGAGTTGGCACTCCATAGGGTGCACGTTTCTAGTGCCTGGGCCATTAGGGCAGCTACATCCTTTTTTTACATGGTCCTCTCTACGATGGCTCTTCCACTTGAGGGATATATTGCCGACATCAAATGTCAGAGCCCACCAGGACATAGCTAAAATTATTGCAGTGGCAGAATTCTCTGCCGACGCCACATTTAATGCAGTCAAATTCTCGTCTAGGGCCATAGCATCTCACATATCAGCACGGAGACTGCTATGGCTCAGGCATTGGCAGGTGGATACCAAGCATAAATGCAAGCTGGCATCATCCCCAATATTGGGGGATAAATTTATTGGCAGTGTCTTGGAGCCCCTCCTTATAGAGAATAGAAACAAGAAAAAAGTGCTTTCCCCTCTTTTTCAGAGGTCTGAAAACAGAACACCCCAGTCTTTTTGAAGGAGTTCCTTTCAGCCCTACTATCAAGGTCCATACATTCCCAGATCTCAGAGAACATCAGGCTACAGGCCCAGTTTTAGACAGGATAGGTCTGAATCTTCTGATAGAGGTCAGCGGGGAGGCCAAAAGAGAAGAAACCCCAGAGGTACCGGAGGCCGATTTTTTTGTCACCCCAAGTGAGTCCTTGACAGCAGTTCTCATTGGAGGGCGGCTAAAATTGTTTGCTGATCAATGGGACAGTTCCACCTCTGATGCGTGGGTCAGGGACACTATTAGGTTTGGTTTGGCGCTAGAGTTTCAATCCTCCCACCCAAACTTTTTCATTAGGAGCCCTAGGTCCACAGACCCCTTTAAGAGGGCATTTGATGGAGGAGGTATCAATCCTCTTCTACATATTCGGGCCATTAGAGAGGTCCCATCTGAACAGCGGGGTCAAGGTTGTTACTCTCTATTGTTTGTGGTCCCAAAGAGTTCGGGGCGCTGGAGGGCAATTCTGGACCTCAAACGTCTGAACAGATCATTGGCTTATTGAAAATTCAAGATGGCTACCCTCCAGTCCATTCTGCTCAACATCAGAGAGAACAATGTCCTGAGCTCTATAGATCTCACAGAAGCTTATCTACATATACCAATTAGACCTGCTCACTACAGATATCTTAGATTTTGCTATTGTGATCGGCACTATGAATATATCATCCTACATTCGGTCTGGCTTCGGCCCCTAGGACTTTTACCAAGGTCCTAGTGGCTTTGGCTGCCTCACTCAGGATCAAATCAGTTCACTTACAGTGTTATCTGGATGATATTTCAATCTTGTCATCTTCCAGACATCAAGCAAAATTGGACACCAAGATTACTTTGGAGACCCTTCAAGGTCATGGCTTTTCCATAAATTGGGATAAAACCCATTTGATCCCCTCAACTAGGTTAGTTCATTTAGGGGCAGTGATAGACACCATGGAGGGCAAGGTGTTTCTCTCTCAGGACAGGTTTTGGCCAAAAGATCAGAGCCTTAAAGAGAGTTTCCCTGGCAGTACTGTCTCAACTGTTAGGGAAACTGATTTTTTGTATTTCCATTGTGCCTTGGGCTCAATTCCATTCTAGAGAGCTGCAATGGTTCCTGCTACCTTTCCAGCAATTTGGAAGAGCTACTTCCAATGTTCGGATAAAGTTACCGCGCAATGTTCTCCGATCGCTCTGCTGGTGGTCAGAAAAAATGATAAACAAGGGATGTCCTTTTGAGGAACCTTACAGGGCAACAATCACAACTGATGCCAGCCTGGTAGGATGGGGAGCTCACTTCCAATCCCACACTGCACAGGGAATTTGGACTATTTCCGAACAATCACAAACCAGGCAGAGTGGCGCATATACCCATCTGTCTTCCAGGAAGCAGTGCGGATATTTGGGCAACCGGTGATCGATCTATTTGCCTTTCCTCCCAACACCCAATTGCCCCGGTATATTTCAAGGTACCCGACTCAGGGGACGGAGGCCGTCAATGCCCTGCATTATCAGTGGCCTCCCGGGCTTTTATACGTGTTTCCTCCACTCCCGATAATACCCAGGTTGATCCAGAAGTTATTGGAGGAATGAGCGGAAGTGATATTGGTTGCCCCTTACTGGCCCAGGTGAATGTGGTTCGCAGACTTACAGGACCTGTCGAGAGAACAGTCTTGGAAAATTCCACCGTTGAAGGTTTCCCTCTCCCAAGGGCCGATACTTCACCTGAACCCACAATGGCTCAGTCTCGCCGTATGGAGGTTGAGTGGAGCCGTTTAAGGGCCCAACAGATTTCAGAGGATGTTATTGTGACCATTCAAGCATCCAGACAGTCCTCAACAAATCGTATATACGAGGCCACATGGTCCACTTTCTGTCGCTGGTGCTGGGGGTCTAAGATCAACCCAACTGCCCCATCAATAGGACAATTATTGTAATTTTTACAGGAGGGGTTGACCAAGGGCCTATCTCCAAATACTTTACAGACGGGGGCGGCTTTAGCCTCGGTGATATCCTGGGGTGACCTCCGTTCCATAGCGCACCATCCACATGTCCACAGCTTTCTTAAGGGTGCTGCAAACGTATGACCTCCTGTTATTCACCGCTATCCCACCTGGGACCACAGCAAGGTGTTAACTGCACTTGCAACTGGCCCATTCGAGCCTTTAAGAACCGCTAGTCTCAAATTCCTGACATATAAGGTGGCCTTCCTAATTGCAATCACATCAGCAAGGAGGATTTCCGAATTGGCGGCATTGTCAATGAGAAAGGACCTGTGCGTGTTTCATGCGGACTGAGTGGTTCTCAGATTGGATCCATCGTTCACTCCTAAAGTAAATTCCACAGAGCGCAGGAGTTGGTGCTTCTAAATTTTTGTCCAAAACCATCTCATAGATTGGAGCATCAGTGGAATCGACTTGACGTTCAAAGGGCCTTTAGCATTTATCTAGACCGCATGGTGGCATTTCAAAAATCTGGGGCACTATTCCTATCCTTCAACCCATCCACTTTAGGACAAAAGATATCGTCGACGATCATCGGTAGATGGATGAGAACCACCATAACTAAAAGTTACAAATGCCAGTCCATCTCAGTTCCTAAGGGCACTACAGCCCACTCAACGAGTGCGGCAACATCAGCAGCATGGGCCACATGGGCCATCAGCAGCATGGGCCATTGACAAAATTTGCAGAGCGGCAACTTGGGCTTCACCATCTCCCTTTGTCAGAAATTTTAAGATTGATGTCTATGCCTCAGTGAACGCTTCATTTGGCAGAAGAGTCCTGCAGAGGGTCCACAGTGTTTAGGAGTGGATTTCGATCCAGACGGAGTCCCTCCCTAAGGACAGGTCAAGCTTTGGTATGTTCCACTTCTGGATGCTCTGAACAGCTCATGGGAGAAAGCGCATTGGTACTTACCTGATATGCCCATTCTCTGTGAGCTGTGAAGAGCATCCAGCCCCACCCATTTCTTTCCATCTGGGGGGTTCCGTTCCAGTCAGGGATCCAGATTAGATGATGAATTCCGGACTTTGGCACTCAGTCTTCGCAAAACTGGGGGACTCTGGGGAGGTGTCCCGTGTGGGAGGAGGAACGTCCCGGAGTTTTAAGCCCAGCCTTTCCAGAAGAGACTGAAGCACCTCCCACTTCTGGATGCTCTTCACAGCTCACAGAGAATGGGTGTATCAGGTAAGTACCAACACCCTTTCTTTACGTCCTGCCTCACGAACCAAACTTTGCATTTGATTCAGCAAGGGCTCTTGTATTTGACTGCCTTAAACTATATATTTATATTCCTCTGTGGTGTTTTTTTTTTTGAGCTAAGTTTGATATTTCATTTCTAAGCCTGCTGCTTATTTCTTGCCAAGTAGTTGTCACAGTGAGTTTTCCTCTGAGGAAATGCAAATTTGCTGCTAAATCTCTCTGGTCAACTAGAAATGCTCTAAGGCATAAAGTGAAGGTCATGTGAGTTGACTTGTTTTAGAAATCACTGAAATAATTGGTAGTCTTCTCACACATAGGCCATTTTTTGTGTGTGTGTGTGTATGTTTTGCTGAGAAGTCTGAGTCATAGGATCTGCATCATAGGAGCTGCTGAACCTCATATGCCATTTGCAGCTCCATCTATAATGATTTTGTTTGGTAAATACAATACTGTAGCTGCCTCTGCTTCTCAATACCAAAAAAGCTTTGTTTTCAATATGTGAACTGTTTCTGAGCCTAAGCTTTTCTTAAACGCCTTGTTATGGGAGAAGTGAAGTAAAGCTGCTAGTTTTGTTTTTCTTTTCTTTTGGAAGGTGGGGAAGGGGAACTGTTATTTAGGATGTAGGAAAGAATTTGAAGAAAATGCTGCTAGTAAACAGAGCAGCCAGCAGATTTAACAAGTTACATATGTGTCAGGGCAGGAGAGAATAAATATTTATAATAACCCAAGAATTTAAAATATATGTGTGTTTAACCTTAAATGTCTCATTCCAACTCTGAAGATTAAAATTATTATGATTGGTTGCATCATCAGCCCGATGATTAGACTGCTTTTGGCATTTTTATTTATCTGCCGAGTCCTTCTTCAGGATCTCAGATAGGCAGATATAGTTGTTTAATAACAGTAAAATATCACACAGGATGTAAGCTGAACTAATTAAAGCTGCCTTTTGCAATTGCCTAAAGAAATGCCAATGGTTTTTACGTGATGCTTGGAATTGTACCCAAGGCACCTATTCTTTAGTATTATTAGTACCAATTCTTTGGTATTGTTATTTTCAAATTTTGGTAACATCTATTGCTTGAGGGTGATCAAAATTTGGGAACAGCTAGCGGCTTCCGGTTTGAGCTTCTTCAGTGACAGACCGAAATCTGCAATCGTGCGCAGTTTCAATCTGTGCTCGCTGCTGGAGCGCCCCAAGCTGGCTGGTTTCGGGGCAAAGTCACCCCATAGAGGTGGTGAAGAGGGGGGAGACTGCCAGCAGGATTGAGGAGAGCCGCATCTCTCCTCCCCAGCTGGTCATTACTCTCTTTCCCAAAGGCGGTTGCAGAGGTGGTCAAAAATGGCCACCTCAAAGAAGAACTCAACCGGAAAAGAATGTTCAGGAAGAAGATAAGAAGAGAAAGTTTTTGCTGACTGGGTCGAACTGGAAAAGCAACAATGTAAGGTACCCTGGAATTTGAATTATAAAGAACAACATTGTTCCCCAAAAAACTTTGAAGCTACGAATGAGAGAGAGAAAGGATTTGGTTTTTTTTCTTTTCTTCCCCATATTGACAATGAAGAAATTTAAGCAAGAAACCAGCAAAAATCCACTTTGACATTAACAGATATTTAAACTGAAAAGAAAATGTCAAAGGGCTAATAAAGATTTCTGGATTCTCAAAAACTTTTAAAAGAAGGAAAAAAAACAAAAGGGTGGGATCTGGAAAAATGGAGACCAGCTGGAAGTGAATTAAAATTTGGCAACAGCTACAGGGAACAGAAAGAGTGAATCCTGAGGTTTTATACAGTATTTAAAGATCACCTCAGTTGTATTTAAAAATTGATTTAAATGGTTAAGAATCCTCCACTTGCATTAGGATGACTGATTTGCATTGGCTTTAGGCATTCTGCTATTCTAGGAGAGATGATTGAAAGAGAAGTGTGGGTGTCAGAGAGGGATGCAGAGAGGGATAACTTCTCCAGGTTATTGTGTTCCATGTATTCATCACATCTATTATTCAACAAGCTCATTCTTCCATAGCTTATTTTTTAAAAGGCATTTATTCAGATTGCATTTTAGCAATTTCTGTGTATACTATTGAGATGTTGCGATCCCAGATATCTGAAGGACACCTGATTGCTTATGTCTGGAATATAAAGTTCCTATTGATAGCATTTTCACCAACTTCTGTTACCATCTTGCAATTCCTAGGCTTGTTCTAGAAAGGCTTCTAATCCACCTTAGTACCATGAGTTCTTTTTCATATTAGGATTGTTGTGAAATCCATAAGCTCAGCGGCCCCCAACCTTTTGGGCACCAGCGGCCAGTTTCATGGGGAGCTTTTCCACGGACCAGAGGGGACGTGGTTTCGTGTGATGCCTGCATCCCACAGATGGGGCTTCGCTTGTTTGTGCGGCCTGGTTTCTGGCATGCTGGGGATTGAGGACTCTGCATAAGATGATGATTTCTTCTAGCTGGATACCTGTGCTTCACTATGAAACTATGTGATCGGGTTTAGTTTTTGGGGAGGTAAATAAGGATAAAAAAATTGTGCCTCTCCCTACGAGCATCCATTGGTATTTATCTGGGTAGCGTCCTGTCAGTGTGTCAGAGAGTTGAGGGCTGTTTGAAAACTGAAATAGTATTTACTGTGTGAGCAAGGAGACAGCAAGGAGCCTGGGCATGGCTTAGCTCAACTGTTCTGTACTAAAGCTGCTTTCTGCTGTGAAACTAAAACTGAAACTGAAGCTCCTCTCCTCTGCTTGTGTTTTGCAGGTGGGGAGGGGGAGTAGAACTCCTTAGCATCAGAGCGTGTTAATAATAATAATAATATAGAAAATACTAATGCTCTGGTGGTAATTTTGAAAAATCCTTTCTTAGTGAGCACCTAGAAGCCAAGAGGAACATATGTGCCAAATTTCAAGTTTGTAAACTTTACGGTTCTGGAGATTTTGTAATGATGCATGAGTGGTATTTCGCATAGATAGATAGATAGATAGATAGATAGATAGATAGATAGATAGATAGATAGATAGATAGATAGGCAGATAGGCAGATAGGCAGATAGGCAGATAGGCAGATAGATGCAGGAACTCAAAGGTTTATAGAACAGTACTGGTTCTGAACTGATTCATAAAGAAAACTACTCTCAGAAATAAAGCAATAAAAGTTTTGTCATCTTAAAAGGCTGATGCCTTTTGTATTGTGTGTGGCCTGCATTAAGACAGGGTGGATGGCTATAGATATGATGTATAATATCTTGTTGTCTGCTTCTGAGGCTGAGGTGAGAAGTAAAGCAGTATTTCTTTCTTTCTTCCTGATCTCTGAATTGTCTTTGCTGTTAGACTCTGATATTAAAGGCAATTGCTTTAGAGAGAACAATATATTTTAGGTAGAGAACTGAGGCAAGATCATAGCATATACCTTGTAAATGTTTGGGCTTCATTCTTAAAAAAACATTTTCTTGCTAGTATATATTAAATTTGGTGTTAATGTGCTTTAGAACTGTTGTATATCTTTTCTAGTTTAAGCGCACCCAGATTCTTCTGAAATTGCATAAAAGAAACAATTCCCCACCAGATTATTACATGCCATGAAATGAAGGACTTTTGATTTTTCAGATAGATAGAGAATAATAATTCTCAATGTACATTACACTGTCCATATCTGTAAGCATATTTGGAGTACTACTGGTATACAGATTCCCTCCAATCTATCAGTTGGTTTGCTAAATCCAGTTGAATTTCTTCACTAAGCAAACATCATAATCTGGTCAGCAGGTGGCACTAGACAAAAAGGTATTTAATAAGGAAGGATGGTCCTTTAAGGGAAAGCCCCCTTTTATACTGTAGATACTTGTTATTCTTGGTTTCAGCTTTGTTAGAGATGACCTGAGATAGTTTCACAAGAACAAGAGTATTATGTATCAGTAAAAAAGGACAATTATTGAGCAATCTTTTCTCAGAACAGGTCAATTTTCCAGGCAGAAGAACACATTGATTTAGGATTATTAAATGATGTGAAGCTTATGGCTTGTCTTGACTTAACCAGTCCACACAGAACAGCATTCATTGTTTGCTGAGGGCAATTATTTATTTAAGTCTAAAATAAAATGGCAAAAATGTTAAGCAGGTTAAAACAGAATCAGGAGAACATAAAAGCATTATAATCAGATGTACTTTCTGTTTTAATAGTTTATTGCAATTTACATCCAAGTAGGAATGAATTGATCATTTTATTACTAGCTATTCTGGTCCTATGCTTTCATTCATTGGTCAGTTCTACATTATGTTATTGTTTAAAAATTACAAGTATTAAAATTGCTATTCAAATATACATTTGAGCAAACAATTTCAGAAAATAATATGTTTATGAACATATTATATCTCAAAGTAAACATTTCTAATAATATTCTATTCTAGACCTGGTATGTTTTAAAGCATATGTTGCATAACGTTGCAGTAAAGTTGAAAAAGTTGCCAAATTTTAACAGTAACTGCATAGCAACCTGCACTTTAGAATTTGGTACAGATTCAGTATGATTGACTTCACAATGGGAACTAAATTATTCCTTTGATTCTATATTTTCAAGTATCATAAAACAAATAATTTTCTTGGTAGCAGGTCAGCAAATTTATCTAATCATAGCTGAAGCCAGTTTATTTTATAATAAAACCCATTTTAATCCTGTTGGCCATATTTTGTGGACATTCTCTTATAGTTGCAGATTATCTACCTCCCTACCTACCCATCTACTAGTATTAAATGGTTTAATTTGAGTTCTTGAAAGAGCAGCGTGATGACCTAGAGTTGAAGACTCTCACCACCCACTTGGAAGGTTGAGAGTTCAATCCTAGGCAGTGTCAGATGTTTCTCTATCAGAGTGCAAAGAAAAAATACCTGCTGCAAACTCTGCATAGGCATCAGGAAGGGCATCCAGCCAGTAAATGCTCAGCTCTATTCAGTTTCCCTGACTCCACCCCAAATAAAGGGATTAAATGGTCATACAAAACAAAAATAGAGAAAACCTTGAAAAGGAAATGTAAAAGCAGTTTAGTAAATATCAACTCAGCCCTGAGAAAGAGGAGTGGGTGAGGGGGAAAAACACCCCTGAAGATTATTCCTTCTTGATTTCTTTTTTGTGTAACGGGGCAAAAGGAAACTCTGGCAGACTTTCAAACTCTTTCATTGTACCTTGAAACACTATAACCTTTATGTCTTCGCATTATCTGTTTCTTGCCCTGAATTATCTCGAGAGTCTGACTTATATTGAGAGCTATCCCCTTCTAAAATCAGTCTGGCCAAATCCAGAGAACAGATGCAATCCTATAATAACTTGGATCCAAGTCTCCAAGGCTAAAACCAGCATTCCAAATTACAGCTTTTCAAGCAAAATATGCTATAAAGCAGGACTGTCAAACTCAATTTCATTGAGGGCCGCATCAGGGTTGTGTTTGACCTTGGAGGAGATGTAAGGGTATGGCCAGGGTAAACGTGGCTGGGGTGGGCATGGTCAACTTGACATCACTCATTGAGGCTCTGTTTTCGGCTGCAACAGCCTCCTGAAGCCATCTGCCAGTGAAAACAAAGCCTGGGGAAGCTGTATGTAGCCCTTTGCCAGCAAAAAGTGGACCTTGGGCAGGCCTCCCTGGGCTCCATTTTCTCTGGCAGAGGCACCGCGGGGCAATCCTTCACTGTTTCCAGGCTGGCCCCTTGGGCCAGATCTAAGCACTCCACAGGTTGGATCTGGCTCGTGGGCTTTGAGTTTGACACCCCTGCTATAAAGGATCACAATAGCTTGGTGATAACTCTTAGCCAGAATTAACAGTAAGAAAGAAAAAAGACTATACAGTATAGAGAGAAAGACAAACTATCAAATGTTGGTTCACTTAATTTTTTATTTAAGAGTTAAAAAAAAGGATAAGGATATTTCCATGGAGATTGATGTGAAAAATTTTTTCATGCATATCCTTGTAGTTTTCAAGCAATTTTCCCTCCTAATGAGCACACCTTTCGATGTGTGTGGCTATGTCAGTATATGTATGTGTATTTATTTCTTTTAATTGCAATTTGCAATTAAAGGAGGATGTAATTTTCTAGTTTCATGTCAGTTTGGGAAATTAGCAGATGGTGAATTTGCATGGAATTTGAAGGAAATAGTTTTTAAAAAATTCATACTTAATTACAGCTCCTCCTCATGATTTTCCTAAATCATCTCCCATAAGAGTAGTGTCTAAGCAGTGTTTTATTTGTCTTTCTGTAGGATGAGGCTGGATGGTTTCAAAATTTGATAAATAAATAAATAATCCTCTTGCCATTTCTTTTATTAGCCTTAACTTGTAACACTTATATATGCACATTTCTGTGCTACAGATGGAATATTTTTCATATTTTTCTTCCAAATCTCATCATCTCAGATAAATTATTTTTCAGCTATAAGGCTAGCTTCTTAATAAAATTCACTTCAGGGCATCTAAAGTATCATGAGTTTCTTTCTTTCTTTCTTTCTTTCTTTCTTTCTTTCTTTCTTTCTTT
>BLBF01000004.1:20209744-20227126 GCA_015471245.1 Laticauda colubrina | reverse complement strand
CTTTCTTTCTTTCTTTCTTTCTTTCTTTCTTTCTTTCTTTCTTTCTTCCTTCCTTCCTTCCTTCCTCAATTCACAGAATTTTTATAACTGTTGCAAAGAGAAAAAAAATAGTTTAAAAGCGGCTCTTATTTCTTCAAAGCAAACAGACAAAAAAATCAGTCTATTGCATTTTAAATTTCAGGGCTTTTCCACCTTGACGTTCTCTTTTTGAACTTTTCATTAAATTACTATTTTCATATCTCTGGAGAAAAGATCTGCTAAGCTACATTGACATCTTTTGGCAAGTGCTGTCTTCAGAAGTATGTACTTGTCAAAATATGTGATGAATTCAAATGGCCTCAGCAGAAGGAAATGTCATTCCTTTTTCATCATGACAAATTATATCTCTGCATGTAATGCATACAGATAAGAATGTATCCCCCTCCCCAAAATTTTTAAAACAAATTTAATTTAAAATAAAAATCGGACTGCTATAGAATCTTACTTTTATAACCAAGGAGAAACTTCAAACTTTATTCCATTTCCTTGGCCAGAATTTCCTGCTCTTTCTCTTAGGTAAGATTCTTTTTAAATCCAGAGGCATTGTTCACTTTCTTTATTTGTCTATTTCTAACTTGCTCTTCTAATAAAATAACAGCGAAGTGCTTACAATAAAAATGCAATAGAATAAAATACAGCCATAAAACAGCATATTATTAATGGTAATGTTAAAAGCAAATTAGTAAATCTTCCTAAGGAAACAGTATTAGAACTTCATAAAGAACCTAATAAAAAGATAGCTGATTAAAAGCTGCCCCCCGCCAGTTTAAATTATCATTTATAGAATAGAGAAAAGGAATTGTGACACATTTTCATTAGGCTGTATTTCTGCTGCTATGACTTCAATTGATTTTTGTCTCTTGTTCCCATTGATTTGATCTGTAAATGTTTATAGGTTGGTCACTTTTGCTTAAAAAAAATAAACTCATGATGATTAAAACAAATTCAGAATTAGTATAATGAAGCATAACATGATTAAATACGCCTCCTGAAAATTTAAAATCACTTTATTTGAATCTTGAATTTACTGAAATGATGCTCCCAGATACTTTAAAGTTGTGTCGCATTCATCTGCACATGACAGAAAACAAGTGTCATTGTAGCTTCATTGGTAGGAGATCATATCTGCCCTGAAACAGACCAGAGTATGCCCATTGAAAGACCCATAGATATTAATTTCATTCTATCAGTATTTCCATTGGCATTTGCTGGTAATATTCTCAAGTGATTTGAATTCACTGAAATGACCTCTCTTTTTTCCTGAAAACTCTAGGACAAAGCATATAATGCATGGCAGTTAAGAAGTATTTTCCCACTTTTGAAAGCAATGGAGAAAGTGTGGTGAAGCCAATGTCATACTATAGAAATTTCTGGGGAAAAAACAGCTCTCCATTTATATTGTAATTGTCATAAACTTCCAAGAGCCATGGAAGTGCTGTGTCACCTATTACTTTATTCTCTGCATTTATTTACTATTTCCCTGTAGATTTAAAGCAACTTTTGCAAATATCCTAGGCAACTCTATTAGTCACAAAAGCTTTGTTGGTCATCATCATCATCACTGTCATCATTGTTGTTGTCATCGTTGTCATCTTATCTTATAATAATATGAAAGAGTTACCCAAAGCTTTCTAGGAAGCAAAGCTTGACCTTCCAAAAATTCAGTTCTGGCCTAAATAACACTATTAGGTACAATGTAGTAGATCTAAACTGTCAGAAAACTCAGCAAAATAAACAGCAATCATCAACTTTGTCCCTTGTCTAGAAACCATCTATCTCTTTTTTGAGAAAAGGGGAATACCAACTGTCGGAATCTTGTACTGCTACCCACAGATAGACTTGCTTCCCTAAAGGACAGCTGAGGTTATTGCAAAGATAAATGATACAATAAGCAGTATGGATTGAAACTAGTACCCTAGTATTGTATATATGCCATCAACACAAAGGGAAGAGAAGAGAAATTTCCCTACAAGAGGTTTCTTTTAAGATGTGACCAAGAATTCTCAGAATGTTATATTTGTGATAATGTCTTTACAATTCTATATATATCAAATAATCTAATCAATTCCATACCACTTTTTCACCAAGACATGTTTAATTATTGGATGCTTATGATGATTCACATTTTATTTGAATATCATGACACAGTGCATATGACATATTCAGAATTCCATATTACAAATCCCACAATTCAGTGTAAACTCTAGCATAAATTTAAATGAACGCTCTGCATAATAATATCTTTTGACAAAGGCATCATGGACTCAACCATTCTGAGAAATTCATGTTACTGCTGTCTACTGTATGAATATTTTACTAGGCATGAATGTTTTTCCTTAAAGATTTATAGCAATACTAGAGCTCAAAATCTCATCTGTGTCTAAACTGGTGTTTTGTTCTTATTCTGCATGGACTTGACTGGCTTTGTTTATTTAATAAATTGTTGATAAACAAAACCACAACTTAACACAAGATGCTTAACCCATCCAAGCAATCACAATTAAACAGTTGCCCCAAAATGTTAGCATTGTCCCTGAATGAAGTACAGTGCTAGGAATTAAAAGTATCTGTGTGGCATAGGTAATCTCCCTGATTGGCACTTGAATTGATTCCTGTTGCAAGAAGAAGTTGATTATGGGAAAATTGATTTTCTACAACTACCATTCTACTTTGGTAACATATAGACTGAACTGTTGGTAAAAGGATTACGTCTCTGATTGTCAGCAGGTTAATGTAACTAAATATAAATAATGTACTATCAGTATTTCATAGGAGAGGGTCAAAGACAAGAGTCCAGGATGTATATAGATAAATACACTACTAAGAAAAGTACAACATAACAAGACGTTAGTCAGGGGCCCTGATGTATGACAAAACCCATTTCTTATTTGTGTTGAAAGTTTGGTAATTGCCTCTATGATTTTTTCCAGCTCTAATGCCTACTATTGTGTGTGTGTGTGTTATTATTTTTAATATATTAATATATTTAATAGGCAAAGTGAGATGGACAACCATGTGAATTGATTGTGTAAGTGAATGAATGAATGCTTATCTACAAACACTTCACTTTAACTAAGAAAATAACAATTCTTATTTTCTTGTACGAAGTATCTTTAAAGATTATGTTGTTTTTATGTAAAATTTTCTATTTATAAAATTAATACCAGTATTCATATATGATTCTATTTTTTTCTCTTGTCCCTTTTGTCATCAAATACAAGAGTATGTAAGTCAACATTTAAAAAGAAAGGTAAAGTCTACCTTAAACCAATGATAATTAATATACTTTATTCAGATCTTTAATATGCAATTCTCTATGCATTTAGCCAATACTAAAGCAACATAACAATAAGATATACTTCTCAGTAGATTTTTATAAAATTGCACTGTAATATGTCACAAAATTGTACATTGGATGGAAAAGCCATTTTGATATGAATATTCCTGACTATATCACTTGAATAGATGAAATAAGTAAGTAAGTAAATGTTCTCTAATATATGATAATTTATCACTGGTTTTTTTCTTTGATAAATTAAAATTTATAAAATTTATAATATTCACGCAATGATGAAGTTGCTTGCTATTAAAATTCTTAAAAGAGATCAGAAAGTATCAGAAAATGTTAATCATATCTATAAAGTTTAGTTAGTAGAATGGAATTTCATCTGTTTCTATACAACATCCTTATGAAAATATAGAAATTTGGAGGGAAATGCCATCTATTTGGGTTTTAGAAAAAACCTCAATTCAGTACAGATGAATAGGCAAAGAAAATTATATAACTAAAACAGAATAACTAAAGCATTGAAAAAGACACTGTGTTTTTTAAAGACCAATATGGCAAATGAAAAGTTAAGACAAATAGATCTTCATATGGGGCAGAGATATTTATAGATAACAAAAAAAAAAAGTATTCAGGAACAATTACTACAAGATGAGAGACAGCTCAATCCTGAGAAAGAGGTATGTTATGTCTACCTTATGTCTGGTGTAATATTGGGTCAGTGGTGGGATTCAAATTTTTTAACTACCGGTTCTGTGGGTGTGGCCTTGTGGGTGTGGCTTGGCTTGGTGGGTGTGGCTTGGTGGGCATGGCAGGGGAAGGATACTGCAAAATCTCCATTCCCACCTCACCCCTGTGCAACTAGGAAAATTATGGGCATTTTCTTACTTTTCTAATTTATATTACAAGTAGCATTCAAAGTTTATCTGATGTGTATGTGTTTGTGTGTGACTTTAAGATAAAGCTGACTCCTGGTGATTGCCTAGACAAGTCCCTGCTGTACTTGGCAGGATTGGGGTTTGCCATTGCCTCCTTCTTAGGGCTGAGAAAGAATGACTGGTCCAAAGTCACCCAGCTCGTTTTGTGCCTAACTTGGAACTAGAACTCACAGTCTTCTGATTTCTAGCCTTAACTACTACACAAGGTAGCTCTCTTATCTAATAATATCTATCATATATCTCTTTTGGAAAAAAATCCATTCTGATTATCACTACAGTTAAAATCCATTTTTCTAGTAAAAATCTATAAACTATATTTAGTAGCAAAATAAATCTTATAACTTAAGATGGGTCATATCGCACCCTCTCGATCAATAAAAAAACAATACAGCTTTCTTCCAAAAAGAATAAAGTACTTGATAGTGTTGAGTCTTATCCATTGCCTGAAGTAATGATTTAATCAGAATTTCCTGGAATGACTTTCAATATATAGCAGAATATCTATCTGTTCTAGAAATTTTTCATATTACTTCTGTTTCCTTTTTTCAGTAATTGGTTTATTAAACTTTTTCTTTTGCCATTGTATGAATTTTGTAAGCTGTATTGCATCTAGATATACTTCAGTCTGTTCTGGATTTAATATTTCTTTGCTACATAATATGTAGTAATTGATTTTTTATCTCCTTCATTGAAAAAATATGTTTGTTACTATCCCAAATAGAAATCATAATTCCTTTCTCTTGTTCCTTTCATAGTTGATAAGCTGATTTATTGGTTTATTGCTTTTTACAAGGTATTTTTGTTTGGCAAAGCTCATCTTCTTAAAAATTAATTTACTTTTATTACATTCAGTTGATTAAATATTATTTCAATCTCTTTTTTTCTAAATCTGGAGTGGATTCTGCTGTCTGTTACTCTTCAGTTCATTCATCAGTATATTATACTGTCCATCACATTTTTAAAAACTAGGCTCCTATCAAAGCCAAGATTTAAAAAATGTTTTTTATGCTGATGTCATTTGCAAGGGCATGGTTACCTGTTAAAGGACAGTTTAGTAATCCAAATTTTATTGTGTAGTTTAGTTTATTGATTAGCATGCAGGCCACATGAAAACACAGAATTCCAAATACAAATTATTAACAAAGTTCTATAAAAACAATTTAAAATGAAATTGGAGTAAAATACAATAATTTGATATACAGATAAGTAAAATAAAATAATATTTCAGTATCACACCTACAATCTACCCCAATATGCTGATTTTAGCAGAATCATTTTACTCAAATATTGTGTCATATTAAATGTTGTTTTTGGATTCTGGCCGCACACAAGGTATGCTGTTTTACTATGGGGTTCCCAGTGGGTCATTCGTTTAATAATGAACCAAGGTACTTGTCTCTCACCCTCTTATTCAAATAACAGTTGACTAGTATGTGAGCCAAGTCTTCTACCTCTACCGCTCCACAAATGCAGATATAACCATTATATAGTACAGAATGGGATCTTCCGTATCTGACCATTGTATCAAGCTGTTCAAACCTTGCTTGCATAAATATCTCCCTATGATGTTTTTATAGTATTTTCTAGTGATAACTGTCTCTACACAAATATTCCATTCCTCCTCAATATCTTCCCTAAATAAAACTTTAGAGAATCTGCTTTAATGCTTTGATTATGTCATGCCACATGCAGTCATTAATAGCCTGCTAAATCAAAACTATTGCAGCAGTTGGCACCTACCACAGTGCATCTATAAAGAGGACCCATTACTTAGGTACATAATTTGAGTTTATTACAACTTTATTGCTTAGCTGTCAGAAAAGTGATGTGCCAAATAAATATTTAACAAGGAAGGTACATGCAAGTGTAGATAGGGATGCAAAGAAACAAGCTGGCATGGTTGTAAACTTATGGTAACCATTATGCCTTGATGCTGAAGATAATTTTGACAGGTTACCTTATGGTTTATTGCGCCATAGCTAATGACAGAACATTGTGCTGATGTCATGAGTGTCATGCTTCATAAAACAATAAATGATTAGTATTTCAAAACATTTCTATGACAGGGAATTGATGAAGTGATTTATCGCAGACTTAACTATGGTGGAACTTCTTCCAATTCAAAATTTCAATCAGGAAAAATCTGGTATAACATTTTTTCCTCCATAGGACTGAATAGCAAATATTTTCTTTATATGGTAGAAAGTATGTTTGTCCTCAAAAGCTGGAGATACCAGCTTGACCACCAGTAGCAATTAAAGAAGTTACTTGCTTACTAGCACAATTAAAAAGTGACAAGGCACCAGAAATGAATATGATTCTATCTGAGCAAACATTAAATGGTGGGTTCCAGGATTAGCTACTTTATTAACTCATATTAATAAGAATCCCAGAGGACTTAGGGAGGGAGTGGCGTTATTATATTTGTACCTTTATATCAAAAAGGGACAGAAATAATCTAGTTAAATGCAAATCATTATATACAAATTCTATTTATTAAATTAAATTTGTGGATCACAGAAGAGAAACTTCTCTGATCTTGAACAAGCAGATTTTCAAGCAGGCATATCAATATCGATCACTGGCTGGTGCTAAAATTTATTGCCAGTAAATGTATCATCTCTACAAGCAAATCTCTATGTAGCATTGGTTTTTGAGCAGCTTTTTATTCAGATTCAAGGAATAGGCTATGTGCAGTCCTTCATAAATAATCACCTTCTGGTATACGAGAAAATAATCCAAAGAGTAAGATCAATCAACAAGGGAAGCTCTCTAAATATATCAAGATATCCAGATGTGTGAATATTATTATTAGCCTCATTGTTATTCAATATTTATATGCATTCCATATTTAAAACATTTCATTCCACAGAAATTCATGCCTCTAATTAGCTGATGGAAGAATCCCAATATTAATTTATTGGGACATGCCTTGAAAACTCTGGCAAGTTATGGTGAAGATGAGAAATTAGCTGTAATAATGACATATTAGGCATCTCAAACTGTTTACTACCACTATCATTACTGATCAAGCATAAAGACACTTGGCCATTAAACTATGAGGAAAAAAATAATACATTTGAATGCTCACTTGATTTCCTAAAGCACATGGGGTTATGAGGATGCTGTGAGTATAGTTAAATCAAGATCAGTCAATATAATATATTTTATATTTCATATTATAAAACATTTAAAAAAATTACTTTTTGGCCTGTTTACTCTTGGTCTGCTTTCTCGTACAGCCTATAGAGTAGGTGATTATTTATGAAGGAATATATTAAAATATAAAATAATCTCACAAATGAGGGCAAATATACATGTCCCAGGATAATGTTGAAGGATCCAATCTAGGTTGGTCACCAGGACTCATGCCAGAGCTCATCTTCATGGTATTTCTCTCTGGAAGATGGCCAGAAAAAAGTTCCCTGAAGATGGCTCTACCATGAGTCTGAAACCTCCAATAAATTGTCTTCTGGGTGCAATTCAAGGCGGTAGTGATCACCTTTAAAGCCCTTCATAGCATGGGTCCAGGTTACTTGAGGGACTGTCTCACTGGGCCAATCCGACCCGTACCACTTTTGCCAGCAGATGGCACATGCTGCAGGTCCTGTGAGCCCAAGTATTTCAGCTGGCAGGGTTCTCTATTATTGCTCTGCCCTCTGGAACATTTTGCCCCACCCCACCTCCATGTGAGGTTGACCCCAAGCTCCTATTTTTTCCTAAGGGCCTAAAGAGGTGGCTGTGCCAATCAGCTTGGAGCTTCAGTGAGAAATTAGCACAATGGAGTTGGTTGACTGAATAATATCAGATCCCACCTGCCAACCCCATTTCACCCCCTCCTTCCCAATGTATCTTTGGCTGTAAGGTTTGATTTTAAAATTTTATGTTTTAACTAAGATGTAATTATAAGCGGCTCAGAGCTATCCTATTGTAAGATGGGTGGCCAATAAATTTTATAAATAAACAAATGGTTCCCCTGATATTATAGCTCAGATGAGGAGTTTCTGCTTAGTTATCCAAAATCTTAGTAGGTAAAGGCCCTGTCACACTGGCCGATGGATGCAAAACGTTTGTAAAAAGGACACAGCGGACGAGAAAAATGTTCCATCCGTTGTTATCCGCTCTCAAAAGGGGCAAAAATTTGCATAACCAGAGTGGATAACACGGAAAGGAACGGACGGGGGGAGGACACAGGGCGGATGGAAGGCGGATGCGGAACGGAAGCCTAGCGGATGGAAGTGGATGAGAGTGGATAGATCCCCTCTGCGAACGTTTTTTCCGTTTTTATGCTTTGTTTGTGAGCTGCATCTGCTTTCATCCTTTCTCCGTCCGTGCTACTAACGCTGTGCGTCCGTTCCGCGTCCGTTCCGCTTCCTCCCTGTGTCTGTTTACCGCTGCAGCGGATTTGAGTTGCGTGGATGCGCAGCGGATGCCTAGCGGATATAGCGGATGCATAACGGATGACAACAGATGCAGAACGGATGTCCCCCGTATGCCTAGCGGATGCAGAACGGACACGTTGGATACATTTTCCGCTCAAAAGTTTTGAGCAGCTCAAAACCTTTTGAGTGGATGAAATGTCAATAGACGGATGCTGGACGGATAGAGAGGATGAAAAACGGACGCAGTGAGTACAGAACGGAAGCATCGCGTTAACCAACGGATGGCAAGTGTTTCTCTCCGTTTTACATCCTCTTTCCATCCGTTGGTGCAGTGTGACCTGGGCTTTAAATTTAAAGACAGTAGGTAACAGTTGATTTAAATAGCTAAAGTGTTGAAATAATTATTGCACTTGTGGCATAGCTTATTTCAACTTTCTTAATTCTTTTACAATGGTCGTACTTTCTGTAGGATTTAGATGAACTTTACAATATTATATGTTTTTTGCCACCTACCAATATTGATATGTTCTATTTATGTATTATACTGCTCAAAATAATATGAATTGAAATTCAGTACTATTTTACTGACTTAAATAAATATTATGATTAAAGGTATGCTAGAACAGGTTTATTCTGTTTGTGAAATTGTCTATTAAAATCTTAAAAGGCTGCCATAACTGTTCCGTCCGGAAAAACGTGAGGTAGACCGGGTTCCAACAAACAAAGTCTTTATTGAAGTAAGCAACAGTAATGGAACAGTTTGGCTGAAGCCGTGGCAGCCTTTTTATACAGGCTTGCCTGCCGGCTTGTAGCCAATGGCAGCTATTTGACTTTGCCGCCTTTCAGCGGCTCTTTTGGATTGGTTCCTAATGAACCAATCCAATGCTTAGTCTTTTAGCCAATCAGATTGCATAGTTTGGAGTATACCATTCTATACAGAACAATAACAATCCAATTAAAAAAAGAAGGGGGATATATAGCAAGTTTTATATTCATTAGTGGGTGTCTGTGCATGCATAAACTACATTGAGCTATTTTCAGAAATTATGGGAACCTGAAGAAACTTTTCCAGTCCCAAGAACTGAGAATCTGTCGAAGTCTTTTTGATTAATGAAATTACTAAATGACCTGGCCCAAATGCTACAACTGATCTGATATGTCCTTTGCATTGATGAGGCCACAGACCCATTGCTTTTTTGAGGAATTGAGGGAAGTAAAGTTTCTAAGCAGATAATTAAAGAGAAGATATAAGAAAATCTCCATCAGAGTCTAAGTGAACATGAGGCACAAATCATTTTAGGGCTCTTTCTGAGGCAGTGAACAAATGGAAGATCTGTAATGCCAAAATGAACTCCTGTTCATCAGTAGGCAGAAATAGTGGTGCAAATCTGTTCTGGATGAAGTTGCATATCTTCAGGAATCTCTTCAAGTGATCAATACTTATTTATCTGAAGAACTATATGACTATAATTTATTTATGCTCTAATTAACTTTGTAAAGATTATTGTAAAGCAAGCATCCTGCAAAGGTCTTATCTTGAACATGTTTGGAAACCACAACTTGGGTAATTGTTTAGAACAAGGGTCTTCAAACTTGACAGCTTTAAGACTTGTGGACCTCAACTCCCATAATTCCTCCTCCAGTCATGTTAGCTCAGGAATTCTGGGAGTTGAAGTTCACAACTCTTAAGCTTGCCAAGTTTGAAGATCCTTGGTTTAGAACCACAAAATCTGAAGCACTTTGTGTAAATATTACCTTCTTTCACATGGATTTGTTGGAAATTGTCATTAGAATCTTCAATGTACAGGTCCTTGACTTAAAACAATTTTCTTAGTGACTGTTCAAAGTAACAATGGCACTGAAAGAAGTGACGTGACTATTTTTCACACTTAGGACTCTTACATCCCCATGATCACATGATCAAAATTGAGATGCTTGGTGAGTGACTCATATTTATGATGATTGTGGTGTCCAGGGCTCTTGTGATAATCTTTTGTGACCATCTAACAAGTGAAGTCAATGGGGAAACCAGATTCACTTAACAACTGTGTTATTAACTTAACAACTGTGTTATTAACTTAACAACTGCAATGATTTACTTAAAAACTGTGACAAGAATATGGATTGTAAAATGGGATAAAACTTAACAAATGTCTCACTTAGTAACAGAAATTTTAGGCTCAATGTTGGTCAAAGACAATCTTTATACTACTCAACCTTACAAAGTCAGAAGGGTAAATACATGATTTCCCCCCCCCCCTCCCATAGCATCCAATTTGTGAACTTTCTTGGAAGGTTTGCTCCTTTCTTAGTCTATTTCAGTTTTACTTGGTTTTATGGAGAGTTCTACTAAAATATGTATATTAATATTTTTATGTATCTTATTTTGGTTGACTAGTAGGCAGTGGATGCAGTCTGTAATATCGCAATCACTAATAGATAACATTACCTTGGTTTCCTTGATTTGATAACTTGTAATACATTACAGAATTTATTGTCCGTCTTGTCACTTTTTGGTAAAGATAAGCGACCCAGGAATTTTCTATATCAAGACCATTATAATCCTAACATTTAAATGTACCGTATATACTCGCATATAAGCTGACTTTTGAATGCTTTTTTTTTTTTTCAAATTTGGGGGTCGGCTTATACGCGCATAAATCTGATTTCTGACACAAATGACATGATGATATGATACCACTTCTCAGATCATGCAATATCGATATTACCAAACAACGATATATACATACAGCACATTTCTTTTTACTCTGGGTGCCTCCATTTTGCTTTTTCTACAACCGGATATAACATGCTCTGATTGGTTAGTCATTCACGTGACTGCTTTAGTGTTTGCGATCGTCACATGAAACTTTGTGCCAGTTTCTCTGCATTTAGTAAAGTTCCGTAGTAAAATTCATTAAAATATACCCATGTCTGATGTTAAAAGAAAAATAATGTCTTATGCTGCTTCTTTTAAACTCAAAGTAGTGAAGGTTGCAGAGGAAACAAGCAACCTTGAAGCAGCAAGAACCTTTGGAGTGGATGAGAGCAATATTAGAAGATGGAGAAAGGATAGTACATTGGATTGCACCCCCAGTTCAAAACGTACAAAAAGAGGGCCCAAAGCTGGGCAATTCCCTGAAATGGAAAAGCACATTCTTGAGTGGTTTGAGGCTCAAAGGCAGAATGGCTACAGTGTGTCTAGATTGGCCGTGCACTTACAAGCATTGCAGATGGCCAAATCTGGAAAATACCAAGGTACCTCAACCTTCACTGCTTCCCTGGGCTGGTGTACAAGGTTTTTGAAGAGAAATGGGATATCACTAAGACAAAGAACAAAAATAGCCCAAAAGCTGCCATCAGAATTTGAGGAAAAGGTGATAAACTTCCAACGTTTCATGATAAATAAACGAAAGACTGGTGATTTTTCTCTCAGCAGGATTGGCAATATGGACGAGACCCCTATGTGCTTTGATATGCCAAGCACTAAAATATTGAACCAAAAGGGTGAAAAAACAGTTCTTATTAAGACAACAGGGCACCAAAAAGCCCATTTTACAGTTGTGCTGAGTTGCACTGCAGATGGGGTGAAGCTACCCCCGATGGTAATCTTTAAACGAAAAACCCCTCCAAAGGACGAATTTCCCAGTGGTGTGCTCATCCATCAGCATCCAAAAGGATGGATGGATGAAGAAGGCGTAATCAAATGGATAAATCAAGTGTGGGTGCGCAGAAATGGAGGTCTTCTCAAGAAACACTCCATGCTAGTCTGGGACCAATTCAAAGCTCACCTAACTGAAAAGGTAAAAAGGAGTCTAAAGGAGTCAAACACCATTCAGGCAGTCATACCAGGAGGGTTGACTGGAATGCTACAACCCCTAGATGTCAGCCTGAACAGATCCTTCAAGACACACACGTGAAACCTGTGGACACAGTGGATGGCAGATGGCAAGGCTGAACTAACAGCCAAAGGAAACTTCAAACGCCCTCCTTTGCCCACAGTTGTGTCTTGGGTGAAGACTGCATGGGATATGATATTACAAGAAATGGTACAGAAATCCTTTTTAAAATGTTGCATTAGCAACAAATTAGATGGCACTGAAGATGATGTTGTATGGCAGGAGGATAGCAATGAAACTGAAAATGAAGACAGTGATGAAGTGGCAGAAAATGAAAATGAAGATCAAGATGAAGAAATGTGGGATGAAGATAATGTCAAATTTACATTGGAGGACTGGAAAGATCTCTTTGGGGAATCTGAGGATGAGGGTGATGGTGAGGATGAATTTGAAGGATTCTAAGACACAGTTTAATTTGTGAAAATAAATAAAAGTAAAACACAACAATAATGGCTTTTATTCTCATTTATGCTCTTCTGCAAGCTTTTGCTACGATAAGTGCATATATTACGATTATATAACATCAGATTCTTTACATACCGGGTAATTAACTTAATATTGTTTCCTACACAAATGCTTTGATAATGAACCTTCATCAGTGCATTGCATATTGATACTCTTTTGTTATTAGCCCAAACAACACACCATGGTATTTGGGGGTCGGCTTATATGCGAGTTTTTGCAAAATTCCTCATTTTGGGGCAGTTTTTTAAGGGTCGGCTTATATGCTAGATCGGCTTATATGCGAGTATATACGGTAACCTGTACCACAAACCAATGCATATCATTTGCTATATGAATGATGATCTTAGATTCTAAGAAAAAAATACCTCAACTATTGCCTTCTGTTCTGTTCCCAGTACCATACTCAAACATATGAAACCACAGTTATGAAAGCAATGGAACTAAGCAAAATATTATTTACACATATATTTTTGCCTTTCCTACCTGATCTTCTACAAATACTGAGTACCCATCAGTGCACTGCCATTTCTAGCTGGAAATTCTGGAAATTTTAGGTTGTCCCAAGTCATCTGCAAAACTGATTGGGGGAATTCTGTGCTTTGGGGTTCAGTGCACATGTTGAACCATACATAGTGGACAGTACACTTTGATATAGTAATACAAAGTTCTAAATTAGCAGAATTATGTTGTTGGTTATATTTAGCCCATTTCTGCTCTGTGACTGTTTTCTTTTGTGCATAATGTTGTTTAGTATGTGCACATTTGATAAGTTTCAGATTAAAATAAAAATTCAATGACTCTCATCCTAGTCCTGCTATTTTTTTCCTGTTAGTTTTGTCTGATAGCTGCCTTGTACAAGCTGCCACTGAATCTGATCAACCATGGTACTCATATCATTAGACAGAAATAGATAATATAATCTCAGGCAAAGACAAATATAAAATAACTACAGTACAAGTGGGAGGTTTTCCATGGTGTAAATCATAATAGAGGAACTTCTTAATTTGTCTGCTGATTAATATCAAAAAGTATTAATGTCAACAGAGGTCACTGAACTATATCACTATGAAACAATATGAAGGAGATATGAAAGATACTGAACATTACATGCATAATGCAGATAGAAAATTATTCCCTTCACAATCTGAAGCTAGGTTGTCAGTGAAAATCTCTGCAGGATATTAGCAGTGTGACAGCCAACATTGCAGCACATTTTCTGTTTCTCATACGCAATAAAAGACAACATAATGCAGGTTTTCCATTTGGGAAATAATATTCCATTCACATTTTTGACATCTAAGAGAGCAGCAATCTCAACCTAGTCTAACAGGTACTTGCTTTTCCTCTTTTTGCTCCCTTAAAAAATAATGTGATCATTCTGGGAGAAAGACTGTACTTAAACAAAAATTAAACTTGGCCTAAATCTTCTATCATAATGGAAAAAAATTACAACAACTAGGAAAAACTGCCATATAATAACAGTCCACTGCAATGTATGGTGTAGCGAAATTCTTTTGAAAATTGTTCAGAAGTGTCAGATAATTTATAACATAATTATTATGCTTTTTCTGATGTCAGTAAATGAAATTTACTGATTTAATTCATCATGGAAAAATTCTGCATGGTCACAAACAGGTGACATAGGTTCTATGGCAAGTTAGCAAGCAAACAAGCAATTCTCTATCAGAGAATTCTCTATCTATTAGACAATTACTAAATATAATTTAGTAATTGTCTAAACTGGTTATCATCCTTAATCAGCTTTGTGGCTTGGACCCATCAACCTAATTTTCAGGTTTCTCCTCATCAGCTAGTGACAAGATCTTGGCACAAATAGAATTGTCAAGTTCTAAAAAGGAGATTTATTGTAGAAATAAAACTGGTATAGAAGAATCCCACGAATAGTTTTGTATCAAATGTGCACTCTATTTATAGTGAAATCAAAGTCTTATTAACTGACATGATTGCACATGATTCTTCTGCCCATCTTCTTTAATAGGATATTGACATGTCCTTCATCCAGGGAGAAGGGACACTTTCTACTTGACTCCTGTTTTGGTAACAGATTGCTGGCTTGGAATTGGCACTCACATTAATCCAACGTTATCCGGTATGTCAGCACATGCACTAAGGTCTGCATTCACCATTGTCAGAGGTGAAGAAAATGATAATTGAGCAAAAGCATCTTTTCAACAATGATGCCTATGTTGCAGAGGTGGTATTCAGCAGGTTCTGACCAGCTCTGGAGAACTGGTAGTGGAAATTTTCAGTAGTTCAGAGAACTGGCAAATACCACCTCTGACTGGAGATTTTACAGTATCTTTCCCCTGCCATCCCCACCAAACCACACCCACAGAACCGGTAGTAAAAAAATTTGAATCCCACCACTGAAGAGAGTCATATATACTGTATATATGTACCGTATATATTTTTGTACTGTATAAAAATTATCTGTATCCAGAAGAGAATCTTGAAGTTGAATTCAACTTGTGGTGACGTTATGGATGCATCTATGCATAGTCATACCTCAGTACTTGTCTTTTTTGAAACTCATCGGATTTGGTACTTGACACATTTTGAGGTGAATGTTTTGTCCTGGTACTTGTGGTATGTTTGATACTGGTGCAAAATCTGTCAGTGTCGACTGCCTCGTAACTTGCTACCCTTTCCAGCCAAAACAAAGGGTGACGTGTTAATCACATGGTTTGTTTGGAACTCATCATTTTGAATATTTATCATGACTCCCAGAACCAATGTGTACTGAGGTACTGCTGTAGTTTTCAGAACAACAATATGGAAGTAGTTTATCATTGCCTTCACTCCTGCCTATAGCCTTCTAATTCCTTGGTAGCCTCTATGGTTTTGTATAGCTTTCAGCTCCACATAAACATGGCCAAGTGGTACCTTTTCTTCTGAAGGAAATTAACTTTTTTAGAACACTATGTTAGCATTGCAAAAGATATGGAGGAGTAGGGCAGGACCTTGGGCAATATGTTAGGGGCCAAGATAATGGACATACCAATGCATTGAGGCTTCTCCCTTTCTATAGTTCTTGTCTCCACTGTGGATAATTCTGCAATAAGATAATATATACATATATGAAATAAATAAAAGAATGAATATACATATAAGAAACAAGCTAAAATGAGTGATTGTCAAAGAAAGTTTAGAGGGAATGTCACTGATTTGAGAACACATCAAAGTAAAAGGAGTTGTTATTTAAATATTCCCATCTATAAATATCACCTCTGTATATTGTGGTTCACTGCTATCTGATAGTTTCAGCTATAAAGATGACATCTACCTCTATTTTTCCATTTAAATTTTACATGACTATCCAGTAATTTACCTATTTCAATATATACCTAAATATCACTGAGGTAGCCACTCTTGCTAAAAATAATTAAAAACTTGATGGCTAGTTGTGCTGAGAACATATAATGTCATCCCTCTATTAAAATTCTTCAGATCCAGTTGAATATTCAGTTACTATGATGTCAATATGATTAATGCAACTTAAGAAAATTATATTTCTGTAATTAACATTCTCCCCCCCCCCCCCCCCCCGCATCACAAGTGCATGTTGTGTTTGCCAGGAAGATGTGGATATTAGTTATCCTTTGAGATTAATAGGATTACTTCATTAAATAGGAATTCTTATTTAACATACATGTTCTGTTTAACAACAAAGCACCTGTTAGGAGTCACCATTATATTGTATTTCTACATTAATGCAGAATAAGTAGCTAACAACTTGCAGTCCACATACAGTACACCTGTTAGCTGCAAAAAATGAATCCTATAGAAATTGAGAAGAGGGGAATTTTTTTTCTCCCCACAAGTCAATAAATGAGCATTATGATGCTGGTAAACCAATGAAATTTAGCAGGGTTATTGTGAATAAGAAAGATAAGACTTTCTCTTTCAGATAAATCAGCAGTCCCCAACCTTTCTACCTTGGCAGACTGACCTACTGCGGATGGGGGCATGTGAGTGGCAGGCACATGTGCACAGTTGCATTGGTCTGAGAAGTGTGCATGCGCACCCTCCTTCGCACAAATTGAGCTTTTCACATGAGCGGAGAGCTTCAGCTCGCATGGAAATTCCACTCATGTGAAGTTCCGCTTGTGTGAGGGTGGGCACTTTAATATTTGTTCTAACTATGCATAAGAAATAGTAGAACTTCATCTTCTTGATGATAGAATATCTTTTATTCTTGTCTCTTGATGAATATATCCTTTCTTTTATGTACACTGAGGGCATATGCACCAAGACAAATTCCTTGTGTGTCCAACCATAATTCTATTCTATTCTATTCTATTCTATTCTATTCTATTCTATTCTATTCTATTCTATTCTATTCTATTCTATTC
>BLBF01000004.1:20191057-20209734 GCA_015471245.1 Laticauda colubrina | reverse complement strand
TCTATTCTATTCTATTCTATTCTATTCTATTCTATTCTATTCTATTCCACTCCACTCCATTCCATTCATCTATTCTATTCTATATATCCTGGAATAAATGTTTTATTAAACTTAGTAATAACGAACAGGATCTTGAAATTGCTTCTATTGAAAGAGCATTCCTAGGGAAAAGAAATACAGATTTCTCCTGTCCACACACCATATGTATTATAAAATGGACTAAAATTTTGGACATAGCAGTGGGGAAAGGATTAGCATTTACATTATGTTATTTAATCAAAAAGAGAATGTTTATGAAGTAATTTACCTTTGATATATGACGTGTCTAGAATGTCTAAAGAAACTTTAAAGTTATTTTGAAAATATGGACAACATGAAGGGTCACTTGATCATGCTTGGTGAAATGGTAAAAAACTGGTAAAAAAGCTAGAAAATATTGGGTTCAAATACATATACAATACAAAGAATTTTAAAAACTAAGATTAAACTGAAGGCATAATATTTTTTATTAGGATTAATGGACACATAGCTAGAAAAAGTTGTGGCACATATTTTTTATTTGTGATCTACATGTAAAAATGGAAAGATTTGAAATATTCACAGTGGAGAGATGATTGGTAAACCTGGTCGATTTTGCAGAGATGGCAAAATTAACTTGTTAGCTTAGAGAAAAATCAACTTTTATATTTATTAAATACTGGAAATCCCTTACGGACTTTTATATAAACTGATGATTTATGGATGTGATGGTTAGAAATTGTAGCTTGTGGAAAAAAAGAAATTTATGTGTGTGAGAGAGACAGGGGGAGAAGGAGGGGGAGAGAGAGAGACAAAGAGAGACAGAGATGGAGAGAGAAATATATAATTGTATCTCCAAAACACAATGATTACTCCTACCTTTTCTATACAAACTCAAGGAGCTCCAATGAACCTGAAATATTACTTTTTGTTGCAAGTAATAGTATTACATTTTTATTTCTTACATTACTATAAAATCCTATAATTTTAAACTGATTTTATTGGTAACCTGTATTGGTGTGTTATTGTGCCAATTACAAATCAGAAGATTGGCATATACATGAAATAAAATAAAGAACTGAACTAAAATAATGCAAAGGATACAGGAAAAAAAAACTTAATTCTGGAGGGAAAGCATTCATATTTGATCAAAGGTTTATGATTATAAAACAAAGATTAATGCAGAAATCGATGAAGAAATTTATTGAAACAGAAATTGTTTTGCTTAAACTCATTGTCTTATGTTATTTGTTTGTGACTCAAAAAATGTAGTCTCTACATTGACTACCACACTGATTGTATCAAAAGTAAGTCACACAACCACAACTCCACATCCAACCCGACCTCACCCAACCCACCATCACTCAAAATTAGGCATGCACGCTCCTAACTACCTCAATTCCAACTACAACTGGCCTTAAATGCAAGCTACTCAATGCAAGAAGCCTTGTAAATATAATACCTGAATTTCTACTCTAACTAAATATGGCTAAATTCGACATCATATTTGTCTGTGATACATGGTTCAATGCATCTCTCCCTGACTCCATTACCACAGTAAGAGATTCTGTGAGATTCTTCCAACCAATGAGATTGTGAAATCCGTAGAGGAGGTGGTCTTGCTATCTCCTATAAAAAGTCCTTACATCTGAAAAACATCCAACTTACCCAAAAGCTTGCTCTTCCTGAGACCATCGTCTGTGAACTGTCCTTAAATATCACATTTCGATTCTTACTTTGTTACAGAGCCCCTGATTATGATATCGAACATGTAAACAAGCCAAATTCATTACTAAACTGGGCAACATCCTGCCCACATGCTTTTATCTTTTTTGGTGACTTCAATCTACCTCACATTAACTAGATCCGAAACGAATGTAAAACTGAACCCATAAATACAAACTTCTACAATGCTGGAACAAACCTGGGACTGGAACAACTGGGAACCAACAATACTAGACTTAACAACTGCCTCGATCTCATCTTCTGCAAGAGTTTGAATTCAATTTACGGAATACAAATTAAAGAGACCTTTTCCAACAGTGACCACAGTATGATTGACTTTTGTCTCAACATACATCCACTCAAAAATTAACACAATGATGTGATCCCCAATTATAACTTCAAAAAAGGCAACTATAATATTATAACCAGCGATCTCTCATCCCTTGATTGGCAATTTCTATTCTCTGGATGCAATACTGTAGAAGACCATTATAACATATTTTTACTTGAAGTCAAAAGAGTCATCAAACGATATATACCAATAACAACTCATAAAACCAGAAAAAACAAATTACCCAAAACAGGAAGGAAGCTTCAATCCAAACAGAAATCACTTTGGCAGAAAAACAAATCTGGTCACGTTGCCAACTTCAAAAGCTGATACAAAAATTTATGCCACCAGATAAAGACTGAATGCACCAATTATCACATTAAACAAGAGGAAAACCTTCTATGCACCAATTCTACCTGCACTTTCTACAATTTTGTAAACAACAAACTAAAAGACTCAAGGTCTATCCCACCCCTGAAAGAACCTAATGGTAAAGACTGCAACAATGATACTATTAAAACCAACCTCTTTGACACATTCTTTGTCTCAGTATTTGTAAACAGCAGTGGATCATGCCCAGTATTTTCTAGTTGAACCACAGACAACTACAATGATCTAATACATATCAATTTTACAGAAGATAATGTTGAAAAAGCACAACGCAATCTAAAACCATCTCTATCTATTGGACCGGACGGAATATATGCCTACTTCTTTAAAAAGCTATCCACTACTTCTAAACATCTTCAAAAAATCTTTCAGGACCAGCTCCTTGCCAAAACTATGGTCACAAGCCACAGTCATCCCCATCTTCAAAAAGGGAGACCCCAGATAAATTGAAAATTACAGACAAATCTCTTTATGCTGCATCACCTATAAAGTCATGGAATAAATTATTAACCAATCCATTATCCTCCACTTAGAGACAAACAGCCTACTCTTTAATAAACAATTTGGTTTCAGAAAAAAATTGTCCTGCAATTTGCAACTCTTACACTACAAAAACATATGGACTATGCAACTTGATCAGGGCAAAACAATAGACGCAATCTACATAGACTTCTGTAAAGCCTTTGATTCAGTGGTACACAACAACCTAGTTCTAAAACTAAAATCTTATGGTATCTCTGGACACTTGCATAACTGGATAGAAGCGTTCCTGTCAAACAGACAACAAATGGTCAAAGTTGGGAGCATCCTATCAAATTCTGTACCTGTCAACAGTAGTGTTCTCCAAGACAGTGTTCTAGAACCAATTCTCTTCATACTCTCCATAAATGACCTCTGTGATCATATCAAGAGCAACTGCGTTCTCTTTGCTGATGATGTAAAGTTATTCAACACCACCGATAATACTGCTACCCTTCAAAAAGACCTCGACTATGTGTCAGAATGGTCAAACAAATGGCAACTTCAAATCTCAACAAATAAATGCTCTGTCTTACATATTGGCAAAAAATATATATATCAGAAAATAAAATACAGGCTGAATAATCAAGACCTTGTTGTTGATCCAAACTCTGTCAAAGATCTTGGAGTACTCATCTCTAATGATCTAAGTGCTAGAGCCCACTCTAACTACATAGCCAAAAAGGCATTAAGAGTTGTTAACCTAATCTCACGTAGCTTTTTCTCTGGTAATATTAGACTACTAACTAAAGCATACAAAACATTTGCTAGACCAATACTCGAATACAGCTCATCAGTCTGGAACCCACATTATGTATCTGATATTAGCACAGTTGAAAAAGTCCAGAAATATTTCACAAGAAGAGTTCTCCATTCCTTTACTCATTGCAGAATACCTTATGTCACCATGTTGCAGCAAATCTTGCTTCCAAATCAGGACACAAGACCACGAAAGGTTGGAGAACATAGGTTTATTTGTGCCCAAGGTTCAGACCATTCACATGGCAAATTCTGAACCCCCCTTTCTTCCTAAAACAACATTTTTATACCCATTATGACCTCAGCATAGACTTGGGCATTACATTAGTACATTTTACCAAATATGGATAATATGTTATATGTTTTTGTATTTCTATGAAGGAAGTATAAAGAGGACATAACAAGTATATTTTTGACTATTCAGTTATCTTACACCACCAGTAATTTTCTATGTTCACCCTTGTTTACAGTAAAGTGGTTAATTCAAGTTCCTTATTTCAGCAATCTTGTGGGTTACACAATGTTATGGTCAGCAGAGTAACGGGAAGCTAACCTTAGCTAAATATGACTTGTTCACCTATACTAAATATAAAAAGTGCAAATATGCTTTATATGAAATGTGCTTTATAAGCTCTTTTTACACTGCTTCAACCAGACTCTATTCTAGACTTAGAAAACCTAGAACTACGCTGCCTTCAGTTCGATCTAAGTATAGTATATAAAATCATACATTGCAATGTCCTACCTGTCAATGAATACTTCAACTTCAACCATAACAATACAAGAGCAAACAATAGATACAAACTAAAGGTTAAATGCACCAAACTTGATTGCAGGAAATACGATTTTAGCAACAAAGTGGTCAGTGTCTGGAATACTCTACCTGACTCTGGTTTCTTCCCCAGACCCCAAAAACTTTAACCTTAGACTTTCAACAATTGATCTCACCCCTTTCCTAAGAGGTCTGTAGGGGGCATGCATAAGCGCACCAACATGCCTACTGTCCCTGTCCTATTCTTTCTTTCTTTTTCTTTTTTTTCTTATATGTATCCATGTATTCATAACTATGTTTATACCTATTATCTTGTAAGCAATTGACAAGCCAAATAAAATAAAAAATAAAATAGATTTGAAGGCAAGCATGAGCAGCAGTCCTGATACTAATCTGGATATAGTTTATTATTATATGGTTGATGTTCTTGAAGTTGTAAAAGTATTGTAGTACTGAAGTACTATAAAATAAGTAAAGTTATTAACATACTCATCTGTTCATGGGTTGGTTTGTATGCTATGAATTCATTTGTGTGTCGTAGTTTTACTAACTATTGGTTTTGACTTTTTATTTATTTATTTTTTGATTGGTTTGGTTTGGTCAGGAATATTTTTATGGGTGTAATATCGGCACAATTGATACAATGTTATATACAATAGTTTTTCCTGTCTGGATTTTTTAAAAATCTCCTTTCTGGTTAATCGTTGGATGAACCATTAAAACACAGTCCTCTGAATGATATTGTAACTCACGGGTGTCAAACTTGATTTCATTGAGGGCTGCATCATTGTGTTGACCTGGAGGGGCATGCCCAGGAGGCATGGCCAGCTTGTTGTTACTCATGTTGGGGGCACCTGTGGTGGCCCGAGCACAGACCTTCAGTTTGACATCCCTGTTCTAACTGGTTTGTCAGCTTCTACCTAGCAAAAATATCTTTTCAATGTTAGTATCCCAGCATATGGTTCTATATGTTGTTATATATTGTCATTGAAAACTTGAAAATAGATATAAGTTATGTAGTAGGAAATTACAATAGAACAGACTCTGCAGTCAAGACCAAATAGTTTTGGTCTTGACAGTGTTCAAACTCTTGTTATATTCTACACATTTCCAGTGTAGAAAGTTCCAGTCCACACCTCAAACTGGAATGATACATTTCTATACTAAGAAGGTAGTCAAGAATTCCTAAGAGGCTCTTATCTGATTATAAAAGAAATAATAAATTTCCATAGCATTTTAAGCTTATAAAGTTCTTAGCATTCAGACTAATGCAAGCTATAATTAGCACAGTCTGAAGAAATATATGACACTTCACTGTAAGAATATATCCTCTACCTGATCACTAAATCATTTTTGCATTGGAGGTTTCTGGTAATTCTGAAAGTTCATTTCCACATTCTTTATTTAACAAAACACTGGATGCTAATATGTTATGGTTTCTGTAAATTTAGTAGCCAAAATGGTCATATTTTTAGAAAATATTTGTTCTTATTTATTTGTTCTAATGTTGAATGAATAGCAGCCAGTTTCTAAAAGTAGCTTATTTTAAATTGCATGGATTGCTTTCCTGTCAAAAAAATAATACTATGGATCATTCTTTTAACCCAGTTTTCCAAAATGTTACTTAAAAATAATTACATTATTGACTTCAGTACTGTAAAACAACCTTTCAAATAATGGCCAATTTAAGAAGCACAGAATTTGCAATATAGAATCCAAAATGGACCCTTGTGTATCACAGAAAATGAGTCAATAAATAATATCTTAATATTTCATTAATAGTGGAGCTCTTTAACATTATGTTAACTTTGGTAAATGTAAATATCTCTGTATTGGGATTAAGATATCAAGGCCTTACAAAAATATTTCAAATATGCAAAATGTGCTAATAATCTTTTTCAGCTTCCTCCCTTTTCCAGGAATCTAAGAGGTCAAACTTGTGAAGGCAAAATAGTAGGTAAAAGGAAGGTGATGCTTAAAGAACCCAAAAGTCACCACAATGGTTAATAAGCTATTAAGAATTTATATTAAAAATATTAACATGAAAAAATCAAGGGAATTGATTTTTTAGGGAAAAAAATCAAGTAGTAAAAGTTTTCTGCAGAAATCTAAACTAAGACATTCTTGACAAATGCTACTTGGCTTTTGTTTCAGCCTATTCTGTGAGGGAGATCTACCATCTCTTGGGTTAATTTATCCCACCATTGAATTGCCCTTAAGGCCCGGTCCCACTGCACTTACGGATGCAAAGAGGATGTAAGACGTTAAAAAAAGCTTGCCATCCATTGGAAAATGCTATGCATCCATTGTGTACTCACTGCACACGTGTTTCATACGCTCTATCCGTCGAGCATCCGTCCACTGCGATTTCATCCGCGCAAAAAGTTTTGAGCGACACAAAACTTTTTGAATTGATGAACTTTCCGCCACGTACAATGTACATCCACGACATATACGGGCAACAAACGTTCTATGTCTGTTATCATCCATTAAACGTCCGCTGTATCCTCTCTGCATCCCATGGCCATCCCCTCAACTCACATCCGCTGCAGCTGAAAACGGAAAGAGGGAGGAAACAAAAGGTACACGGAACGTCCACACAGCGTTAGTAGCACGGAAATAGAAAGGATGTAAGCGTATGCATCTCGTATATAAAGTGTTAAAAATGGACAAAACATTTGTATCCGGGATGTATCTCGTATATTTAGGATGTCTGGAGTTTGTCTAGAGTATATAGAAGGACACCTAGCTGACAACCGATATTTCCTATAAAAGGGGGGAGAAAATCATCTGAATCTCAGTATGAGTCCAGCAGCCATGGTGTACAGACCTCATCACCCTTGGTCTTGGTCTTCAATATCATCAATTGTTCTCCACCATATTTCATCATATGGATGATGAAACAGTCCATATGATAGCTGCGCTCATTCATCACCAGAACCAAAACCTGTTCAGACTGTATCAAGTTTTACACAGAAGGAGAGGAAGGAGACGTGAGGGTCTGAGGATGGGTCATGAGAAGAATGGAGTTTGGACTGTATGACCAGTTGATGGTGGAGCTGAAGAATGAAGACCCTCGTGCATTCCATCATTTCATGAGGATGCTATCAGCCATGTTTGATGAACTTGTCAGCGTCTGAGACCCAGGTTGACCAAGCCTAGCACTAACTTCGGTCCCAACCTGGATCCTGGACTGAAGGTGGCACTGACTCTGCGCCATCTGGCCTCTGGAACCACATACAGAAACATGCAGTATGCATGGAGGGTGCCACAAAACGGCATCAGCAAAGTGGTCAGAGAAGTGGTGCAGGCCATCATTGAAGAATACGTGGAGGAGCTCCTCAGGTGCCCCACCACTGAACAAGACTGGAGAAAACTTGCAGAAGAGTGGTATCAGAGGTGGAACTTTCCCCACACAGTTGGAGCCATAGATGGGAAGCATGTGGCCTGCAAAACTCCAGCCAACTCAGGGTCCACTTATTACAACTACAAGGGCTTCTTCAGTATCATCCTCTTTGCCATGGTTGATGCTCACTACAAGTTCATCTACATCGATGCTTTAGGCAACGGGTCAGCTTCAGATGGCCACGTATACAGCACAAGTGACCTCAAGGATGGGCTGGAACACAACCTCATCATGGGTTTTCCAGGTCCAGACCCCTACCCAATGTCACACAAGATGTGCTCTACTTCATTGTTGGTGATGATGCATTCTCCCTAAGAACCTACCTCATGAAGCCGTACAGTTCAAGATACCTCACCCATGAAGAGAGGATCTTCAACTACAGGCTGTCCAGGGCAGGACGGGTGGTGGAGAACGCCTTCGGCATCCTGGCCAACAGGTTCCAGATACTTCTCACCACCATGCAGCATGACCCAGAGACTGTGAGGAGCATCGTGGAAGTTTGCTGCATCCTGCACAATCTCATGCGCACCCGCTACCCAGTATTGCAGAACAGACTTGTTGACCATCAACAAGGGAATGGGGACATGGAGCCTGGTGAATAGAGGCAAGGATGTAACTTGATAGACACTGTGGATGTACAAGGCTCCAACAGAGCTTCACATGAAGGGAAGAAGCAGTGCAACCAACTGAGACACTGGTGCAACTCCCCAGCTGGAGCAGTGAAGTGGCAAGACAGGATGATAGATGATTAATGGATGCTTCCTTGTGACTGTTGCATAACACTGATGAGATTGTGCCATGTCTATTGAGTGGTCCTACATTGAATAGGGCATTAATAAAGAGCTTTGTTTATTTTAAAATGTGTTGATCAATGAATAAATTGTTATTGATAATAAAGATCCATATGTGTGGCAGCTTGGAGGATGGACCATACAGTTCCACTATGGTTGCACTGGAGGTTTAACTATCCTTATCTATCCCACAAGCATGCAAAGGCTTAATCATTTTTTCAAAGTTTTTACCAATGCTATTAAGTAAACAAAATGAACCAAGTAAACTTTATTAAGTGTCTTAAGCAAAGATAAACTTTATTAAACAAGTAAACAGCTCAGTCTCTGAGACTATTCTAAGTCAGAATAGACTATTCTGCATGCGTCCTGCATCCTTTTATATCCACGGAGCGGACGCAATTCATACCCCCCACAAGCGCAGTGAACGCTTTGCATCCGATATACATCCGCGCGGCATCCCCTGTGTTTCCTATAGGCATACGTGATGCATCCGCTTCATCCGCTATGCATCTGCCCCTTCCGCTATGCGTCCGCTTCGAAATTCTCCCCCGGAACCCCTTCGGAGGTGTCATCCGCTTCCATCCACTTTCATCTGCTAGGCTTCCAATTAACATCCGTTTAACATCCCTGCTACAAACTACCCACGTCCGTTCTTTTCCGTTCTGTTTGTGCAAATTTTCACCAATTTTTGGAGTGGATGAAAATGGATGGAGCCACCCCCAAAATTTTGCTCGACCGCTGTGTCCTTTATGTATACGTTTTGTGTCCATCGGCCAGTTGGACCGGGCCTTTACTTATTAGGAAGTTAAATCATTATTTCATACTTTGCAGGTCTTGACTTTCAATCTGTTTGACATTCTTTCAAGTATTTAAATAGTGATATCATGTGCCCCTTCCCAGTTTTCTCTTTTAAAGGCTAAATAAAGGCCAAGCCACTTATCTTTCATGTTACATGAATGAATTTTTTATTGTTCTGCAAATGAAGAATTTTGTCTCTGTTCAATGTTGCCAATGAATCAAGGTAATTTGCGTCTTATATTGATTGTTATCTCTAGACATTTGCTTTGAAATAGACATGCTTTGAAATATGACTCTGTTAAAACCAGTTAGAAATAATTGATATGATTGATTTAATGAGTTGACTCATTAAAAACATATTTTTTCAGATAAACTCAAAGATGTGGCTGCTTTAAATAACACCATGTGTTTCAAGACATATCTTTCAAATCATTTTTATACATATACAACCATATTTGCTAACCCATTTTTTTTCTCATCTGTAAATTTGATCAGATCTACTTATTCATCCAAGTGAATAAATAAAAAAATATTTAAAGCTATACAACCTAGAACTAAATCTGTGGCATCCCCCTCAATACCATTCTACAATTTGCAAGTCATTTATATATCCACTTAATTGTTATGCCATGCAGTCTACATTCAACTAGATTGCTAATCAAAATGTCATATGGTACTTTGCAAAGTTCTTTGCTAAAATTAAGATATTAAAATAACTTCTATTAAGGTAGAAGTTACCTGATGAAAAAAAAAAAAGAGATAAAATTAATCTTGCAGGATATGTTCTGGAGACTTGAATTTGAATCTCCTACAGCCAGCTAAATAGCTTGCCACCTTGGAATTGAGAGCATAACCTCTCAAGCTCAGTTTAATATTCTAATTGGGTCTTATTTCAGCTTCTGCACACGCATGTATGATTTGCTGCTGAGTTTCAAGTACAATAAGTTATACTTATTTATTTATTTAACTTTTGTAAGCTTGCACAACTGCACTATTAGTTGTGATTAATTTTCTAAGTGGATTCTAAACAGGGAAATTTATTTGGCACCAAAAACTAAAGCAATCCCAAAGTAGCATAATATTCCTACTGCAGCATAATGCAACGAATGAAAAAGAAAGCAAAATATTAGACAATGTTTTGACATATCTCATTGTAGTGCTTTCTCCTGATACTGTTCAGCATGCTGTGTTTCTCTGTACTCTTTGCATTCAACAACTCTTGTCAATATTTAACAGCTTTCTGAAATTCTCAGAACAATCCAGGATGCACTTTTAGCATAGAATCTAAAAGCTTTCTGGGATGTTTAGCATTCTACTTCAAGCTGTAGACTTTTTTTTTCCAAACAGATTTTTTCCCCCTCTAAAATACCTGAAGCCTCTGAAACAGTACATTAGTAACCTTTTCTAGCCATCTAATCTTATTTAAATAAATTTGTGGATCAGTTGATTAAGTGGTTAATTTGCATGGCAGAGAGGTCTATTGCAAATCAAACACCATAGGCAAGAATCAGTTTATTGAAAAATATTTACAGACCTACATTAAATGATGGGCATTTCTTGTTTGTTTTGTTTTATTGTTTGTTACAAAGACTTATTGGGGAAAAATGGATGAATTTTATTCCATTCTTTTGTTTAATAAAATCTGCTATTTCAGTAACACTGGTATATCAACGGCCCAATCAGAACACATAAAACATGATGTTCTTTTCCAGATGTGTTCTGTATGGAAGAAAGACACTTGGAATCGTTTAGCAAAGCAAGAGCAAGGGCTTTTGTTCACCATCCTAAACAGGTAGTCTTTGACTTATGACCACAACTGGGACCAGAACTTTATCTCTAAGTGATTTTGTTGTTAGATGAATCATTATTGTTAGGTGACCAGACCTGATTTTATGGCCATTTTTACTATGGTTGTTAAGTGAATTGCTGTGTTTCTTAAGTGAATTCAGCGTCACCTAGTTTCCAGTAAGGTTTTCGATCAGTAAGATAATCAGGTCCTGCAAAGTACAATATGCAAAACGAAGCAATGTTCCTCCTTTACAAAAGAATTAAATCTAAGACATCACCTATGTCTACAATACAGTCCTTTCAGCAGTTCCAAGAAGATTCCACACCCATTTGTACTCTGATTCAGGTGACCCTAAGGGCACAAATAAACCCACAAGGGGCCTCAATGCCTCTCAAAGAGAGTACTAATGATTATTATATGGCTTTTTTTTTTTTGTATGGGTGGCCATTGCTGCACTTATTTAGATACACTTTCCATCTCTTTGTTCAAAATTAAGTTAAAACTATATATAAAGAGTGAAAGTTTCAAAATGTGCACATACATAGGCAATTTGCTTTAAATTAAAAAATTCATTTATTGTGTTTTCAAGGTCTTTTTAAAATTTATTTTCCTAGCTGCCTCTGCTGCAATGCAATTGCAGTAGGAAAGCAGTTCCTACTAAGGCGTGTCATCAGTTCAAAATTCAACACAAACAGAGCAGATATTTCTTTTTAACTATTGTTTTTCCTGACTTCTCTTTTTTTTCCTCTAGATTTAAAAAAAAAAAAGTCTATGGGTAGGTCATAAGTCCACAGTTATCCTGTTGCATTGTTTCTATGTTCACATTAAATCTCTGGCCACTTGAGATAACTGCAGAAATGATAAAGGGATGCACCTCTTGATTTGTTTTTAAAGGTATTTCCATAACATTGGAGGGAAGAGGCTCACCAGTATAGCAAACACAATGTGCTAGTTAGATGTCTAGCGAGAGTAAAGGGTCCCTGACCCTTTTTGAAATCATAATGCAAAGGATGAAATTCCAGCCATTATGAAGATTGAATTTTTTTAAAAAAATGTTGTTTCAACTCCTGTGAAACCAGACAATAGATTCATAAGCTGTACTTTAAAGGGTCTAATTCAATTTCTTTCTTCAAACCAGTTGGTCAATTATCCGGTGGTATGAAAGGTAAAAGATATATTTGGACTCGAATCTAAGTTGTTATTTGGTCATCTGCTCCATAAAAGAAGATATCCCAAATGACAAGTCTACATTACAAGATGAGTTAGATGTACTTGGATATATAGATCTTAAAACCTTGGATTGAATGCCTTTGAGAGATCTTAAATCTCAGCAGGTACAAATCTACAATCTGAATGCAAGAGGCTCATTACTTTGACCTTGTGGATATTAATAGTGATTCAGCAACATGCAGAATCACGCCAGTGACCTTGCAGACCCAATCAATGGTGACTTTTCTTTATTCCCTTCAGGAAGCAGAGGAAAGTAGAGTTGGAAGGTAATTCCCAGGAATTTAAAGGCTTCAGTTCTATATAATTGTAATTTATGTTCCAGCAATTGCCATGGTGGTGGCTGGCTATAAAACAAAGATTGCTATATTTGTTTTAGCATAATTAATAGGTCCTCCCCCCCATCCCATAGCATAAGGCTAGAGTTGAAGACATAGCTTTAAATCTATTTGTGTTGTGGAGAAGATAGCGGTATAGAAATATTAAAATAGGAGTAACTCTTGTTCTTTTTGACTTCTCTGGCTATTTGGAAAGTAGGAGGAAGACAATAGAAATGGCTATTATATGGTATTTGTGATCATATACATAAAATATTAAGCTTGGAAGGACAGTCAGTTTCTATCTGACAGTTTAAATTAGTTTCCAAATTGTCAGAGAACTCATAAGAACAAGAACTTCTATTAAAAATAAAAACAAAATGAATATGTGAAGAAGAGAATACTGTGCATATAGTTTTGACCTCCTGGAGAGGAAAATAAATAGTAAACCAAGGGCATTCTGTTGTGCCTGGAGATTTTATCAGAATGCCAAAAATAAATTGTGATGCCATGATGCAAGGTCTTGTCTTAGACACATTCCTGTGACTTCACAACACTGATGAAAAGCAGACAAAGTTTACATTGTGATAGACATTTCACCGTTCTCATCCTTGCCTGCCCTTCCAAACTTCCATGTAGGGAAAAAATAATATATTGTCCAAAAAGAAGCACTCAGAACACCAAACCACATCTTATGAACCAATGTTGCATTTTGAGAAACACATTTTTAATTAATAGTTGGACCAATTTGTTATTTCTTAAAAAGAATCATATGTGCCCAGTTACCATGAAAGAATAGATATGTGTTTATTGGCAATATTCAAATTAAAAAACATGGCATATTTTTACTTATTTATTTGATTTGTCACTTGCTTACAAAACAATAGGTATAAGTATAAAGATGAGTAAAAATACAGAAAATAGGTACAATTAAATGGGGAAATAGGACAGGGACGGGAGGCATGATGTTATGCATGCCCATTAATAAAATTTCATATTGGATACCAATATGAAATTTTACAGAGAATGATAATTCAAATATACACAGAAAAGGGCAGTAGGAAGGGTCTATAGAGTGCAGTTGAATAACGTATAATATAGATATAATTGTAACTTTTTAAATAAAAGTTGTATAATTTGGCCATAAAAATCAATTAAATTACTATTCTAAATAGATATAATTACCATACTTCAGAATAGATGCACTCCTGGTCTATTTTGTTCACTTGTATGAATAAAATTATATAGGATACTGAATTTAAGCAACAAACATTTCTACTCATTTATTTTCATTTTAACTCTTGTCAAAATAATACAGCAGAACCAAAATATCCAGATATCAGTATGGCCAAACTGATTAAATTTTAAGCCCTGCCAATAAATTTGGTTTCTGCATCTTTAGATGAAAAATAAAGCAATTAATGTTTGTAGACTGAAACACAAATCAAATAACAGTAGCATTAGCACCTAGTTGGCTTAGTTCATGTTGGAAATTAAAACAGGCCAGGCGTTGTCAGATCTTGGATTTACACAGCCTTTTCATAAGGGGTAGACACTGATCTCAGCCTGCAGCTCTGTTATCTTGTTAAGGAAAAAAATGGAGTATAGTGGTTCAGAAAAGTTGCCGCAATACGCGATTCCAAATATATAATTTTATTGGAAATAGAATTTTCGTATAAAGAGGTATAGAAACAGTTGTGTCATTAACAATAATTCCTTTTCTTTGGGACTGCTACTCTGAATATTATTTCAGTTAATAACTGAATTAGAAGATATTACACTGTGTTTTGAAAATAAAGCAATATATATAGCACATGTGATTTTTAGTCATACTGTATCAAACCTGCTTGCACACTTAAAACAAAAAATATGCACAAAGACTTCTTTAAAATCTAACTCTGCATCAAGGTGTTCTTTTGACTTTGCATCTAACTCTGATCAGGACAGAGTTTTTAGCAGCTGGTTAAAGGACAAAGAAATAGCAGTTGCTTCACTGATTGTTATCACTGTAGCATCTTATCAACATTCTCCTTTCTAATTTTCTGCTACAGGAAATGAAAGCTATGTGCTATGCAAAATTTGATAAACTTGCTCCAGGTTTGTTGTTGTTATTTTTTTTTGTTGTTCCTGTAACTTTTTGCATTTCTGTGCTGGAAAAGACCTTGAAGATTTTATGGAACTTTTCACAGACAATAGCACTCATATCTGCTGGCAGATTGTTGTTACTGTTCATGAAGATAGTTGGAGAAGGCCATTGCATCTGCATGTTATGTATGATGACCTGGGCTGTGGCACAAAAGCAACACAGTCAAATAAGCAAGAAAAGTCCCTTTCTTATCTCCAATTTTGCCCCCAATGTCCAGGTTACCTTCTGCTGGAGAAAAACTCTCCTAAGAACAGCCTTTAACTGTATTCAGTCCAAAACAAGGTACACACAAAATGTAACTTAAAATCCAAACAAACCAAACTGAAGTCATTAGCTTAATAGGGCAGGAGACGGAATTTCAGACTTGAAAGCATGGCAAAACTCACACAGTTGGGAAGATTCCAGGAACACAGATAAGCCACAATGATACAAGATAATTTCACATTTGCTCCCAACAGCTTGCTGCATGCAGCTTCCTTTTTAAAACACTGTGTTCCTAACTGCAGCTAATGAAGGGAATCAGGGCCCTTTCCTCCCCCGTAGGCCGCACAGCTCATGTTGCTCTCTTCTCCGTTCCTCCCTGTGTGCCCTAGGATGAAGAGGGGCATGGGTCTTCCTCTGAATTCTCCCTTGCTCTACCTCTCTCCTGCTTTGCCCAGCTGGATTTTGCCCTTCCCCAGTTTTTTCCACAGCCAACAGAGCCACACTCCCACTCCCTGTCAGCTGTTCAGCTTCCTCCTCTGAATCAGATTCCAACAGGGGCATGACATCATGATTTATTGGAGTATTATTTCCTTGTGCATTTTGAGAATGTGGACAGGATGCTTGAAGTTGTTTGGACCACAACATCGCTTATATATCTAACTACCTAGATCAAACTCAAGACTCATGGGCCAAATCCAGCCCATGGGCTACCCTGGAAATAGTGAAGGACCAGCCTGTAGTGCCTTTGCCAGAGAAAGCAAGCCTCCCAAGCTCTGTTTTCACTGGCAGAGGGTTGCAGAAGGCTGCCCAGCTGAAAATGGTCCTTGGGAGCCTGTTTTAGCTGGCAGAACACTCAGGCCACCATAGGTGCCCCAGACTTAAGTGATATCAAGCTGGCTATGCCCACCCTGGCCCCCGGAGATCAAACACAACCCTGATGTGGCCCTCAAAGAAATTGAGTTTGACACCCCTAACCTGGATTATGTGACAGAAGTATTATTTGATTATAGTCAATATAGTTTGATTATAAACCACCCAGTGTCAATATAGTTTGATGATAGTCTGTCCATAGTCACCTCGAAGCAAGATGCATGGCGAACAAATCTAATAAATAAATTATGAATGCCTCCTTTAAATGGAGTGTGGTGCCATTTCCTTGAAGAAAAAGTGATACACTATCTGTTGTGTATAGACTGTAGAGGAGCACAACGAAAGTATACTAAACACCAATTTAGTCTTGGAAGAGAGGAAACAGTAAGGAAGGAAATCAAGTTTGATATATCAATGGGGAGAGATAATTTCTACCAGGCTTTCTATTAATATACTTTACCACCATAAAATTGAGTTTCACTGATTCTTGTGGCATATGTTTGTTGACTTGCCCTCTTTGAAGGTTGACATCAAGTGACTGAAAGTCTGAGAAGCCAGCAGTTCTCTTCAGTCTCAAAATCAGAGGAGTCCCTAACCAGGGCTACTTTTTTAAATTTGTATTCAATAGCTGAAGCTGGAGATTGAGGGTTGCTGAGGAAGAGCCATCTGTTCCATATGAGAATGAAAAGGCCACTTCACATGCTTATCATCCCCAAATTCCAACACAAAATTATATAATTAGTATTTCTGCTTACTAGATCTCTTCATTAGCTGTCCAAAGTGTTATTTTCACACAGAGGAATTAAGAAACAAGGGTAGATTGTCACCCTGCCAGATGTCCAGGTGCTTGGTTTTATCTATAAATCCTTAAGCAGTTTAGGCTCTGCCTTCCAGAAAGTGTAGCTTTTGCCATATGTTGTGAAAGCTTCATTGAGGGACCAGAACTGATGAGATCTGCAAAGAGAATTCCCTTTCCTCAAAGTTCAGATTGTTCCCTCTCTGAGTGTCTTTAAGAAGAGGCTAAAAATGTACTTTTATATTGTAGTTTTTTTTGCTTTTGAACTATGCTTTTAAGAACATGACTCAGGGATATTTTAAGTGAAAAATTATGCAGTGCTGCATTATTTGGAAATTGGTGTTTATATGGATTTATATGGATTTTATGTTGAATAGTTGAGCTTTTTGTATATTTTTGCAATTGCTGCAATATCTTTTATTTATATTATTAACTGTTTTACGAGCAGGCTTGTTTACCAGGTATGAATGGATTATTAATTTGATAAATAAAATTCCCCATTTTTAAAAAAAAAGTATTATCATCATAATCTTTAAAAATGCTAAATCTACTTTTGTGATGAGATATACAGTAAAGGCCAGTGAAGATGTTTACAAGTAGTCCTCGACTTATGACAGTTGAGCCCAAAGTTTCTGTTGTTACCTCAGTTGTTAAGTGAATCACTGGAATTGATTAATAACCCGGTTGATAAGTGAATCTGGCTTCCCCATTGATTTTGCTTGTCAGAAGGATTGCAAAAGGTGATCACATGACTTTGCGATACAGTAATTGTCATAAACATGACCCAGTTGCCAAGCATTTCATCACATAATCATGTGGATGCTGGAAAGGTTGAAAGTGTGAAAAATGGTCATAAGTCACTCTTTTCAGTGCTGTTGTAACTTTGGTCACTAAACAAACTGTTGTAAGTCAAGGACTATCTGCATTCAAAGATGAACAAATTCATAAACAAATTGGCAATATCCTTTAGATAACCTGGCCGAAGATTATGTGCAATGTTAGGAATCATATATGATGATGCAGATGATTGTTATATGCATGTGTGCTGGCCACTCAGATTTGTCTGGCCAAGATAAGACAACCCTAGAGATTTACAGTATAAAATGTAAGACCCTTGTTGTTAAATATGCATTTAACAACATCTACATATACCACGTCAGATGCAAAGTGGAGTCTGATGTCAGACTTCACTTATTGGTTTCAGCCATTGGCAGGACTATCGGAGATCCATCAGTGGCTGGAGTATTGGACAGCGCTGACTATAAAAAGCCAACGCTGGCTGCAATTGTTGCTTTTTGAATCTGCTTGTAAATAAAGAGTTTTCTACATTGCTGGGTCTGTTCCTTCCTTGCTACACCCATCTAACACTTGTAATGCGTTCTGAAAATCATACATCTATAAGCAATAGTACTTAGACTTGTATAACACTCCACAGTGCTTTACAGCCCCCTCTAAGTGATTTGACTATGTCAGCATAATTTCCGCAACAATCTGGGTCCTCATTTACTTGGAAGAATGAAAGGCTGCATCAATCTTGAGCCGGTCAGAATCAAACTGCTGAATTATTGGCATCCGGTACTCAGCAGAAGTAGCCTGCAGTACTGCATTCTAACTACTGTGCCACTAAGGCTCTTACATCCATAAGCATCCATAAGCAATTCACTTAGTCTGGTGCATTTTACATTGTCGGTAATTTCTGAACTGTCTTCAGGAGCAACACGAGAGCACTGCAGTCATTTAATCAGAATGTGACTAAGTTTGTGCCAATGCATTTCCTTCCTTCCTTCCTTCCTTCCTTCCTTCCTTCCTTCCTTCCTTC
>BLBF01000004.1:20174570-20191047 GCA_015471245.1 Laticauda colubrina | reverse complement strand
TTCCTTCCTTCCTTCCTTCCTTCCTTCCTTCCTTCCTTCCTTCCTTCCTTCTCTACTATGGTCATTGGACCAGAAACAATTGTTATCTCCTTATAACTTTGTAGTGTCTAAGTTCCTAGATGTTATTTTAATGTATAGAATGTCTTTATGGTTCAATTTGGGGAGAACCCAAAGGTAATCTTTCTAAAAGGCAAATGGACCAAGGAAATCTACCTTGGGGACAAGCCAAAATTGTCTTTTGGAAAGAGAACCAGGATGATTGAGAATTTGGAGAGGTAATTTGCTGGGAAAAGCCATGATTTTCACCAAGAAAGAACCAGATCAGAAAGAGTTAAGCCACTCTTTATCCTCCTTCCCATCACAGCTTGGTATTGCTGCTTTTGCTTTTTGTTTGCTTTTTTCCTTTCTTTGTTTAAAAACAAGCATATGAGAAAGTTACATTCGCAAAGGTATGCTAAATCAAGTTTGGTCCTGAGGTTGATTTGTACCTAATTGAAGCTTGAGTCTTCCAACTAAGCCAACCATTTAAGGTTTTTATCTGCCTTGTCAGGTTGGTGACAGATGTCAACCAGTCACATGCTTACAATGCAGTCCAATCAACTAGATTGTCCATTAGGTTCTTGACATATACACATAAAACAAGTTTCATAATGCAGTAATTCAGCTTTGAGTGGCTGCCAAATTTTAACAGTGGCAAAATCTGGCTCAAAACCTGCAGGTCAATTGTTATTATTCAATTATTGTTCCCAACTACCAGACATTGCATGCTAATTGAGGACTGGTATGGTTTTCAATGACCATTCCTGCCTTTTTCAGTAAAGAAACTTTTAGAAATTTTCAGCCAAGTGAGCTTTTTAAAAACTGAGCCAATTATTATGATGCTACCTTTTTTTTTTTTACTATTTTTTTACGTTCCCTTTTTCTATTTCGCTGTTGTACTACCCTGAATTATTCTGCAAACTTGACTATCATATAAAGGTATCAGAAAATTTGTTAACTGATCAAAATATTTATTTTCCTTAATTAATTTGATAAGCTGTATCCTCCCTACCATTTTGTACCAACCATTCTTCCTTCCTTTCCAGCTGTCACCATTTTGATAACAGTGTAAACTTCAACTGAAACAATTTATTTACAAATAAATATAGCCAGTGTTCTGTTTGGAAATAAGGTGCGTGAGACCGGGTTCCCACAAACAGCTCTTTTATTAACAAGTAAAGCAACGTAACAGAACAACAGCCCAAGCCGTGGCAGCCCTTCTTGCTCGCGGCTTGTCACCAGTGACAGTAGTTTAAGTCTTCCCGCCATCTGGTGGGCCAATCAGGATGGTTCCTAAGTAACCAATCTGAGAATGGCCTTCTCGGCCAATCAGTTTAAGGTATTTGGAGTCTATACAAGTCTATACAAGTTCTATACACAACACCCCTCCACCCTTGGTTTCGTCCAATGTGCGTCACGTAGTCACGCAGGTAGGTGGGGCCTTTTTGGGTCCTAGTTGACCTGCACAGCTCAGTCTCAGCGTGATCCTCAAACGGTTCAGATGGGATCACTTTCTCTCTGCGTTTTCTCTATGGAACCTCCTGGAAGGATGAGTCAGCCCTGCCGCTCCCGCCTGAATTTCTCAGGCTGGTTGAGGTGGCTCCACCGCTCTTTCCTGGTTCGTCCGGGTTGATCGAGCTGGCCTGGCTGTCTCCTTCCAGGAAGGCCTCGCCTCATTATCCTGCTCCCGGACTTCTTCCTTGGAGGTCATCTAATGGTGAGTGCTCTTTTTGTTTTATTTGGGTGTCTTTGTGAAGTGTTTGTTGTCGTGTTATTGGAGGTTCGTCTTCCCTTTTTTTGTTATTTTGTGTTTCACCCCCCCCTAGTTGTTTTTGGTTCGTTTATTTGTGGTGATGGTGTGCTGTTGCGTTCTAGTGTGCGAGAGTGAGGCTGGTCGATGTGCCGCTTCCATGCTCTCCCATTGTCCAGCATAAGTCTGTAAGACCGGGGGCCTGTGATTTGGGTGATTGTGGCTGAAAGCCATAACGGGTCCCCGGTAAGGTTTTTAGCATACACCAGATCGCCTATTTCAAATGAGCGATACTTGCTGGAGGAGTCAGGGGCTTTGTCCCAGGTATATGTGGGGTGCAGTCTATCGAGGTAGGAGCGCAATTTCCTACCCATGAGGAGTTCTGCTGAGCTCTTGTTGGTGGTTGTGCTAGAGGTGATGTGTTGCATGGTTAACAATCTGTTAAGCTTTTCTTGTACGTCCCCCATGTCCACTTTTTCTAGGCCTTCCTTAGTATACCGAACCATGCATTCAGCCCGTCCATTAGCAGCCAGATGGGCCGGCGCTGTCAGGGCATGTCGGATGCCCTGTGCAGCCAAGTACTGCTCAAATGCCAAAGCGGTAAACTGTGGCCCATTGTCCAATATGATAACATCAGGTAGCCCATGCATGGCAAAAAGTTTAATTGTTTCATGACTGCCTCGGTGGTAGTGGATGCCATAATTATGACTTCCAACCAGTTCGAGTAGGCGTCCACAATAACCAAACAGGTGTTCCCTTTATTTGGCCCAGCAAAGTCAATATGCAGTCTCGATCATGGGCCTCTGGGAGTTTCCCATTCCATGACTGGTGCCAGTGGGGTGGGGTAGTCCTCGATTTTTGGCAGTCATGGCATGTAGCCACCCAACGTTCAATGTCTTTGTCCAGCCCTGGCCACCAGACATAACTCCTGGCCAGGGCTTTCATCTTAACTATGCCCGGGTGCCCCTCATGCAACATGCACAAAACATTTTCCTGTGGTTTTTTAGGGCTTACCACCCTGTCATCCCACAAAATACAGCCTTTCTCTATAGACAGTTCAATTTGTTGGGTGCGAAATGGCTTAAAAGTCTTGATTGTGTTCTCATCAGGCCAGCCCTTACCTACCCAATGCAGAATGCGAGCTGTCAGCAGGTCTTTCGTGGTGGCTTTAGCGACGTCCGCTGCAGCTTCGGCCAGGCCTCGAGTTGGAGAGTGGAGACGGTGGGAGCTGGGTCATCTTCCATGATGGGCAGCGGGGAAAGGCTCAAGGCGTCTGCATGGGTGATGGTCTTCCCTGTGCGATGGGTGAGCATGTAGTTGTATGCAGCAAGGAATTCAGACCACCTCGTCATTCTTGGTGATAGAATGTTCGGGGTCGGTTTGTTTCCTGCCAGAATTCCTAGCAGGGGTTTGTGGTCAGTGATGATCGAAAAAGTCCTACCATAAAGGTACTCGTGGAATCTTTTGACTCCGGCTAGGATTGCAAGGGCTTCTCTCCGATTTAGACAGTGTTTTTGAATAGAAGGTGATCGGTGCCTCTCTGCCGTCTGGTAGCTTGTGGCTCAGGATGGCACCGATTCCAAAAGGCGATGCATCACAGGTGACCGTAAAAGGCAGGGTATTGCGATACTGCATCAAAATGGTGTTAGACGTTAATAAATCCTTGATATTTTGAAATGCTGCTTGTTCCCGGTGGCCTCATTTCCAGATAGCTTTTTTGTCTAACAACCGATGTAAGGGTTCTGCTACGGTTGCTTTTGGGGGCAGGAACACATTGTAGAAATTTATGAGACCTAGGAATGCTTGCAAGTCAGTTTTGTTTCTAGGTTTGGTGCCTCTTTGATTGCCTTTATCTTTTATTCCGTGGGGTGTGTCCCTTGCTCATCTATGAGATAGCCTAGAAATTCAACCTGGTTGGTAGCTAAGTTACATTTTTCTCACTTTACTTTAAGGCCTGCATCTCTGAATCTTCGTAATTCTTCTTTTAATCTACTTTCTAGTTGGTTTGCGTTTTTGGCTGACACTAGTACATCATCAAAATAAGGGATGACTCCCTTGATTCCATTTAGAAGGCACTCCATGAGGCTTTGGAAAATGCCTGAGGCAATGCTAACGCCAAATTGAAGTCGGTTGCATACAGGATGTATTCCCATTGAAGACATCCCGGAACTCTTGCAACAGGCTTTCTTCCCAGTTGGCCCCAATGATGCCATTGATCCCGGTCATCCCGATTCCCAGGGGCGCAAACCGTTCAATTCCCAGCAGGCAAGGGTGATCATGGTCGATGATGGTTAGAGGCAAAATTTTGGCATGATTTTTAAACTCGACGAGGAAATGTCCAAGGCCCACTACCGGAATTCGATTTCCCTGGTGATCCTTTAAAATCATCTTTTGTTTTTCAAGTTCTTCGATGTTCGGTATCAGGTGTCGGATGGTGTTCCAAGATACCATGGACAAAAAGGATCCAGAGTCAACTTCCATCTCACAGGGCTTCCCTTCGATGTTCACCTTTATCCGGACCTTTTTTACATTTGCTGCCCTGGCATTTCCGATTGTTACCGTCTGGTGCATTTTTTCTCTGTTGCTTGTTCTTTTATTTCTACTATCTCGGTTCCATCTGCTTCCGGCTTGTCTCTCTTCATTTCTGGGGGGGAGGGTGCTGCCACGTCTTTTAGGACTATAGCTCTTTTTGTTTCAACAGACCCTTTCAATGTGCCCCCGTTTGTTACAAGCTCTGCAGATTGTATCTTGGAACCTGCATTCAGATCGCGGGTGGTTGTCTCTGCCTCCAGCACACTGGAATTCTCGCCTGCTTCTTCTTTTTTCCCGCCATTTTTTTGTCTGATTGGAGTCTATGGACATCTTCATTGTGGTCATCAGTGTCGCTCGGGGAGTCGAGATCATCATAGTGGGTGGTTGCTGTGGGCTGTTTCTTGCTTCCCTCTGCCTTCTTTTCTCTGGGTTGATTCAGCGGATCTGGAATTGACTTCATCTGTCGCATAGTGGCTGTGGATTTCTTTGCTGCTTCGGCGGCAGTGGCTTCTGCGATGGCCTCGGCCACAGTGATGTTTGGTCTGTTTAGCAACTTACTCTGGAGTGTAGCGTCCCTCAATCCGAGGACTACACGGTCCCTCATGGCCTCGTCCATGTTTTGGAACTTGCAGGGTCCTCCGATGTGTCTCAAGGCTGCTACAAAATCTCTGACAGTCTCATCTTCTTTTTGGTCTCTTTTGTAGAACTCGTGCCTTTTTAGCAAGTTGGAGACCACAGGTGCGTAATGTGCTTGGAGCATTCTGTTCAGCTCGGGCCAAGTCACCTGTTTAACGTCTCTTGGTTTGGCTAGTGCCTTTGCCATTTTAAAAATGGCTGGTCCGCAGTGTGTGAGGAAGATAGCCCTCTTCCTCTGGTCAGATATCTCCTGCAGTTCGTTGCTTTCTAAAAACATTAGAAAGCGATCGATATACGACTCCCAATCCTCCTCATCAGGGTTAAATGGTGCAGGCGGTGCATTGTTACCGGCCATCTCTCTCGCTCGGTTCTGATTGCCGCGTGCTTCAGTCTTGCTCTTCTACGACGATCCCACCTTCATCGCCAGTGTTCCATTCGGAAATAAGGTGCATGAGACCGGATTCCCACAAATAGCACAAATAGCCGCAGCAGATCTAATGCTTGTGTTGTTTTGAATTTATTCCCTCTTTCTCTGAAGCTTGATACTTTGCATCTTACATTGATATATATCTCTTTACCTCTCCTTTACCTCTTTACCCCAGCCTTAGGTTTTGCTGGGCAAAATTCATAAATCTAAAAACAACTCCATGAGGAGGTAACATTTTCCTCAAATCATGCACATCTGAATTTATTTTGTTTTAGCATGGCATTGCATGTCATGCTAATATCAGGACTGTGACAGGAATAGATTGTTGCTGTTGCTACTATTATTGTTGCTGCTGCACAGGATCTCTATTCCATTTCTTTATTATAAAATAAATCTTTGGGTTTCCAAAATAATTTTGCTTTTCTCTCCTGGTTCTAATCCAAGAAATGAGATGTGAAAAAGAAGACCTAGTCAATATATTCATCTAAGCTCCTTTTTGGTGCAGCTCATATTTCAGTAAATGTTTTAAGATAAGCTACAGATCTGTGGATCCAGGGCAAACGGTTCATAGAAGACACAGCAGGAAGCTTTCCCAGTGACCAGCATGCTTTGGAAACAGCTGGATACTGTCTCAGTAGGAGCAACCCTTCAGAGGCTTAGCAGCAAGTGGCAAAATGCTGCTTCTTTAATGAGCAATCCAAAAACAATGCGACTTGAGAAATGCACACCAACCTGAAATGAAATGAAAAAATGCCTCCAGCTGTTGATCTTTGTAGTGTTTTTTGATGAAAAGTAACATTTTTTTTCCTGGGAATAATGGTAATAATGACATAACCTGACTTTATAAATAAATAATAAAATCAAACTTGGAAACCACAGAAATTGGAAGGTTTATTTCTTCCTAGCTAAATGATTTGCAGTTGTAGTTACAAAAGTCAGCTTTAGAATACTGTACTTAGCCAGATCACTATTAATTATAATAAGAGGAAGAAGAAATAAAAGTAAAGCTGGAATCAATACTAGACTCAGAAATTGAACAGATGATGGTGGTGGCGTTTCAAAGAGGCATAAAATATTAGTGATGGGATACTTCAGTTACTATATTCTTGATATCTGTTAAGCCAAACAAGGTCTTTCCAGGAAATTTTTCACTTTCTTTCTCAAACTTTTCTCCTTCAGAGGATGGAAAAAGGCAAAAGAAGATTAGCTATTAATACACAAAATTGAAAAAGTTGAACTTTGGAAAAAGTGACTGTCAGCGTTCCAGCAAACCTTCATTCCAATCAGTAACTCCGAGATAAACATATCTCAAAAGTACCTTTATTAGAATAGAACCTGGAATCCCAAATCTTCAGGCTTTCCACAATTTCCTAAACTACAAATCTATTCCACCTTGGTCATCATCACATCACATGGCCCAATCATGATCCATCCAAAAGTAAGATGCTTATTTCATCCTGCGCCATATTCAATGACCTTGAATTAACAAAAGAATATTATTTTGTCTACTTAGAGCTACTTAATTGAAATCACCCCCCTCCCACTTTCTCAGGCTATGTGGCAGCGTGGAATATGGATTCCAAAGCTGACAGTGACCCTGTAATGCTGAAATTAAGAATCTTTAAAAAATTCTGAAATCACTGCACCTCCAGATGCCTATCTCTTTGATATAAGATGGAAGGAGATGGAAGCTTTGTCAGGCTTTCAAGATACATGCTAGCTGTAGAATTTCTGAAGTCCATGCATCTTAAAATTGCCCAGTTTAAACATCACTAAAAAGCATTAACTTCCAAATCCTTTTTTTAAAATCCCGAATGTCTGTGAAATGGAGGTTAAGGGTGTTTTACCTTATATTTAGTAATGCTTCAAACAAATCTGTACATAGTTCAAGGTTGGACTCAATGGCCTAATAAATCATTCAAGACCTGTGATACTGTTTGATACACAGCTGAACAGCTATGGAGTGTTCAGATTCAAATAAAGAGGCTTCATGGAATGAGTGCCCCATAACGCTTCTTGGCAACTTTTTAAACAAATTATATGTTATCTTAGGATTCTATGGTAATTACAGCTGTGAAATGTTAGGAAACACTCCAGGTGCTTTAAGGAAATGCCAAGAGATGCATCGTGATTCAAAGCATCTTTTTCCTTTCTAATCTGAAGCATCTTTTTCCTTTCTAATCTGAACAAAAAAAGGACCATTTTTGTTGGTCCTTAGATTTAAAAAATGGGCAATCTAAAATATATGAGACAGAAACAAAATGGAGTGAGAAAAAAGGTGAGAAAAAAACAAGTTAAGGATCTTATGTTGAAATTCTTGTCCTAATTAGCTGGGCTATAAAGCAGGATGCATATCACCAGTTAGGTGATTTGATGGAGCAGCTGCTTCTCTTTTCTTCCTGTGCTGAACAGACCACTGCTGTTTGATAGCAGCTGAAGGAGAAACACAGACAGATGATTTCTTAAAAGAGTGATAGAATAGCTCTGCTTCTCTTATCTCCCTCTTCTCAGTTACCCCAATGAAAAAGTTATCATCGACTTTCCCTTCTCTGTGTGGTTGTCCACTTCTTTTGTTCTATAAGTGGGGGAAATAAGACCTCCCCCCCCCCATCAAAGTGAAGTTAACCTTAAAAAAAATCAAATTGATTGAAAGTGCTCTCATAGGTTGACTGTGGGAGGTTGACCTTAATCATGGTTTATTCTATCCAAATGTCTGTATTTATACAAACTACACTGAACCAGAAACTAGGCACATGGAATTATACAACCTAAACTAAAATGTAGTGGCTGATTTGTAGTATAATATGTTGTCAAAACAAAACCAAAGATTTTTTTTTGGATAAAGCTTACAGAAGTCTGGAACAATTTACATTCAGAAAGGTTGGCATACCAACTGATTAATTATGTTGAGCTTTGCTGGGTTGGCATATGCAACTAGTGTAGGCTGAATTGTATTGAACTTGATGGGCCACATAGGGTTTGATAGAGAGAAAATTAGCATGATATCTCCATTTCAAGAAAAATGAAATAACGGTGAGGGAAAGAAGCAGAATAAAGCTTTGTGGTCCAGTCATGAAGATTCTTTTAAAGCCTGCATTATGCTTCATTGTGTCAGCCAAACTGTAACTCCTATGCTTCTGAGCAAGACAGAAATAACAGATTCAGTTCTATTATTTAAAGTAAACAAGATACTGGATGGGAAAAATCTCTTTCTTCTACCTCAGTTCAAGCAGTCATGTTTCCCAATAAATCTGGGCTGTAGAAGCCAGGAAATAAATCAGTAAATATTGTCTATTTGTCTGTCTGCCTGTCTAAACCAGCATGTACAGGAAAAGGTTTTAATCACCTTTTAAAAATAGGATAAGCAGCTTTATGGGCCTAGATAAAAGCACGAAGTCTGACTTTGAGTGAATGAATAAAATAAACCCATTTTGCAAAATGTTTGATTTATCAAGCCAAATAATACTTTACTGCTTTTCCAGGGACTTGATAAATCTCCCATTATTGTCAGGCCTTGGTGCACAGCTGGTTAGCAGTATTCTGCTGCCATGTGCAGCCTATTCATATATTCTCATAATCCTTTAATATTCACTCCTTTGAAGCATGAGGACAACTTGCAATTAACAAGTTATAAATGGCTCTTACTTTCATCATCCTATGCACTGCCCCAAACCGCATGTGCTGCATTTGTGTTTCTGCACTATCCAGCTGCTCAGTTATCATCTGGGTGATAAAAATAAGACTCCTTATCCTTCAAAAATTATTCATATGACGTGTTCCAGACCCCACAAGCAAGGATGTGGCAGCTCTCTACTGCTTATTATAGTCTGACTTTTTTCAAACTTTCACAAAACTTGAAAAAGCAAGGCTGTTGCCTTAAATGCCACATTAACTTTAATAAATAAATGTCTTAAGATCTTCCTTCCTTCCTTCCTTCCTTCTGTTGGAAGTTATAACCCACCCCTCTCCTAGAAAAATGAAATACTTTAGAATATATTTAAAAAGCAGAATATTTCCTCTAAAAGAGAAGTAGACACTCAGAAGCAGAAACTCACCTCAGAAGCAGAAGCTCACCTCCACCTTTGTTAATGGGCAGGCCATTAAGGCCTGGGCCAAATATTCTCCATAACAAAGCCCTCTACCCATCTCACTACATGGCCTGGGAAGATTGCATCAGCCAGCACTCAGGTGAAGCCATGTGGTCTAGACAAAGCCTACAAAGTTAGCTAAGACCTCTGCCATTGGGAACAGGAAACACTAAGGTATGGCCCAACAGAGGGTATAAAACTAAGGGTCCCTCAGCATCTTGCCCCTTCTTTTCCTTCACCCAACATCTTGAAGTATGTGATTGTCTTTTTCACTTTGGAACTCTAAGCCATATGATCCTGCCCACCATTAAACCATCTTTCCAAGCAGTCACCATGTTTCCAGTATCTTCCAGTATCCACTAGGAACTGAACCCAGAAGGAAATTTATCCAACCCTTCCTTCCTTCCTTCCTTCCTTCCTTCCTTCCTTCCTTCCTTCCTTCTCTCCCTCCCTCCCTCCCTCCCTCCCTCCTTCCTTCCTTCCTTCCTTCCTCTCACACAAAAAATTAAGAAATGTCAGACTGCTTGAATGAATAATCCTGAGTTATTGTCTTTGGGCAAGATCCAAAGCACTTTAATAGAATCATTTGAAGGGAGGGAAGTTAGTTTATCTATATCCATACATTGCAGCCAAAATCTTCTACATAAATGCTTTGCAAACTTCACTTACGTTTCTTCATTACTGCTTAACAAAAAAGACTTATCAAACTTTGAGGGCAGATTCTATGCACCTTTCTTCAGCACTGTCATAACTTCAAATGATCACTGCGTGGATGGCTGCAACTGGAGAAATACCTGCATTATTGAAAACAATATCATGGAATGACCTTTATGTGATTTCAACCAAGTACCATTGGCAATTTCATTGATCTTCATCTTAATAGAAATACCTTTGGGAGATGTTTGAATTTATTTTAGTACACGTAGCAATTTTAAAGTACATTTACATGTCTTTTTGTGAGGGGTAATAGGTTTCTAGTCATTATTCAAAAAAACTATTTTACCCAATTTTGGATAATTTATCTAGGTATGGGAAGCACAGAAAATAATCTACATTTTCCTGTCATTATTAGCAGCTAGAACACCATGGTTTTCCTCAGAAGAGAGAGAGAGAGAGAGAGATGGGTTAATAATATCAATATCTTCCTAATTAGGTCCCTTAACCTTTACAATGCAGCAATTCTATGGTGTTTTCATTGTATTTATTTTATTTTTTGTTGTATTATATTGCAGATGCAGATGCAATCCACTCCTTTCATAGCTTTTGTTTGCTTACAAGGATTCAGTTAAAAACCCATAAGAATTGTAATAAAAAAAATTAAAAAATCCCACCCATAAAACCGAAAACTAGAGCAGCCAAATTACCAAATATATTTTCAGTACCCTTCTAAACTATAATGAGAGGGCTTGCTTCAGCTTCAGTAGCAGTTGGTTCAATAACTGAGCCTTGCTTTGTGGAAAGCAGAATCAATCTTTCATGTCAAATTTTACTGCTGCATCATAAGAACGGAAAGCAGATTGTACAGGAGTAGGCAGACCCTTGTAAGCAGCTTGGCCTGTGCCATGTAAGATTTTATAGACGATTCTAAGTACCTTGAAATGGGCCCCAAAGGCAACTAGTGAAGCTTTTCCAATATAAGTCTAGTTTGGGGATCCTATGGAGGCCTCATTTACCATTCATCCATGGCCAGTTTGTGAAAAAAAGTTTTAACTCTTTTTTTTAATTCAAAAGCTACCTCACAAAGAGGACATTCCCTTAGTCTAAGACGGGGGTGTCAAATTCGATTTCATTGAGGGCCGCATCAAGGTTGTGTTTGACTTTGGGGGGGCCAGGGGACGTGGCCAGCTCACTTCACTCATTTCGTGGGCACCTGTGATAGCCAAGTGCTAAGGTAGAATTTCCTCACACCTTCCCTTACTCTCATTATAATCTCATTTATTTATTTCTTTTTCTTTTTCCTTCCTTTTCTTCTTTTTCCTTCTCTCTTCATTATCCTTTCTTCTTCCTTCCCCTCTTTCCTTATTTTTCCTTCCTTGCTCTCTTCCAATCTTTCCTCTTTCCCTTTCTCCTTTCCTGACCCTTCTTGCATACAAAAGGGGAAACATTTCTCCTTTTGTTTTGTTTTTAGTTTGCTTTGCTAGCCCTCTGTCAGCCAAAATGGAGCTCACAGTTTAACACCCCACCCCATTAGAGCAATAACACAATCAGCCCAGCCAAATGATCAGTTCTGAATGGTGTCTCTAAGCTCACTAGCAAAACCATGTCTTCAAGGCACTGTGGATAAGCAACAAATTGGGGGCCAGTCTTATCTCTGGGTGAATGATGTTCTAAAGGGAGGGACATGGATTCATTTCCTGAGGCAATAAACAAACAAATGATTCAGGCAGATATTATCAGGTGGTGTGGTGAATAGGTACAGCACTGCTCAAAATGACAAGAGATTCAACATGAATCTATGCAGACTGTTCTGTGAAGAACTTCCCAGTCTATTCACAGTTTGTGTACAATTCAATACAAGGATTTAGGTATACCGAATAGTTCCATGATTAAATTTTCAAATGTTGGAGGTATTTCAACACTTGCCTTTTATGTACAGTAATATTTGATCATTTGGAGATGAAAATTTATAAAATATGATCTCCAGAACATCAATCGCTCTTAGCCACAAATTCTATACTACTATAGAACATTTCTAACTATTGATACAACTCAACCATATTACTGTGGTACTAATGACTTTATTTAGAGTAAGTAATATTGCTATTAGTAGTTCATTAAATAATTACAACTTAAAATGAATGCATCCCAAGCGTGTAATATATCATACTTTATTTACACATAAGTCACACTTATCAACACATTCATCTTCTTTTCTTGTAACCTTCCTTTCCTGTTGAGGGAAGGAACTTGAAACAGGTGCTAGCAGGCAGAGAAAGGAAAAACTTTTTTTCTTTCAACATTTTTAGAGTGCTGTTAGCTGTCAGCGGAAAACCAGGGTATTAAATTAAAACACGAGGAAGGGTCTGGAAAACCTTATTCCCTGCCCTTCTGATGACCAAGAAGAAAGTTTAGCAATGAGACTTATGTTTTTAATCAGCCTATCATATATGTCTCTTACAGGAATTATTCAAATAAGTTGCTGCAAGACTTGTTATAAAGTAATAGTGCTGGTTGAGTACAACAAAAATTGGATTTCAAAATGCATTGAGAATAATAAGTTGAGGAAGACAATTATAAGGATATACTGGAAATTGTTATTGTAAGGTGCTTTAAAAGAAAATATTAAACCAAATCATGTCTGAACCAGTAAGAAGTCATTTCACTGTCATACCATTTGGGTTTTCTCGCTGTTCCATCCTTTCGTAAGGGTATCTCTGCCTTTTCTGTCAAGCTGCAGTCTACTTTTGTAATCTTATCCTGTCATAAAAACACAGAGCCCTATATGCATTGTGACTCATTGTATGTATATCTTTTTTTTCTTTTTAAAAAAACTTCAGTGGTTTCAGTGGGATTGATTCCCAGTGGCCTTCTGTCATTGGCTGTGCTCAAGTCATGACTTGCATAGCTTTAGTAGCTTCTACAGTATTGAGTGTTCCAGAACGTTCACTGACCTTAAGAAATTCCTCAAAGAGAATTATTGCAGAAGAATGCTCTTTTATCTCAAGGCCAATAGTTCAACAGAAGAGTTCAGCCCCTGGCATCTCTTTCCCCATTCCCCCTCCAAAAGAAACCCTTTAGAAAATGAAATCTGATATTTGGAAGAGTCACAGTGTAGAGCCAGCTGCACCGTAGTATGACTACATATAGGATAATACAGTTAATACAGTTAATAATAAAATAAGCTTAATGTTTAAGATAATGTTTAAGATAACACTTATTCTTTTGTATGAAGCTAAATGAAAATATTGCTACATTTGTCAATGGTATTTTATTCACAACACATGATTTGTAAGAGCAACAGATCCTAAGCCAATCTCATAAACTCTATCTATGAAAAGAAAAGGAGAATGTAAAGAATAGTTACAAATACATTTTTGCAAGAGAACATTACTTTTTGTGATACGTACAGCATAGAGAACACTGTTTCAGATGTCTTTGGTGGGTAGAGAATACAAAGAAACACTCAGTTCACCCACTTCTGAAATATGTGAAGAAGGAAGTATGACATGCAAGATTAGACAGGCTTTAGTGTACATTGTTAAGTGACCTTTTTCAAATAAAATCTCTTTCTGAGATATTTCATGTCCAATCTTGCACCTGGCTCAGCATACAAGTGCGGAGAGAGATCCCGCTTGTATATAATAAACTTTTTAAGAGTAGGAAAGAGAACTTCCTTGCCTGCATTCCACACTTTTAACTTTCAGTGTTAAATGTAAAATACTCAAATAGTTTGTATAATTTTATGTAGTGATAGTAAAACTGAAGGACAATAATAACATGATATGAAGTAAAGCGATAACATCTTTTAAAAGAGTTGGGGCATTCATAGGCCAGAACTGATTCTCTTAAGATCTGTCTGCCAAGTCAATTTCAAAGCTTATCATTTGCCTGCCAGCATATCTGAAAGCCTTGCCTGTGTGTTCGGGTCTGTATTGTAGAAAAATAAAACCTGCATCCAACAGTAGTTGGATAGGTTTTTGCATCCTGTTTCAAATACAAAGTCAGGGTATTGAGAAAATTGTGAAGACAGCTTTAGGTAGAATTAATAATTGCTTACTGATTGCTTGTGATTGGTAGATACTGCTCACTTTTCACTCCATAAAACCTGTAAAAGCTACAAAACTCATTAATAAATCAACAGTATTTCATTCTAATAGTAATAAAACCTAAATAGCATTGCCCCTGGAAGGAATATGCCGCAATATAACTTCTGGGATCACTTGGACAAAGCACTTTCTTTTTCTTATTACAGGACAAGTTTTCTTGAAACATAAGATTTATTGGCAGAGAGACCTTGATCTTTGTTTCCATCAGGAATGGAAGATTTTCTAAGAGATACAATTAAGTCTCTGTAGTACATCAGGTGCATGAATTTAAGACAAAGCATGGAATTATCATGGGCTGTTGGGCTATTGACTCCTGAACCTGCATTTTTAAATACACTTTAACACAATGCAATTTACTTTTGTATAAATCTCCATTGCACCATTTTCTAGGCCTTCTGGAGGAATAATATATTGTCCTTTCAAATATTATTATTTTGTTTTTTGGGGGAAATGCTTTAAATGATGTATAAATATGTTATTACATTAAAAACTAGCCAAAATTCACAGATTGGGCAAACAGGTTTAGCATAGCCCTGTGAATCCTGGAAATAGCTGTAGTTCCTGAATTTACTAAGTACCCATGAGTGAGCATTTTGTTTGGTTCAATTTTGATAGTTTACAAACAAATGTTACATAAAGAAAAAGATTGGATATTTAAAAAATAACACAGAAGGTCATCAGAATTTGGCAAGGAAATTTTCTTTCCATCTTATAGGAGTGATCATGCATGGCATTCAATAAAAGAGAAGAAAGATTGGAATGATGTTAACATTGGCTGAACTTCCTTAATATAATTCATCCTTCTGCAGCAGTGTGAGATTACCATTTGCCATTTCATTTAATTTGTATAGCTGCCCATCTCAAGAAATGACCCTGGGTGACATGTGTCATAGTCTGTTTGGAGACTCAATAAAATTTTCTAGGTTTTGTTCTGGATTGATTGGCTGTGGGTACATTAAAAAAAATCTAAACTACATTGTATGTGAATAAGGGATTGTGTCTTTTGGTTACAACTTTTTGTAAGCACCCAGAAATAAATAAGCTGTTGTGATGACTCCTCTGAGTGTATAAATGGTTATAAATCACTTTTCCCATTTGTTCATTCATTCATTAATCCACCCATCCACCCATTCATTCATTCGTTCATTCAAAGACATTCTCGGGGAGGATCTGATGGGCAAATGATTCAAGCAGTACTGTATATACAAAAAGGATGGAACTTCTGATAGTACAGATTTATTTGCCTCAAAATATATATGCATCTATATTTGTTGTGCAGTTAAAAACTATGAAAAATGGGAGCACTATTAAGTGGTAGCCCACTAGCCCATGAATGATATATCATTGGAGATAGTGAAACTCCCCTCCCTCAGAATTCAGTTAGCCTAAAGGCATAGGAAGATCCAAAGAAGAAGGAAATAAAATCTGAAACTCTTTAACAAATATGATTATGTTTGTTCATTTGCTGTAGTTTACACAGTTATCTTAATCTTGACTAAGTTAGGGCGGGGGAACAGTGAGCCATAAACTAACCCCAAGGACTGGATTTATGCTACATAGTGGTCAAAAATGTGCTTGTCTTGTGATTTAGTGTGTCAGGTGAACACATCCATTGTTCATTTTTTGCCTGTAATCTACCCTACACATTTTCTACCAAGAAAGGTAGAAAAAATAAAGCTGACAGATTTCCCAAAATTTTCTTTCATGTGCTGATTTTATAATTCTTTATCAATAATTTCTTTTGCTTATATTTAAGTCATCCTATCTAAAACATTTGTAAACGTACTATAAATAATATCACAAATTCATATTCCTGATATTCTCCATATTGTCTCTGAAGCCTGAACTAGCATGAATTTTGTATACACACACACACACACACACACATATATATATATATATGTGTGTGTGTGTGTGTGTGTGTGTGTGTGTGTGTTCTGTTTAGCTTCCTTCGGGTATTATCCCACGTCATTGTAGTTCTGTTAAAGTTGTAGCAACGTTTCAGCAGAATCTCATCTGCCATCTTCAGGCTTCTGTATGGATATGGGTCTTACAGCTCCTGGTTTTAAATTTGAGGCTGGTCCATTCTGATTGGTTGGGAGCCTGGACCTGTTTCATTGGACTTGGAGTTTGATTGATTGGTGTTCCTGGTTTCTTCTGTCTGTTTTGTGGCTTTGATTGGCTGGCAACAGTCTGTTCTTGTGTTGGAGGCTTTAGTGCAGCCGTCCCTTCACACGGA
>BLBF01000004.1:20152628-20165697 GCA_015471245.1 Laticauda colubrina | reverse complement strand
TGTATATATGTATATATGTATATATGTATATATGTATATATGTATATGTATATGTATATGTATATGTATATGTATATGTATATGTATATGTATATGTATATTAGATTTTCATGGGTACAGGTATGCAGGTCTTGGTGTGTTTGGGTCTTTTCTTGTGTAAGATTGAGAGTATCTTTGTGATGTTTCCATGAGATCCACTTTCCATCTTCAGGCTGGTGCTTTCGGCTTCATGCTTTTACGAGCAAAGCGTGATTGGTGTTACCATCTCCCTATATATACTGGTGGGGAGATATCCGTTCAGAAATCACATCACAGAGGTCAGGAGGTTACACCACAAAACCTTAGGATGTTGCAACACAACCAGTGACCCAGGAGATTACAGCACAAGACCCAGGATGTCACAATAGAACTCAGAATGTCATCATACAGCCCATTACCCAGGTCGTTAAAACACAGGAGGCTGATAGACACTCAACCAGTACCTCAGCCACACAGGTTTTTACGAAAAAGCCAACCAATCTGCAAACATCAACTCCATCAACCAATCAAGAAATAACAACACAGCCAACCAGCCCGCTTACAACAGAGTCAGAGCTTACAACACCACACCTCCCCACCAGTATTTATAGAGAGACGGCAGCTCTGATCACGTTTTGCTCACACAAACACGAAGCCGAAAGCACCAGCCTAAAGATGGCGAGTGGGACCTCGTCGAAACGTTGCCAAGATACTCTCAATCTTACATGGGAAAAGACCCAAACATGCCAAGATCTGCATACCTGTACCAGTGAAAATCTACCAGAAAACACACACAGACACACACACACACACATTGCTCTTTTGCATAAATGGAAGAAAATTTAAAGCAGCCATTATCTGTAGAGCAAAATGTTTCATCCATTTATCTGCAGAATAAAATATATGGTGACAGGAATGTCAAACCCTTCAGTCATAAGCTCTACCATCTGAAAAAGACAGTTTTACCGATTATAACGGTACTTAGCTTCCAAATAGCATAAGATGACAGGCTTAATCCAATCCACTGAAATATTTTTCACTGTGAAGTGAAACCGTAACTACACAAACATTTAATGTCTTTCTACCTTGCTCTTTTCTGAGAAAGCAGCCTGTTATTAAGCATTCCTTTGTGTATAATGAGTGTCAGGTTTGTATATGTTCCAGAGAAGAATCTCAAATTTTATGAGGGAACTGTTTAAGAGTAGGCTATAAGGAAGCATAAGCTATGAAGTAAAATCATTATCTATCTGCTGCTGCAGTCCTATGCAAAATGGGAGTGCATTCCATTACAATCTGTTGATGTGGTAAGAATGCTCTAAAATAGGACTTCAAAGTGAAATCAAATTAGGTCAGAAAGGGACTGCATACATGCTATGTGTTTATGTTTTATGGAAGGAATCTTACAGTATTATGATGTAATCATCATTAAGCCAGGATTGCGGCTTTTAACTTGATATTGTTAATATAAATGACCTTGCTTCTGGATTCCTTATTTACAGGTTTCTTGTTTTATTCTGTTAAAATGTGAGGATCAAACTGAGTCTGATTTGAGATTTAACAAGATTTAATGAGAATTCAAAATACTGGATTCAAAAGCCATAACATTTCTTCTGGACAGTGAGAAATTACTGTTTGTGATATCAAATTTCAAATCTAGAAAACTGGAGAAGTTTGAAACAGCTTTTAGTCTGTGCTTTTTTTTTTTCCCCATTCTTTGAATGGGAACTTTCTAATAATGAGGAAAACATAGTTCACTTCTGGCCCTGGGAAGATAGGATTATCTCTGGAATTTAGAGATTTAAGTGGTGGTAATCCTATGACTAATTAATATAATATGCAAAAGAAATAGTCACGAGTACCAACTTGGATAAAAATGAGGTCAAGTACCTCCATAAAATATTTGGGTTTTGTTAAGAAAACACTGAATATATTTTAAAAATGTTGGCTTTAGTTAATGTAAGGGAATTTCATCATCATTTTTAAAAAAACTCTTATAAGTACTGTAAAATGCTGATTCTCTTGAAAATCTAAAAAAAAAAACCCACCTCTGGGAAGAGAATTTTGAATCTTATTGAAACTCTCTGGAATGAAATGGCCTTTAAATTTATATCAGTAAACCATTAATAACTAAAATGAAATTCCAAAAATAGCATTATACACCACTAACAAATGCAATAAATCCTAGAGTTATAAAAACTGTAAAACATAAAGCCATGAATCTACATAAGTTGCAATTATGAAATGGATTCAGTTCTTACTGCAAGCTGCTAGGTTTCTGTTGCAGAACAAGGCAAATTGAACATTTATCATTAGCTCAATGGTATTTTAAGATAAGAAGAAGCAAGTTAATAATAATGTTAATGCAAACTTAACAATGCAATGATCTTGCAATGCAAGATAAATTGAGTAAACCATGTTACTGTTTAGGTATATGCAAACATTAAAGGCCCGGTCCCACTGGCTGACGGATGCAAAACGTATGCATAAAGGACACAGTGGACGAGCAAAATTTCGGGTGTGGCTCCATCCGTTGTCATCCACTCCAAAAAGTGGCGAAAATTTGCATAAACAGAACGGAAAAGAACAGACGTGGGTAGAATGTAGCGGGGATGTTAAATGGATGTTCATAGGAAGCCTAGCAGATGGAAGCGGATGACACCTCCGAAGGGGTTCCGGGGGAGAATTTCGAAGCGGACGCATAGTGGAAGGTGCAGATGCTTAGTGGATGAAGCAGATGCATCACAGACGCCTATAGGAAACAAAGGGGATGCCGCGCAGATGTATATCGGATGCAAAGCGTTCACTGCGCATGCAGGGAGTATGAATCGTGTCAGCTCCGCGGATATAAAAGGATGCAGCACGTACGCAGTCAGCATACAGGAGAAAGACGTGCTGCCACATACATCTTGCAGAAACACCATGGTTCGTCAGTCAGGCAAGAAGAGGAAGTCCGTGCCTACTCATTCAAGCCCTGGCAAGGTGAAGAAGGGCAGAACCAGCATCCCACCCCCTGGCACTGACTCTGAAGCTGCTGCTGCTGCTGCTGTGGTGGACCAGCCCCAAGGCCCTCAAGCCCCTCAAAGCCCTGCTGCTCAACCCCTTGAAGCCCCTGCTGCTCAAGCCCCTGAAGGCCCTGCTGAAGCCCCTGCCAGAGGGAGGAAGAGGCAAGGGAAGGAGAAGGGAGAGAGGAAACAGTACACTGTTTCCGAGGAGCATGAGGATGAGGTGCTGGAATGGCTGAGGGAGAACAAGTACCTCTGGAGAAAGGGCCACAGACTGTATCACGACACCAAGAAGAAGCAGGCAGCTTGGAGAGACAAGGCAGAGAGCCTGGGGTACACTGCAGAAGTATTCCTGGGATGGTGGAAGCACATGCACACCTGGTATGGCAAGCTACACCTCAAGAAATTTGGGCAAGCTGCTGTCAAGCTCACTGACCGGGAGATGTATGTCATGGCCAACTGCAGTATACTGGAGTGTGAGATCCGCCACTGAGGAGCAGTCCTTCTGAGACCCCTCTCCCTCAGACAGCCCACAGATAGCCAGTCCTCTTCCAGCCAGGAGCCAGCTACCCTGTCCAGGCAGGTGTCTTCAGAGGGCCCCATGGCAGAACCCCCCCCCCCCCGACAGCTGCACTCCCCATGCCGGCGGACTTGGAGGATCCCGTGGAGGATGACACCCTGCTGTCACAAATGGAGGAAGAAGCAGCAGCCACCAGAGGCCAACTCACCCCCACCCCCAGCTCCAGAGGACGCAGTCAGAGAGGCAGACTGGAGGGCCAGAACCACAGTGTGCTGTTGGAGATCAGGGAAACAATGAAGACCAGCAAAGAACTTCTCTCTCAGCTGGTCCACTTGGACAGAGCATCCTCGGGCCGGAACACCTTCTTCACCTACGTGAGCCAGACCCTGAGGGACTTGCCCGAGGTCCAGTACCAGGTGATGAAGCAGAAGATCGCAGCACTTCTGCACCACCCTCAAGACCCAGCTGAAGCTGCTCCTACCTAGTCCAGGTGTGCTCCTCCACCCCAGGCAATGTCATAGCCCTTCCACGGCTTTCAACAGCCCCTCACCTACCAAGGCTACAACTACCAGGACTTCCCACAGCAGAAGCAGAACTTCCCAGTCCAGGCCCAGGTTCATCGGACGCCACAGACGCCAGTCCTCACCCAGCTTAAGACCAGACACCCCCACTACACTCCTCCCAACCCTTCCTCCACCCCACAGCCAAGCCCGTCAATGGACAATCTGTCCTCAGTATTGGGCCTGACATCTCAAGTCCTTGATGAAGGGCCTCTCAACTTCACGGGACTGAGTCAGCTCTCGGATAGCTTTCTGAACACACCACCACCTGTTGTACCTCGGGGCCAAGCACCCCAATAGTACCTCAGAGCAGCACTCAAGCCACAGCCAACTCCACAGTCCCTGCCCATTTAACAGCTGAGACGAGGGACATGACTCAGAGTGACTCAGAATAGTCTCAGAGACTGAGTTGTTTACTTGTTAAGTTTATCTTTGCTTAAGACACTTTACTTGGTTCATTTTGCTTATTTAATACAGTCATAAAGTTTACCTAAGAAAGTTTATCTTTCCTTAAGACACTTAATACAGTTTTCTTGGTTCATTTTGCTTATTTAATAAAGTCATAAAGTTTGCCTAAGAAAGTTAATAAAGTTTATCTTTGCTTAAGACACTTAGTTTACTTTGTTCATTTTTTTTACTTAATAAAGTGTTGGTGAAAACTTTGAAAAAATGGTTAACCCTTTGCATGCTTGTGGGATAGATAAGGATAGTTGTGGGATAGATAAACCTCCAGTGCAACCATAGTGGGACTGTATGATCCAGCATCCCAGCGATCCAGATTATTTTCTCCCCCTTTTTATAGAAAATTTCGGTTGTCCGCTAGGTGTCCTTCTACATACTCTATACATACTGCAGACATCCTAAATATATGAGATACATCCCAGATACAAACATTTTGTCCGTTTTGAATACTTTATATACGAGATGCATATGCTTATATCCTTTCTATTTCTGTGCTACTAACGCTGTGTAGACGTTCCGTGTACCTTTTGTTTCCTCCCTCTTTCCTTTTTCAGCTGCAGCGGATGTGAGTTGAGGGGATGGCCAGAGGATGCAGAGAGGATACAGTGGACGTTTAATGGATGATAACGGACATAGAACGTTTGTTGCCCATATATGTCGTGGATGTACATTGTACGCGGCAGAAAGTTCATCCGTTCACAAAGTTTTGTGCAGCTCAAAACTTCTTGCGTGGGTGAAATTCCAGTGGATGGATGCTCGATGCATACCGTTTTCCAACGGATTGCAAGCTTTTTTTCACGTTTTACATCCTCTTTGCATCCATAAGTGCAGTGGGACCAGGGCCTAGGTATCCCTGATCAAATTGTAGGTCAATAAATCAGTAAATCAATAAATGAGCAAAATTTGCATAATTTCTACATGATACAAAATTAAGCATAGATTTTCTCCAAGTTTGGATGTATAGCTATAATTTACATGCAATTGTGTATAGATTCAAAATTAGAAAGCAATGAATATGGCAAAGAAGTATGTTCACTTGTCCAATCAATGCTTGGGCAGAAATAACAGAATCCTATAGCCAGCTAAGAGTTGCTCTGTTCTTGCCTTCACTCTGTTCTATCTCAGAAATATTAATAAGTCTCCCTGCATTCAATGCATATTTGAGATCACCCAATAGATATTCAAATATAGTTTAATCTACTGGAAGAGCGTTCTGATTTATGCACCTATCATATTCACTGGTTTCTCATTTTAAATATGTAAACAAGTGTATATAAATTTGAATATGGATTTTCAGAATCAAGCCATGTTTAACTATGTACCATGTGGAGATTGTGTTAGCAACAATTCATTCAAGGAGTTAATTCAAACGTACAAGTTGACTTTTGTATGCATTATATATTAGCTATATTAATATTTTTAATGGCTTACCCTTGGTGTCATTCTTAGTTAACATACTGAACATGGATGTCTAAAAAATATGAATTCGGATTACTCTTCAGAATAGGGGTGGTGGTTAAAATATCATACCATTTTTCAATTTTTTTAAAGCAGCTATATCATTTTTTCAGAAGCACGCATTCAATAATGATGAAGTATTAAAATATCTGCAACTACTTCATTTTTTAAAAAAATACAAAATCAAGTAAAAGCAGACTGGATACTAGTACTTTTAGTATTTTGCACATATTTCAACAACAATAAAATATATTTTGCCAAACTTGAAAAGGTATAGATAACAAGAATGAGGAAAGAACTACACTCCACAATGTACAACAAAAAGCCAATAAAGAAATTGTACAGAGTATTTTACTCCAAAAATATACTTTTGTATTTTGCTCATTGTCAAAGTTAGTCTGCTCTGAAAATGTCATGTTATAGGCTGTCTCTGTAAAAAATTTTAAAGGCTGAGTAGTGTTTAGGTTATTATCATTGTTTAAACAATACAAATATTAAAATAGTCTTTATAGTAGTCTAACAGCAAGCATGCTTATTTCAGATCCAGTGACGAAGATTTACTCAGTGCAAGACAAGGCAAAGAATTAGCAAAAAGGAAGTGAATATTTTCTTTTGTTTTCTTTTTATTTGTGTAGGAAAATGGAATAGAAAAATGGAGGAAAACAGGCATGAAAGAGAATGAGAGTGATATCTGAAAGCTGAGGAACTTCAGACATAATGGACATAAAGATTAATGGTGACTTGACTACAAGTCAGGCAAATAGACTGAAAAGATTAAGGGAAGGTAAGTATGAAAGGTTATAGATTTGAGGAAAGAGCAAGCCATATAAAAATGAGTGACAGAATAAATTTTCCATCATCTCCTCCCCCATGGCCTAAACCTGCTGAAACAAATTCTGATATCAGAGCCACAGACTGTCTAAGCACACTTCTAGAGTTTGTAGAGATGATAAATTTGCTGGCTATTCCTATCAGTATCAAAAAGACCTCCTGCCTAATCCTGTTTCAGTATTACCCATATAAAGAAGGACAGCTCCAACAAAGTTTGAGTTTCTACAAAACAGAAAGCACCAGAATGTCTACTGAATCTAAATCACCTTTTAATCTCTCCAAAGTAATTCAAAAGCACATGATTCAATTTGGTGCTTCAGAATGATTCAGAAATGATTGAATTTGAGGGAGTGATTTGATCAGGTCTTTTTAAATCAGATGTCTTGGAAACTTTGCACAACTGTCCAAACTATAAGTAACATTTTTCTATGTCAGCTTTTCCCCAGTGTGGTGACCTCCAGATTAACTCGGTTGCTGAACATTCAAACAGATATACAGATATAGAAGGTTGTTCTAAGCCAGGGTGGTAAATATTGTTTACTATCAACCCTTTTGTGATTCCTAGAGTCATTCCTCCCTCCCCAAGTTATTTTTGCAGATTACACATCTCACTCTTTGTAGCATATGTCCAACAACTCTCCCAAAGTAAGTCCTGGATATATAGTATCTACTTCTACAGTGTATGACATTTGATTGTTACTCAAACCCCAGAATGGACAAACATAATTTATATATTCCTTCTTCAGGTAAATTATCATTTTTTTCCAAATTTGTATCCATCCATCCATCCATCCATACATACATACATACATATTCTACACCATTGGGATGATGTTAGTATTGTCTATCACGTAATAGGTCAGCATCATAAGGTTATTATCAGTTCCTAGATCTGGATGTTGCTACATAAAAATAAATTCCATTGAGGATACAGAATTACACCCAAATTATGTATGGAACTATAGTTTTAGTATCCTTGGAGTAGAAATCTGATTCCCTATATTGATGTCATTAGCTGGAATTTTGCCCAGTCTTTTCCACTATCACCTTTTTCCACTTACACAAGGTACAATCACATATAAAAGGATAATGTGGTTCACGGTTATTAAAATCAGTTTGAAATGTTTAATAAGACATTTACAACTTGATTCTGGAAGACAAGAATATTTTCCTTTGTTCTGTCCTATTTTATGATTATGATTCTCTCTGAAGTCTGTACTGCTAAGCTTTATATTATATCCTGTGTGGATTTTAATTAGATCCACTGCTTAAAATTTTATATTTTTATACTTTGGTTTATCAGATATACTTAAGGAAGTAGGAGTAGTATTCTTCCATTGAATACTTATTTTGTTTAAAAATATTTTGTTATAACATTACTTTTGGAAATAACAGGACTATAAGTTATATTCTTGAAAGACAACACAATCTTGTGAAAGGAGACAAAAAGTTACTATACTATTTATTTTCTCCCACATAATTGTTAATATTTATAAATAAAAGCACATACAAACTAGAATCTCAATAGAATAATTAAATCATGTCACATCAAACAAAGTAGGTATCTTTTATGAGTTTATGTCAGTGGAATCTGGAAATAAAGTGTTTTATTCCTTCCTTATCTCCAACTATTTTTTCGTGTTAATTATTTTTTCTTAAATATTATATTTTTTGTTTAAAAATGTAATAAAGTTATCATTAACAAAAGAAAAATTCAATAAATCCACAATCTGTCCCTAAGCAAAAAAAATGTGGTTCTGATGTAGTTCTGGTTAAATTCCTGTATAAAACCAGTCATACTATAAAGCGTGGATCTATTTACATTTTTAAAAAAAGCTATTATCATATTTACATTATTTAATGCAAATACATGGTCAGATTTTCTAAAAAGTTTCTGATTCCTTAGTCTGTAAGTAGCAGGTATGGAATATTCAGGAGAACATCTATTTTCACAGCTGATAATAATAATTTGCAAATAATAGTAAATTATAAATAATTTCATGCTTTGTGCACACCCAGCAGAAAAAAAATAGCCAAATTGAAGGGTGTTTTTCATTACATGGGGCATAAGCATGAAATTTGCCAACTGCTACTCCAGGTTACATCAGTGGCACCAATGTTAAGAAACAGCAATTAACAATAAATCAACCATAAAGCTGCAATCCTGTGAATGGTAAACATGCCGGGAGCCACATTATTATTTGACTTTCCTCTTTTAGCCAGAGATGGGCACCAACCTTGGAAAAAATGGTTTGCCGTCTTCCCTTCTGTCTCCTTGCCAGCCTACAGAATTGTTTCCCCACCCTGAAGACTAAGAAGAAAAAGAGAAAGCCTATAAAGAATAGGTTAGAACTGAATGTGAGTGAAGGGCAATGCCATTGTGGATGAGGCTGTTTTCTAAGTAAGGGGAGATAGGAAGAAAGAGATTTCTCCTTTGCAGAAGTGGGGAGCAAGGAGTCCACTATGTAGAAACAGGAAGAAAAAGAAGCACAAAAGAGTGAATGCTAAATGCATAAATTGGATTTGTCCTTGAAACATTGTAGTTGCTGGAATCTTCTCTATAACTTTCATAATACATAATATGCATTTTGACTGATGGTGGCTTGCTGACAGGAGAGAGAGGGAGAGAGAGAGAAAGGGAAGGAGGGAGAAAGGGAGAGAGAGAGAGAGATCTAATCTAACCTCCCTCCCTCTCTCTCTCTCTCTCTCACACACACACACACACACAAACACACAGAGACAGGGATGGGTTTCAGATTTCTTAACAACTGGTTCTGTGGGTGTGGCTTAATTTGTGCGTGTGGCTTGGTAGTCATGTGATTTGCTGGGCATGGCTTGTACGTAAATATTATGATTTTTTTTATTAAAAAAGAGCTACTTTTACCTAAAATCAGGCAAAGCAGGTGGGCAGTTTGTTTCTCACAAAATCATTCAGAGATCTATCTATCTGCCATCGGCTACATGATCTGTCACATAAAATTTGCTTGCAGTGAGTCTGTGCTGAATAATAGAAGCTTCAGTCCTAAGGAAGTTTCAGCTCTGTTTAAAAGCAGATCTAACCATTAGCTAGAAAGCAAGTGGTCCAACAATTCTTTGCTTTCTAGCTAATCTAAATCTCCCAGCACAACAGAACAGCTGATGGTTGGGGGAAAAAAATGAAAAGCAGCAACTTAGCAGGCAAGTTTGCTAGGTTAGGAGTGAGTAGGTGGGGAGGGTTCTCGTGGGCCATGTGGGCAGTGCAGTGTTGTGTTCCCACGCAGCCTGGATTAATTGCTTTAGGGACTCTCTGGGAGTGACATTTCTCTGTTGATCACCAAAATTTTCTCACGGCCCACCATTGGGCCGCAGCCCACTGGTTGGTGACCGCTGGACTAGATTATATGCTTACATGGTATTTTATCTGAGGTAAAAGACTTTTCAAGAATTACCTCATGTATCTACACAGGCTGCAAAGGACCAACATCTGTAGCAAGATGTTATGATGAAAACCTTATGATATATGTCTTTGCATCCTGTTAGTCCACAAGTATAAAAGGCCAAGGTTTGCATCATATTACCATAACACATGTTTTGTCATCATAGTTTGTACCATATGCCTATAATTCAGAAATTAACATTATTGCATGAAGTGACAGGCCAATGGATTTGGGGCATTTTCCTTTTTTCAGACCATATTTATTGAGTTTACATTTTATAGATTTCTAGGAATGCCAAATCCAAGTTTCTTCAGATAGCATTTTTTGTATGTTAGGATCATTAGGTCCTTTCAGGGGTGGGATGGACCTTGAGTCTGTTAGTTTGTTGTTTACAAAATTGTAGAAAGCGCGAGTGGAATTGGTGCGTAGAAGGTTTTCTTCTTGTTTAATGTGATAATTGGTGCATTCAGTTTTTATCTGGTGGCATAAATTTTTGTATCGGGTTTTGAAGTTGGCAACGTGACCAGATTTGTTTTTCCACCAAAGTGATTTCTTTTTGGATTGAAGCTTCCTTATTGTTATGGGTAATTTGTTTTTTTCTGGTTTTCGGAGTTGTTATTGGTACATATAGTTTGATGATTCTTTTGACTTCAGGTAAAAATATGTTGTAATCGTCTTCAACATGCATCCAGTGAATAGAAATTGCCAATCAAGGGATGAGAGATCGCTGGTTATAATATTATAGTTGCCTTTTTTGAAGTTATAATTGGGGATCACATCATTGTGTTAATTTTTGTGTGGATGTATGTTGAGACAAAAGTCAATCATACTGTGGTCACTGTTGGAAAAGGTCTCTTTAATTTGTGTTCCGTAAATTGAATTCAAACTATTGCAGAAGATGAGATCGAGGCAGTTGTTAAGTCTAGTATTGTTGGTTCCTAGTTGTTCCAGTCCCAGGTTTGTTAAAGCATTGTAGAAGTTTGTATTTATGGGTTCAGTTTTACATTCGTTTAGGGTCCAGTTAATGTGAGGTAGATTGAAGTCACTAAGAAAGATAAAAGTGTGTGGGCAGGATGCTGCCCATGTTAGTAGTTAATCTAGCCTGTTTACATGTTCGATGTCATCATCAGGGGCTCTGTAACATAGGAAGAATCGAAATGTGATATTTAAGGACAGACGATGCCTCAGGAAGAGCAAGCTCTTGGGTAAGTTGGATGTTTTTCAGATGTAAGGACTTTTTATAGGAGATAGCAAGACCACCTCCTCTATGGATTTCACAATCTCATTGGTAAACATGATAGTCTCTTATTGTGGTAATGGAGTCAGGGAGAGATGTGTTGAGCCATGTTTCACAGAAAACATAATGTCGAATTTAGCCGTATTTAGTAAGAGGAGAAATTCAGGTATTATATTTACAAGTCTTCTTGCATTGAATAGCTTGCATTTAAGGCCAGTTGTAGTTGGAATTGAGGTAGTTAGGAGCGTGCATGCCTAATTTTGAGTGATGGTGGGTTGGGTGAGGTCGGGTTGGATGTGGAGTAGTGGTTGTGTGACTTACTTTTGACACAATCAGTAGTCAATGTAGAGACTACAATTTTTGAGTCACAAACAAATAAACATAAGACAATGAGTTTAAGCAAAACAATTTCTGTTTCAATAAATTTCTTCATCGATTTCTGCATTAATCTTTGTTTTGTAATCATAAACCTTTGATTGAATATGAATGCTTTCCCTCCAGAATTAAGATTTTTTTTCCTGTATCCTTTGCATTATTTTAGTTCAGTTCTTTATTTTATGTCATGTATATGCCAATCTTCTGATTTGTAATTGGCACAATAACACACCAATACAGGTTACCAATAAAATCAGAATTATATTTACAGGTATTATAAATCAGGTATTATATTTACCAGGCTTCTTGCATTGAGTAGCTTGCATTTAAGGCTAGTTGTAGTTGGAATTGAAGTAGTTAGGGGTGCGCATGCCTAGTTTTGAGTGATGGTGGTTTGGATGAGGTAGAGTTGGATGCGGAGTTCTGGGTTGTGTGACTTACTTTTGATACAATCAGCCCGGTAGTCAATGTACAGGTCCTTTTCTCCATTATCTAGACCTTTTTTTTTTGGGGAAATTTTATTTGGGTTTTCACAAAAAAAAATACAAATAAAACATCTTTTTTGAAAATAGCATGGTCCCAGGTTATCACTTGTTCATACAGGCACAAAAATCAATTTCATGCTCATTTTTTTATTCTATTCCATATCATATTACCATTTTATATTTTCTAAATGTAGAAAATATATTTTCTATAACTTTGTTTTAATTATCTTTGTTTTAATTATTTCATCTCAATTCAAATCATTATATTTATACTTGTGTCTGTCCTGTTGAAATTTCATATTATCTTTTCTTATAAAGCATATTTTTCCCCGTAGTTACCAATTAGAGTATGACGCCTTACTTTAATTTTATCGATTCAAATTCTTATTAAAGCTATAATGTATAACTTTAAGATAATAGCATTCAATATAATACGTAACTTCCAGTTGGATTCTGCTTGGTACATTCTTAAAAAAAACACTATATTCTTTACACACACACACACACACACACACACACACACACACACGTGTGTGTGTGTGTGTGTGTGTGTGTGCTGTTCAGCTTTCTTCGGGTATTATCCCACGTCACTGTAGTGCTGTTAAAGTTGTAGCAATGTTTCAGCAGAATCTCATCTGCCATCATCAGGCTTCTGAATACATATATATATACATACATACATACATACATACATACATATATATA
>BLBF01000004.1:20084767-20152528 GCA_015471245.1 Laticauda colubrina | reverse complement strand
GGTACTTACATGTGTGCTGTTTAGCTTCCTTCGGGTATTATCCCATGTCATTGTAGTTCTGTTAAAGTTGTAGCAACGTTTCAGCAGAATCCCATCTGCCATCTTCAGGCTTCTGTATAGAGTTAGTTCCTGGTTTCAAATTTGAGGCTGGTCCATTCTGATTGGCTAGGAGCCTGGGTCTGTGTTCATTGGACTTGGAGTTTGATTGATTGGTGTTTCTGGTTTCTTCTGTCTGTTTTGTGGCTTTGATTGGCTGGCAACACTCTGTTCTTGTGTTGGAGGCTTTCAGTGCAGCTTGGCTCCGTGTGAAGGGACGGCTGCTCTTCATTAGCAAGCTGCTATTCATTAGCAAGCTGGGTTTCACCTGGGTGCCTGGTGGGGGGGTGTTTGAGTTGGAGCTATCAGAGGGAGTCTGTTTTTGCCCAGGTGTTTGCCTGGCTTGTGGTGTGGGGATCTTTCTATTTGAGAGTGCAGGCTTCCAAATGATTGACAGTCTGGTGGAATCATCTCTTCTGTTCATGCTGTCAGGTCTTTTTTCAATCTCTATGGCTTCTCTAATGATTCTGTGGTTGGGGTTTTCTATAGTGGCTAGGGTTTTAGTGCCATTGAAGTTGATGTTGTGACCTGTGGTTTTCATGTGTTGGACTAGTGAGGAGGTGTGTTCCAGCTTTTTTACTGCATTTTTGTGTTCATCTAGGTGGGTACTTATTCTTCTATTGGTCTGTCCAATGTATGTGGCCGGGCATGATGTACAGGGAATTAGGTATATGCCTTGGTTTTCCAGGTCAATTTTGTCTTTGGGGTTGCTCAGGATGGCTGCTATTTTTTTGTCTGTTTTGAAGGTAGTCTTGATGTGATGTCTGTGTAGTATCTTACTGATTTTATCTGTAGTACCTCTTATGTAGGGCAAGACAGCTGTTCCATAGGTCTGTTGGTCTTCTAGGTCTCTGTTATGTCTTGGTGTGTTTTTGTGGATCAGGTTGGTGATTTTGTTTTTTTGGAAGCCATTGGCTGTCAATACTTCAGTCAGGGTGCATAGTTCAGTCTTTATATGTGTCTTATCTGCCAGGTGTTTGGTTCTGGGAATTAGTGTTTTCGCTACGGAATTTATCTGTGCTGGGTGGTGGTGGGATTGGGCGTTGAGGTAGCGGTTGGTGTTTGTTTTCTTTTGGTATATGATGTGTCCCAGTGTGCCATCTGTTCTTTTGTAGATTAGTACATCTAGGAATGGTAGTTGTTTGTTTATTTCCGTTTCCATGGTGAACTTGATTTTGGGGTGAGTGTCTATCAGGTTTCGCCCTTGCCTCCATTCCCCAGGCTCCATGTCCCCATTGCCTTGTTGGAGGTCCAAGAGCCTGTTCTGCAAGACCGGGTAGCAGGTGCGCATGAGATTGTGCAGGATGCAGCAAGCTTCCACGATCCTTCTCACGGTCTCTGGGCGATGCTGCATGGTGGTGAGAAGTACCTGGAACCTGTTGGCCAGGATGCCAAAGGCATTTTCCACCACCCGCCTTGCCCTGGACAGCCTGTAGTTGAAGATCCTCTCTTCATGGGTGAGTAGTCTGGAAGTGTAGGGTTTCATGAAGTAGGTTGTGAGGGAGAGGGCGTCATCCCCCACAATGAAGTAGGGCACATCTTGTGTGTCATTGGGCAGGGGTTCTGGATCTGGGAAGCCCACGATGAGGTTGCGTTCCAGCTCCTCCTTGAGGTGACTGGCGTTGTATACCTGGACATCTGAAGATGAGCCGTTGCCTGAAGCATCGATGTACATGAACTTGTAGTCAGCATCGACCATGGCGAAGAGGATGATGCTGAAGAAGCCCTTGTAATTGAAATAAGTGGACCCCGACTTGGCTGGAGCTTTGCAGGCCACGTGCTTCCCATCTATGGCTCCAACGGTGTGGGGGAAGTTCCACTTCTCATACCACTGCTCTGCAACTTTCTTCCATCCTTCTTCAGTGGAGGGGCACTGGAGGAGCTCCTCCTTGTATTCTTCGATGATGGCCTGCACCACTTCTCTGACCACAATGCTGATGGTGTTGGGTGGCACCCTCCAGCTGTACTGCATGCTCCTGTAGGTGGTCCCTGAGGCCAGGTGGCACAGAGTGAGTGCCACCTTGAGCCCAGGTTCCAGGCTGGGCCGGAAGTTGGTGTTTGCCTTGGTCAACCTGGGTGTTAGCCGCTGCACAACTTTGTCAAACATGGCTGGAGGCATCCTCATGAAGTTCTGGAATGCCCGAGTGTCTTCGTTCCTGAGTTCCACCATCAGCTTGTTGTACAGTCCATCCTCTGCTCTTCTGGCGAACCATCTTCGTACCCAGACGCTTCTTGGCCGCCCCTGTTTCTTCCCCTAGTAGAGTTCACAGAGCCTGTAGATGGCTTCGCACTGTTGCAGAAGGATGGTGGCTGCCAAAAGGACTGTGTTACGATCCACGGTGGACATGACTGGATGCTGTGGAAGAGGAAGAGTCAGATGAAGGCTGCAGAGGTCTTCACAGCTAGGCTGCTGGTCTGAAAGTGAGATGCAGGTGAGTTGCTCCCCCTTTTTATAGGCAGTATCGGGGTCCCTTTGCATCCTGTAGGCATCCTCTAGAATCCTTAATATCTGAGATAGGTCCCCTCTGCAGACGTTTTTTCCATTTTACATGCTTTGTTTCCACTAGGCATCCGTTCTGCATCTGTTTTACGTCCGTTCCGCTTCCTCCCTGCATCCGAGCGGATGCAAGTTGCGCGGATGCGCAGCGGATGCCTAGCGGATATAGCGGATGTGTAACAGATGCGTAGCGGATGCAGAACGGATGAATTGGATACATTTTCCGCGCAAATGTTTTGAGCAGCTCAAAACTTTTTGAACAGATGAAACGTCCATAAACGGATGCTGGACGGATAGAGAGGAAGCAAAACGGAGGCAGTGAGTACATCGCATTAACCAACGGATGGCAAGCTTTTTTGTCCGTTTTACATCCTCTTTGCATCCGTTGGTGCAGTGTGACATGGGCTTTAGGAGATTATTCTTTTCAGATAGGGTCTATCGATTCTCCGTGAGTCTCCTCAGTTCTCCACAATTCACAGCCATTCAGAATCACACCCTCCTGCTCTCCTCCATTCTTGGCTCTTTTTCAGATGTTTAGGATCACCCTCTGTCAGTTCCATCTCTTTCTCTGCAGTTCAGAATCACACTCTCCACCAGTCATAGTTCATTCTATGCTGCTTAGAATGGCTAACTCTCAGAATCAGTCTTTCTGTAAGTATCAGAATCACACTCTCATCTAATCACAGCTCATCCCGGCTCTTAGCACTATCCGCTTTCTGCTCCCTGCATGGAATTGCACTATTTGCTATCTGCCAATCCCAGTTCTTTCAAGTCTCACCCATTCGGAATGGCATCCTACGAAATGGAGTCTTGGGCTCTCCACTCAGAATGATGTACTGGCCTCTCTGCTCACTCTTGGGATTGCCGCAAGTTCTCTGTTCGCGGAACTTTCCAAAACCTTCTGACAGTCCTGGTTGGCCCCAGATCCCACTCCCTGCCTGACTGGCTGGGCATGGCTTGTATGTATATATTATAAATATTTATATAAATATTGAATTTTTTATTTAAAAAGGAGCAATTTTTACCCAAAATCAGGCAAAGCAGGCAGGCAAATTGAGTTGCTCACAGAATCACAGGTTCATTCAGATATTTATCTATCTGCCATCAGCTAGTTCAGTCTGTCACATAAAATTTCCTTGCAAGCAAAGTCATAAAATTAACTCCACAGCCTGGATTAATTGCTTTGAGGGTTGCTCGGGGGTGAGATTTCTCTGTGGCCCACCAAAATTTTCTAGTGGCTTACCAGTGGGCTGCGGCTCAGCGGTTCGTGACCGCTGTTCTATTAGAAAGCATTCCAGAAGTCTAAAGCTGTGATGGGCTCCTGCCAATTGCCTTGGGGTTTGACCACAAAAGAAAATCTTCCTCTTTGCAGTTCTCTCAAGTGAACATGCAAATTGTACCAGCAAAGATGGGAAGGTTTTGCCACAGTGGTAATGGAGACTCTCTGGCAAACTTTTGATGGAGATCAACAAGTTTTCCTCTGGTTTATGATTCCTTCCTAGTCAGAACAAAGTAAACAGTAAATTCATATGGTCTTTGCAGAGACAAGATTGGGCAGAAAGCAGGTGAGGAATTAATTATAAAGATCTAACCTAGATATAACCCCTGCAAAGGGCTATATATGACTAGTCTCTTATATCTTGAGTTAAGTCATAAGGGTCATAATAATCATAATATTAAAGTCATAATAGAATGGGCACAAAACTTATTAACAAATATGTACAACAATAAATAAATCAGTAACAACTTCCCTCAGAATGTTTACCTGAATTTCTGTTGAATGATAAGAAGACGCTTCTCAAATACTTACTTGATGGGACAGATTCTATTTTTGCTTAGAGTGATGATTTAGTTTGATGACTGACATAGGCTTCCTGTAGTATCCTTGCCTTAAAGACATGAAAAAGAGGCATTTGACAATTTTATTCCATCCCAACCAGTCAGTCCTGATATGATGAGATGAAAGCTGCTCAAGGGAATGTCTCCTGCAATAGCCTCTCTTGCCAGTCAAGTGTGAAACAACAATTATTTTCAAAAGTGATCCCAATGGCAGCTTTGGCTTAATGCTCATATAAATACTTCACTTATCAGCAGCACTAGGATCGTGTTGTACCATATTAGCCAAACTGCCTCAAAAGTGGAACAGCATGAAGCATGGGGTGTAGAGGAAGTGCTTTTGATTTGCCAGTTATGAAACACTTTCAAAATGTAAATTTTTAACCATACAAATAGCTGCTTGATTGTTTCTTTCTAGAAATCAAAAGAGGGGATACCAGTTTAAAATATACTAAAATGGAAGGAAGGCTCTAACTCTTTAAAAATAAAATAAGTCTTTCCATTGACTAGCCAACTTTTCACTTCCCTGGTATTAAAGAACTGTAGCAAGTTTCTCCATTGTTCAAACTATAGCAGGAAGAAACTAATAACAGCTAGAACAAAGGCTCTATGGAATGTATTAAATGGATTTCTTTTGCCCTCTCCTTCAAACTCCAGGCATTGCTTTCAATTTATAGTCATCAATGTCTGTTCCGGTAGCAGAAGGTTAAAAATGACCAATCCCACCCCATCAATGCCATCATGCAGATACAGCAATTTAGGCATTTTGTCAAGTGTCTGGAGGCAAGTATATAAGGGTGACATTACTGGCAGGTATTTTGGCGTCATTGTGATTTGTTGTGAACACCAGCTATAAGCAGGGTTGTTGGGTTTTTTTGCTTCTTTTTTGCTATTTTAAAATATTGTGCTGGTTTCAAAACTACAGTGTACAATAGTTGTGCTTAGCCTGATATGTGAACCCAGTCAGATTGTGAAATTCAGGAATCTTTACTTAGAAGGCATTATCATAAAAGAGCTAATATGTCTCCTCACTTCATGTTATAACAACTAAAATCCTCATCATAATTATGTTTATGCATCAAATGTTCCTAAAGAGACAAATGTTTTAACAAGTATTAACTTCTGAAATTTCCTTCGGCTGGGAATTTCTGAGAGTAAGTTTTTCCATTCCCTTCACCCCAATTAAGCATGAATAGGTATTGCATTGAACAACCACCATAAAAGAAATAGACTGAAATAGTTTGGTCAGATACAGAAAATGAATGAAGTCTAAATCACAAGATAAATAAATGAAGGAATTAATGAACAGAGTAAAGACAGGACAAAGTTATGGTTAGATTAAGTTGATGAGACTGAAATGAGAAATGTAAATAAAAATATGAACATGTGTGGATGTGTAGAATATGTGTAGAATCAAGGCTAGTTTGCCAGGATAGAGAGATGAAGGCAAATAATAAATGATGTTGGTGTAATCTGCATTTAGTTAGATTTATTTTTCTTTTCTTATATCTCTTCTTGAATCCATTTTATCCCACAATTTATCTTCCTTTTCTGTGCTGTGTTTAATGTATAACGTTGCTTATTCAAAAAATGACTAGTGTGAAAGCCATGTGTGTGTGTATGTGTGTTGTGTGTGTATTCACTTATGTACACCTATGTATATAAGAATTCCAGCCAATTTTATGTCTGAGAAATTACAGAAAAAGGGCTTCTGTCCAGATCTGTTAATCCAATGATCTTTTATCTGAAAAGCAACAGTGCAATTGTTTTCTTTTGAAAGTGTGCCATAATTCAAGTTTAATTGTTAAATGTTTCTGGAAGACCAGGATTGTGCAATGTTGTTGCTACATATTTGGAAACAATACAAAAAATGAAGGACCTCATGTATTCTATTAGAAAAGGTTATTGTCTTGGAGATGGTAATGAATAAAAAAGTTACCATCTACACTGATGAAATATTCCAGCTTGTTTAAACATAACCTTTGTATAAGGTTATTTCGAAATACTGAAACTGTAGCTTATATAATCAAATATGATATTATTATTAGTCATCCTATGTCCTGTTGGGTCATTTTTTCAGATATTTCCTTACCTGACCTGAAAAACTGATCATGGGTGGGCAAAAAAGCAGTGGGAATGGGAGCAATTTCTGACTTCCTGCTGCTTCCCCACTGGTAGGCTGGCAAGGAGAATCAGGAATCTTCTTCGCTTCCCTTCTGTTCCCTTCTCTTCTTTTCCCCAGCAGGCAAGTAAGTAGCTGCTGCTGGGTAGGGGAGCAAAGGAAGGATTGTGAGACTAGCTGGGAAACATTGAAAATCTGACCCTAGCTGCCGCTGGTAGAATTGGAGCAACCACAACTTCCCCAAATTTTATTCCCCAAGGGGTCATGGCTCCAAGATTTTGGACACATTCTGTAAGTTAGCCCTTTTGAAGTACCATGATTTGAATATTATTGCCTTATGATGCACCATTTCACCTAGCTAAGGTCATGAGTTTTAATAAGTTTAGTATCAATAAGAGTTTTATTTGTGTATAGATAGATACGGTATGTATGTCTGTTGGATGAAAACACAATGGAATTCTTTCATTATTGATAATGGAAATAGATTCAACAGTTAATGGAGGAAACTAAATAATTCCTGAGTGCACAGTCTCACATACTTTTCCAAAAAGCTCTCCAGAGCAGAATTTTAAGGACAGGGAACAGGGGTAGGGCTGCAGGAAGATATTGAGCAGAAATCTTCAGAGCATGAGCAAAATTCACTTACCATTCTTTTTCCTGTCTCTTTTTGTATATAATAGTAGTTATATTTAGACCCCTTTCTCGACAGCATCAGTGGGATGGCCTAACAATCCTAATTCCAATTTTACCACCTGTCCCCATGACACTGACCTTGTCTTGTTTTAAGGCCTTGATTTAGGATTTATGAATTTCCATCACATTATCCCACTCTTTTCCATACCACAAAGCATCCAGCAGCTGCACACACAACCCCACCCCCCTAGAAAACAGCCAAGAGAATCAGGGCAATGTATCGCTATTGCTGGCAACCTGCTCTATCATGAATGATTGGGTTCCATTAAGGGTCATTGATGCACAACGTTTATAGTGGACCCATTACCATCTATGTGACTCAAATCAGTCAGCCTGTATAATCTGTCCCACCGATTTCAGTGTGTCAATCAGAATATCCCTGAATATGTATCCAACCCATCGTTGTTGTTTTATGAATGGTTATTTATGTTTTCAGTTTTACATAGCCTGTATAGCAGTCTGGAATACTTATCCAGAAATAAGCATTTATTGCGATATTAAAAACATAGAGGCTTACGTTACATGTAGTCCTCAACTTACAGCTACAATGGAACCCAACCTTTCCATTGCTAAACAAGACATTTGTTAGTTTTGCCCCATTTTTATGGCCTTTCTTGCCACAATTGTTAAGTGAATCGCTGCAGTTGTTACGTTAATGACACAGTTGTTAAGTGAATCTGGCTTCCCCATTGACTTTGCTCGTCAGAAGGTCACAGAAGTGAATCACATGACCCTGGGACACTGCAACCATCATAAATATGAGTCAATTGCCAAGTATCTGAATTTTGATCACATGAGTAAGGGGATGCTACAAAGGTTGTAAATGTGAAAAACAGTCATAAGTCACTTTTTGTAACGGTGTTATAACTTTGAACAGTCACCAAATAAACTGTTGTAAGTCAAGAGCCACCTGTGTTAATTTTTATGGTGGACTGTATAGATATAGGATTCTTTTATTAGCCAAGTCAAGTGTGATTGGACATACAAGGAATTTGTCTTGATGCAAATGTTCTCAGTGTACATACAAGAAAAGATACATTCGTCAAGAGTCAAGAATCATAAGGTACAACACTTAATAATATTCATAGTATTTTTACTATATAAAAATACAATGTACATAGTATTTTAAAAATAGTATGTACATAGTAGATTTCCTCAGACTTTTAGGCACTTCAGTAACGTATCAGTAGAACTCTGCATCTAGGGAAAAGAATGCAAAAAAAAAAAAAAAGTAACACCTAATAGATTTTGCTTTCTAAATTCAAGATGAAGTGATGGGGGGGGGGGAGTTGAGGAAGGAAATATAAGCTAGGAAATTAAAGAAGCAAAGACCTAAAGCAATAAACATGAGCAAGGAAATTAAAGGGATTGGGAGAAAAGTGATTGCAGTTTCAAGAAGTTGAAACATTTTGACACAAGGAGCAGAATGTTTAAGCCTGAAGTAATTTCCTTTACCATCTTGTTTTCTAAAAATAACCACAACTCGGTGTATTTTCCCTTCCTTCTCATTAAGAGAATGATGTCAGGAAGACTGCCTATGTCAAAGGCTCAATGGCTTCAATTTGAACATTATGTATTTTGCTTCATGCAACAATGCCAGCTGTTATCAGCAATAAACAGAACGGAAGGTTTTGTCGTTAAAGGGGGCGTTAAAGGGGGCGCAATGGGAAAAAATCAGTGGGAGGGAGAAGATTTAGAGAAGCAGTCGGCCACTTATCAGATTGAGGCTTAAGAATAATGCATCGACCAAATACAGAATTTAGTCCAAGCCAATTGACCATAATATGAAAGCAACATATTAAATATCACTCATGAACTGTTTCATATATATCAAATAAAACTTCTTCAGAATGCAATACTTTCCTGCAATAGGATGAAGTTTCATTAATGACCAAGATGCCTAAAGAAGGCTTAAGTTTATTTATGGGGCAATAAAATTGAAAGGAGATGAGGCAATGTGTCTTAAAGCCCCCTCCCCAAAAACAACCCCATGTAAATCCAAACAGATTCAAGAAGACTGGAGAATGGGGAGAAAATAAACATTGGCCTGCTTGGTAGAATCTTCTTCCTTATAATAACAACAGCCAGATGTTTTGGGAAGATTACAAGCTGGCCACTAATGTAGGAAATATTTATATCTAGCATTTGATTCTCAAAAGTAACTTATGTTGCAATATCAACAAGCTGTAATGTCACTGGTTGGCATTAATCTATCCACTTCCTTTATCTTTATGTGAGAATGCTGGAGGTTTCATTTAATTCTTTCTGCCTACTTTTGTAGATAAAATACATGCTTGCCTTGGCCTTTTTTTCCCAGTTACAGAAGGTAGGCTTGTGACATTTTGAAATTTGGGATAGATGAAACTTTTTTGTTCTTTTTAGAACAAATGGATTTAAAAGGTTTAAGGCACCCTTTTGCCCTTTAACAAGAAATGGAGAAAAATTCATTGGCCAAGTATACATTTGTAAATTTGCTATCCCATTTCAGTAACACAGTTTTGGAGTGCTGTGCAGTTCTCATATAGGATGCTGGGGATATGCTTATGTTTTGGAAGAAACTTCACATCTCTGTGGAAAAAGTCTTTGTCTTTTGTGACAATTTCATACATTATGACATTCTCTTTCAGATTTATTTGTTTTATTGATTTGTATCCTATGTTTATTATTTTTACAATTAACTCAAGGAAGCAAACATATCCAAGACAAATTCCTTCTCCCATTTTTCTCATAACAAGAACTCTGTGAGGTAAGATTTGATACTTCCACACTGTCACATACTTGAGAAAGTGGGAGGGGGATGGATTCAATTGAGAAGCTCTACGTAGACAAAATAAAATTCTTTTCTTAGTTCAAGGTCATTGAGTATGGTGCAGGATGAAATAAGTATCTTACTTTTGGACGGATCGTGATTGGGCCATGTGATGTGATGACGGCCAAGGGGGGATGGATTTGTAATTTAGGAATTGTAGGAATCCCGGAAACTTTCAGATTCGGGGTTCCACAGATGTGCCAGTTACTATTCTAATAAAGGTACTTTGGAGAGATGTTTGTCTCAGAGTTTGGAATGGAAGTTTGTTGGAACGTTGACAGTGACTGGCCCAAAGTCACCCAGATGGCTTTCGTGACTAAGGCAGGATTTGAACTTGTGGTCTCTGGCTTTCTAGCCTAGTGCCTAACCATAATATGAGAGGACTAGACACATATGAGAGCATCAAGTTCAAATTTTACTTCCACTGAAACCTGCAGCTGGGTATGTAAAATAGATGTTTGTAAGCTGCTCAGAGATGCCTCTAGATGAGATGGGTGGGTTATAAATCTAATAAATAAAATAAAATAACCAAACAGACTAAGTTAAAATATGGATGGATAGCGTATAGGAGTATTTTTTAAAAAACTTATTTGGTCATTGACCCAGCAAATAAAACCAGAAAGCACAATAACTTAGGATAAAAAAGAAAAAAAATGTTCTAAAATATCTGAAAAAGATTAAAAGAAACACTGTAATATACTGCACAAACAGTAGAACGATACTTAGCTGTAGTCAAAAAAGTAAAATCAAATTGATTATATTTATAAGACAAGTGTGATGACCTGGCGTGTACCACAAATATAACAAAAACCAAAATGTAAACAAAGATCCTTTAATGCCTTCAACTTGGCTTCACTGTTCAATTGTTCACAGTTGGAGATTAAACTATTTTCAAAATAATATTCCAAATGAAAGAAATACAGTTCAAACTCAAATAGCAGATAATGAAGCAAAAACCAAAAACAAACTGCATTGAAGATAGTTCCACGACAGACCAGGATAATTAATTACAAACTTCTAGAAGATAACCAGTTACAAACCATTGGAAGAACGCCAACCAAGATAAACCTCATCCAGGAAAAAATACTCTTTGTCTCCAGCGTTTGCTAGCATGCAAGTCCAAATTCTTATGCAGATCTCACACCTGCAACCCATGAAGAGGATCATGGCCCTCTTCTCTCGAGTAGACCACATTTTTCCCTGATCCTCTCCTCCCTGTGTGCCTGAGGATGGATAGGTGATGGGCTTGGGTCCTCCTCTGACTATTCAGCTGGCCTCTGCTCTTCCTCAGCCTCCTCCACAACCTCTAGAGCCACACTTCCACTCCCTGTTGGCTGTTCCTCCTCTTCCTCATAGTCAGTCTCCACCAGGGGCATGACAACAAGTCTCAATAATTTTTTTGTGCAGAATAGAAATGATAATTTCTGCCAAGTGTCTGTATAGAGGGAACAATATAAAATAGCATTTTCTATTTTTTCAATTATTCCTGTATCACCTAAACACAGTATATGTTCAAAGGGGATCTTTCATTATCTCCCTTCAGGGAGGACATTGAATCTGGCCAAATATAAGGCTCTTCTATATTTTGGGATTGTTATGCAACTAAGAAATCTGGCTGGTTGGAGAAGTTGTACTGAGTAATTTAGGAAGTTGTTTTTAGATAGAACTAGTAAATTTGCTTAAAGCTCTAGCAATGGCCCATTGTTTGAAACAGGCTAGTGTGTGATCATAGCCCATCAGTGTGATGGCTGGCCATGAAAAGCCATAAAATTGCACTTTGGCATGTATTGCCCAATCCCAGGAAGTCTAAAAGTTATTTGTTATAATTGGAGGGGAAAAGCTGGCTGAAAAAAAAAGACAACTCAAGCCAATGGGAGTAAATGAGAATCCAGGCAGAAATTTTAAGTAGGCCAGCCTCACAACAAAGCACCATATTTGGAACAGAGTGAGGTACTTGAAAAATTGATTTCAAAAGCTTGGACTGAACTTTTTCAAGAGAAAGAAATGACTAGTCAAGCCCCAACTCAGCTCCAAAAAGGAGATGATCTTGGATTGGATTGTATGTAGACATTTGTGACTCAATTATTCTCTTACTGTATTAAAGTCATCATATTAAGCCATAATATAGTTTTTTTGTTTGGACCTAGTATATACAGTAATTGTGTTATATTAGCACAAGTTAAAATATAAAAACATAAGCAGTACTTTGTTGGATTGGTCCCTTGACCCATCTGGTCCAGCTATTATCTCGGTGACCAACCAATTACAGAAAGAAACAAACTAATGTCCCTGCAGATGGCCTTCAGAGGCAGTTATACTGCCATCAAAGCTAATAGCCATCGATGCACATAATGTCCATGAATTCATCCAACCATTTTTTGGTAACTAAAACCACATCAAAGTGCAGTCGGTTTTTTTAAAAATCCTTTGTTTATTCTGATTTTTCCAGGATTTAATTAAATTGGATGACCTCTGGTTCCAATATTGTGGGAAGGGCAACATAATTCTTGTCCACCTTATCCAAACTTATTATGTATCACTCAATCATATCACCTCCTTTCTTTACTAAAAATCCCTAGTAAGGCTACAAATGTTTAGAGATGTAGAGTGTAGTATGTGGTATGAACCAGTATAATGTATAAAAAGGTGGTAACTTCTATTGGTATATTACTTCCCACCTGGTTCCTTGTAGTTTCGGATAAATAGACAGACAGACAGGAAACATGTTTGTCTGTCTGTCTATACATATTTATATACTGTATATTCTACTCAAACCTCTCAACAGTGATGGTCCTGGGACTTTAATTCTTTTATTTGCAATCTTCCCCGATCCCAGAAGATTGTTCCTTTCTATTCTCCACACTCTGGCAATGAAAATTGTAGGTGTAATGGAAGAATCTGACTTGTGATGAGTCCAAAATATACTTTTAAGAAAAGAACATGATAGCTGTGTCTTTCAAGCTACAATTATTCTAAGTATTAATCTATAGTAGCTATAATGCAGGTGTTTATAAATAATGAATTTTCAAAGTTTCATTTACAGTGATCAAAATTTTACCTCATTCTTTTCAGACAGTGCTATGGAATCTAATTAACAAATGCTGAAGTTAATTAACTATGGAGTGCTTTGGAGCCTAATTAACAAATGCTGACATCTGAAGTTCTTGAAAGGGAATGAATAGTAAGTTCAAAACAGGATGATTACACTGCATGAACACAAATGCATTAAGTTTTAAGGTACTTGACAAGGAACCATCTCTGGCAGAAATATTATTTTTGTTCTATAAATAATGTGGATATTTTTTTAAAAAAAAATTCCATGTAAAATAAGAATAGCTGCTTATTTTGGCAAGTTTCTTTCATCTTCTGTATCATTAATAATGGCTAAAGGCACTTTGTTCAAAATTATTTTTCTTGATAGAATAGCTATGGTGGAAAGAAATAAGGCCCATAATTAAATCTGAGTTTTTTTCTGCTTTCTTTAATGCCAAGACCAATGTTTTGTCAGGATTCATCTGAAAAGAGCAGGGCTTACACAATGTCAAAGATGTCTCGGATTCTCATATGCTTACCTAAACCGACTTTCTTCTTTTCTCAAAAATTAAATAAAATTAAAGCAGTTAATTAAATTAAAAACTAAAAAAAATTAAGTTAAATTAATTAAATTGAAAAATTAAAGGAATCAAGAACTGGAAGTTCTGGCCCTTTCAAACCAATGGCCTCAAGTTTTGAAGAATTCTAAGTTTATTTCTTATTAACTTAAAAGTTAAAATTAATCCACCCAAAAATGTTTTTGTATTTATTGGATACCATCTAAAATGTTTCATAAGGGAGGGATTTATGATTATTTGTGTTGGCTTTCCAAGAAATTTGAGGGCACTTTAACTCATATATTGTCATTTTCTTCCTTATACTGTTTTTTGGAGTAAAGCAAAACAAAATGTTGACAGAAATATTGGGAAAACATTGGTTTTTAAGAATATGCATATTGTATTAAAATTATATACAAACTACTCAAAACTTTACATGTTCTGAAAAAGATCCATTTTTCATGCTGTAGGTATAGGAAAAAGCTAGTGACAGAATAACTGAGCTAAAGCTTATGGCAGTATACATAAAAAAAGAGCTAATAGTATTTGTGGCATGTACACAAAATACCTCTTTACAAATAATTAAAGCAGTTGTATCTTTTTCTAAACTTGTATAGCTTAAACTTCAGAAGCTGCTCCTAGCATATGCATGGTGTTCTGTATAACTTGGAAGGTTTCAAGTAGTCTTTTCTGATTGGCCAGAAAGGCCAGTAATGGATTGGTTCATTAGGAACCAATCCAAGGAGCCGCTCAAAGGCGGCAAAGTTAAAACAATGTCATTGGCTACAAGCCAGCAGGCAAGGCTCTGTAAAAAAGGCTGTCGCGGCTTGAGCCAATGTTCCGTTACTGTTTGCTGTTAACTAATAAAGAGTTATTTGTTGGAACCCGGTCTACTGCGAGTCTTTTCCGGACGGAACACTGGCAACGAGGATGGGATCGTCCTAAAGCGGAGACCGAGCACACAGCAAGAAAACAACCACGCGAGACGAAATGGCTGGTAGCAATGCGCCGCCTGCACTTTTTAAACACAATTAAGAAGATTGGGAGTCTTATATCAATCGCTTCCTGATGTTTCTGGAGAGCAACGAAATGGAGGAAATTTCGGATCAGTGAAAGAGGGTTGTCTTCCTAACACATTGTAGGCCAGCCGTGTTCAAAATGGCAAAGGCATTGGCAAAGCCCAGAGACATGAAACAGATGACCTGGTCTGAACTTAACTGAATGCTAAAGGCTCACTATGCGCCGGTTGTCTCAAATCTTATAAAGAGACACAAGTTTTATAAAAGAGACCAGAGGGAAGATGAGACCATTGCGGATTTTGTGGCAGCTCTCCGCCATCTGGGAGGAGCCTGCGAGTTCCAGAATATGGATGAGGCCATGCGAGATTGTGTCGTGTTAGGTCTAAAGGACTCTACTTAACAAAGCAAACTATTAAACAGAACTAACATAACTGTGGCAGAAGCAATCGCGGAAGCCACCGCCATGGAAGCTGCGAAGAAATCAGCGGCCACAATGAAACTGATGAATGCCAATACTGACACAACGACCCTACTCAGAGGGAAGAAGCAAGCTGCCACAACCACACACCACGAAGACCTAGACGAGTCATCAGAAACGGAAGAAGATGACGATGGGGTCCATCGCCTGTACGCGAACCAAAAAAGGCATGAAAGAAGAAGAAATTGGCAGGAATGCGCTGGCTGCAGAGGAAACCACCCCCGAGCTGAGTGTAGGTTCCTTGATGCCATCTGTCGGGCTTGCAAGAAGAGGGGACACATCAAAAGAGTCTTCTGCAATCGTAAGAACAGCAGTCCTAGCAGACACAGTAATTCCCCACAAAGAACTGACCCGAGGCAAGCCGATGGAAAATGGGAGTGCAGCAAAGGAACCAGCAACCGAGAAAAAACTCACCAGACTGTCACTATCGGAAGCGCGCAGACGGAAAGCGGGAGAAAAGTCAAAATTGTAGTGACCATTGAAGGAAGCCCTTGTGAAATGGAGGTCGATTCAGGATCTTTCCTTTCAATGGTGTCTTGGAACACAATCAGGTGGCTGGTTCCAAACATAAAACAAAAAGAACTCAAGAAACAAAAATTAATTCTCAAAGACTACCAGGGAAATAGAATTCCCGTGGTAGGTCTAGAACACTTCAAAGTTGCTTACAAACAACACACCAAAGTCCTGCCGCTGACTATAGCTGACCGAGACCGTCCCAGCCTCCTGGGCATCGAATGGTTCGCACCATTGGGCATCGGGATGACCGGAGTAAGCCGAATAGCCACAAACGAATGGGAAGAGAACCTGCTACATGAATTCCAGGATGTCTTCGACGGCATTCTAGGCAGGTACCGGGGGACCCCAATTTCCTTTAGCTTAGATCCCCAGATAGCACTAAGAAGGTTAAAAGCCAGACGAGTCCCTTTTGCATTAAAGTCCAAAATAGATGAGCAATTAAACAAATTGATTGCACAAGGGGTCCTAGAACCAACTGACCATGCTAGGTGGGAGACACCAATAGTAACACTTGTAAAACCTGAAGGGTCTGTGCGCATCTGCGGAGACTACAAGGCTACCCTGAACCATGCGCTGCAGCAAAGCGCATACCCGGTACCAGTCGTGCAGCACTAACTACACTCACTTGGGGGAGGAAAATTTTTTGTGAAACTCGATTTGGCTCAGGCATATCAGCAGCTTCCAGTAGACCCAATAACGGCCGAAGCACAAACAATAGTAATGCATAGAGGGGCATTCAAATGTAACAGGCTTCAATTCGGAGTAAGCGTTGCCCCAGGCATTTTCAAAAGCCTCATGGAACACCTATTAACGGTCATTCCATACTTTGATGACATCCTAATTTCAGCAAAAAATACGACCCAATTAGAAGCAAGACTAAGAGAAGTGCTAACCAAATTTAGAGAATCCGGCCTAAAAGTAAAAAAGGAAAAATGCTGCCTGGCTACCGACCGCATTGAATTTTTAGGGTATTTAATTGATGAACAGGCAAAAAAGTCAAAGCAATTAAAGACGCACCCAGGCCAAAAAATAAAACGGACTTACAGGTATTCTTGGATCTGATCAACTTTTATAACGTATTCCTCCCCACAAAGCAATGATAGCAGAACCATTGCACCGTTTGCTGGATAAAAAAACTGTCTGGACTTGGGGTCATAAAGAACAAAAAGCATTCCAAAGCATAAAAGACTTATTAACCTCAGACACCATTCTTATTCAGTTTAGCAATACACTTCCATTAACGGTCACTTGTGACGCCTCACCTTTCGGAGTTGGTGCCATCCTGAGCCACCAATTACCTGACGGGAGAGAGGCACCCGTCGCCTTTTACTCAAAAACGCTGTCCAAAGCAGAACGCAACTGTAGCCAGCTCGACAGGGAGGCCTTGGCAATCGTCGCCGGAGTTAAACGTTTTCACGAATACCTCTATGGGAGGACATTTTCCATTGTGACTGACCATAAACCATTATTGGGGATTTTGGCGGGGAACAAATCCACACCGAACATTCTATCCCCACGGATGACTAGGTGGTCAGAATTCCTGGCCGCCTATTCATATACATTGCTGCATCGACCCTGGAAACAAATCACCCATGCAGACGCTTTAAGCTGAGCACCATCACCAACCATAGAGGATGACCTGGCTCCAACCACCGCCGCCCTACAAGTAGAGATCTGCCCTGAACTTCCATTGTCTGCAAATGATGTCGCCAGAGCCACAGCGAAAGACCCAGTGACTGACCGTGTTTTGACTTGGGTAGGTAAAGGCTGGCCGGAAAGCCAAAAGACTGAAAGTTTTAAACCTTTTCTGACCAGACAGACTGAACTGTCAATACAAAAGGGGTGTTTATTGTGGGGAGATGGGGTGGTAATTCCATCCAAACTGCAAGAAGAGGTGTTGGGCATGTTATATGAGGGCCACCCAGGCATAGTAAAAATGAAAAGCCTGGCCAGAAGCTATGTCTGGTGGCCTGGCTTAGACAAGGATATTGAACGCTGGGTTGCAACATACCACAAGTGTCAGAGAGCTAGACCCACAACACCGCAAGCACCCATACGGGGCTGGGAGACCCCACGAGGCCCTTGGTCTCGAATCCATATTGATTTTGCAGGACCAACCAGGGGCAACATGTTCTTAATAGTCGTAGATGCATATTCAAATTGGTTGGAGGTTATAGTTATGTCATCCACAACAACCGACACTGTTATGAAACAGCTAAACAAATTGTTTGCAATTTATGGTTTACCTGATGTATTGGTATCCAACAACGGGCCAAAACTAATGGCTATACAATTCGAACAGTACTTAGCATCCCTGGGTATGCACCATGCACTAACTGCGCCGGTCCACCCGGCGCCGAATGGTAGGTCCGAACGAATGGTCAGGTTTACCAAAGAAGGTCTAGAAAAAATGGACCATGGGGATGTCCAAGACAAGCTGAACCGCTTACTTACACTATAACACATCACTCCCAGTAATACAACAAACAAGATCCCGGCAGAATTGTTAATGGGGAGGAAAATCAGATCCCATTTAGATTGACTGCACCCAAATTACACTTATGAGAAACCCCCCGATTCGTCCAGCCGATACCGCACTTTTGAAATTGGCGACCTAGTCTATGCAAAGAATTTTACCTGGGACCCTCTCTGGCTTCCAGCCACTATCACACAAATAACAGGTCCCCGGTCCTACTGACTAACCATGGACGATGGAAGAGAATGGAAGCGGCACATAGACCAGCTTCGTTCCTGAAACATCGAGTGTAAAATGACCGTGCAACCTCAAATAATAAAAATCGATGAAAACAAAACCAAGGAGGGGGGCGAAACACAAACAAATAAAAAAGGGTGTGAAAATGAACCATTGAAATTAAATCCAGAAAATCTCACCAACCAAAAAGAGCACTTATGGTTAGATGAAACCATCGGAGGTAGTCCAAGCGAAAGGAAAGCCATCCTGGAAGGGGCCAGCTAGGCCAGCTCAACCAGCCCAGTTGAACCAGGAGGGAGCGGCCAAACCACCGGCCAAACCACCGGCCTGAGCAACTCAAGTGGTAGCGGCAATGCTGACTCACCCTTCCAGGCGGGTCCATGGAGACGAGCTGGAGAGACAGCGATCCCGACCGAACCGCTTGAAGTCCTAGGCGAGAATGAGCTGCGCAGGTCAACTAGGACCAGAAGAAGCCCCCCACCTACCTGCGCGACTACGTCACTCACGTAGGACTGAACTAAAAGGGGAGGGGTGTTCTGTATAACTTGGAAGGTTCCAAGTCGTCTTTTCTGATTGGCCAGAAAGGCCAGTAAAGGATTGGTTCATTAGGAACCAATCCAAGGAGCCGCTCAAAGGCGGCAAAGTTAAAAAATGTCATTGGCTACAAGCCGGCAGGCAAGTCTCTATAAAAAGGGCTGCCGCGGCTTGAGCCAATGTTCCATTACTGTTTGCTGTTAACTAATAAAGAGATATTTGTTGGAACCCGGTCTACCGCATGTCTTTTCCGGATGGAACACATATCTTTCTGGAGAATTTGTGCAATCCAATCAATAGACCAGCAGCTGAACATGAGCAAGCAATGTGATAGAGCAGCTAGAAAGACCAGTGAAATATTGGGGTGCATTAACATAAGTACTGCATCTAGAACTCAGGGAGTCATATTTCCACTTTATTCTGCACAAGTTAGAGACTGTGTTTGGAATGATGTACTTTCCATATGTATGTATGCACTTGAAAAGAAACATGGGAACATTGAAGCAGATTCACTGGAGAGCTATCAGGATGATCAGAGATACAGAAAGCCAAGCTCTAAGAGAAGCCCTTAAGCCCATGTCACACTGCACCAACGGATGCAAAGAGGATGTAAAAAGGAGAGAAACGCTTGCCATCCATTGGAAAACGTGATGCATCCGTTGTGTACTCACTGTGTCCATGATTCATACTCTCTATCCGTCCAGCATCCGTCTACTGTGATTTCATCTGCTCAAAAAGTTTTGAGCTGCACAAAACGTTTTGAATGGATGAAGTATACACCGCGTCCGTTATACATCTGCTACGCATATGGGGAACATCCGATGTACGTCCGTCGTCATCCGTTATGCATCTGCTATATCCGCTAGGCATCCACTGCACATCAGCGCAACTCAAATCCACTCCAGCGGAAAATGGACACAGGGAGGAAGCGAAACAGACGCGGAACTGACACACAGCATTAGTAGCACAGACGTAGAAAGGATGAAAGCGGATGCAGCTCGGATATAAAGCATTAAAACGGAAAAAACGTTCGTATAGGGGATGTATCTCGGATATTTAGGATGTCTGGAGGATGTCTGGAGGATGCAGAAGGACACCTAGCGGAAAACCGATATTTCCTATAAAAAGAGGGAGGAAATCACCTGGATCTCACTTTCAGTCCAGCAGACGTGGGGTGCACACCTCTTCAGCCTTGCTCTTGCTCTTCCAAAGCATCCATTCTTCTCCACCATGGATCATCGCACGCTCCTTTTGGTAGCTGCCATCATTCAACACCAGAACCAATCCCTCTTCAGGCTCTTTCACCTTTTCTATGGGAAGAAAAGGAGGCGGCCAAGAAGTGTCTGGGTCCGACGATGGATCGCGAGAAGAGCCGAGTATGGATTGTATGACAAGCTGATGTTGGAGCTGAGGAACGAAGACACTTGTGCATTCCAGCACTTCATGAGGATGCCTCCAGCCATGTTTGACGAAGTTGTGCAGCGGCTGACACCCAGGTTGACCAAGGCAAACACCAACTTCCGGCCCAGCCTGGACCCTGAGCTGAAGGTGGCACTGACTCTGCGCCACCTGGCCTCCGGAACCACATACAGAAACATGCAGTACGCCTGGTGGGTGCCACACAACACCATCAGCATTGTGGTCAGAGAAGTGGTGCAGGCCATCATCGAAGAATATGTGGAGGAGCTCCTCCAGTGTCCCACCACTGAACAAGGCTGGAGGAAAGTTGCAGAACAGTGGTATCAGAGGTGGAACTTCCTCCACACCGTTGGAGCCATAGATGGGAAGCACGTGGCCTGCAAAGTTCCAGTCAAGTCAGGGTCCACTTATTTCAACTACAAGGGCTTCTTCAGTATCATCCTCTTTGCCATGGTCGATGCTGACTACAAGATCATGTACATCGATGCTTCAGGCAACGGGTCAGCTTCAGATGCCCAGATATACAACGCCAGTGACCTCAAGGAGGGGCTGGAACACAACCTCATCATGGGCTTCCCAGATCCAGACCCCCTGCCCAACGACACACAAGATGTGCCCTACTTCATCGTGGGGGATGACACCTTCTCCCTCAGAACCTACCTCATGAAGCCCTACAGTTCCAGACTCCTCACCTGTGAAGAGAGGATCTTCAACTACAGGCTGTCCAGGGCAAGACGGGTGGTGGAGAACGCCTTTGGCATCCTGGCCAACAGTTCCAGGTACTTCTCACCACCATGCAGCATTGCCCAGAGACCGTGAGGAACATCGTGGAAGCTTGCTGCATCCTGCACAATCTCATGCGCACCCATTACCCAGTGTTGCAGAACAGGCTTGTGGGCTGTCAACAAGGGAATGAGGACATGGAGCCTGGGGAATGGAGGCAAGGGCGAAACCTGATTGACACTGTGGATGTACCATGCCCCAACAGAGCTTCACTGCCCCAACAGAGCAGCACAACCTCCTGAAACACTGGTGCAACTCCCCAGCTGGAGCAGTGGAGTGGCAAGACAGGATGATAGATGGTTAATGGATGCTTCCTTGAGCCTGTGGCATAACACTGATGATGTTGTGCCATGTATGTTGAGTGGCCCTACAATGAACAGGGCATTAATAAAGAGTTGTGTTTATGTTGAAATGTGTTGATCAATGATTAAAGTGTTATTGATAATAAAGGGCCATAGGTGTGGCACCTGGGAGGGTGGACCATACAGTCCCGCTATGCTTGCACTGGAGGCTTATCTATCCCACAGCTATTACCCATCCCACAGGTATCCTTGCCCATCCCACAGCTATTACCCATCCCACAGGTATCCCTGCCCATCCCACAGCTATTACCCATCCCACAGGTATCCCTGCCCATCCCACAAGCATGCAAAGGCTTAACCATTTTCTAAAAGTTTCCACCAACACTTTATTAAGTAAAAGAAATGACCCAAGTGTGTGAATCTAAGTTAACCTTTATTAATAACAGTTAAGTAAAGTGTAGGACTTTATTTAAAAAGCAAAAGGAACCAAGAAAAGTGTACCAAGCAAAGTGAACCAAGCAAAGATAAAGTCAACAGGTAACAACTCAGTCTCTGGCAATGTTCTCAGCCACTCTGAGGCATCTCCATGGTCTCAGGTGTAAAGGGGACAGGGACTGTGGAGGTGGCAGTGGCTGGAGTACTGGTCTGAGGTGCCATTGGGGTGCCTGGCCCTGAGAGGACAACAGGAGGTGGTGTGTTCAGGAAGCTCTCAGAAAGCTGGCTCAACCCAGTGAGGTTGAGAGGCCCTTCATCAAGGACCTGGGATGTCAGGCACAGGACCAATGAAAGATGTTCTGAGGCCGGGCTTGGCTGTGGGGTGGAGGAAGGAGTGTAGTGGGGATGTCTGGTCTGCAGCTGGGTGAGGTGAGGCGTCTGTGGCATGCGAGGAAACATCTGTGGTGTCGGTGGCATCTGTGGCGTCAGTGGCATCTGTGGCTTCGGTGGCATCAGTGGCATCTGTGGCGTCAGTGGTATCGGTGGCACCTGTGGCGTGCGAGTAACCTGTGCCTGGACTGGGAAGGGCTGCCTGTGCTGCTGGAAGTCCTGGTATCTGTAGCTTTGGTAGGTGAGGGGTTGTTGAAAGCCTTGGAAGGGTTGTGACATCGCCTGGGGTGGAGGAGCAGACCTGGAGTGGGTGGGAGCAGGTTCAGCTGGGCCTGGAGGGTGGTGCAGCAGCGCCGTGATCTGCTCCTTCATCACCTGGTACTGGGCCTCGGGCATGTCCATGAGGGTCTGGGTCACGTAGGTGAGGAAGGGCTTGCGGTTGTGTACCAGTTGACAGAGGAGATCTGTGCTGTTCTTGATTGTGTCCCTGAACTCCAAGAGGACAGTGTCGCTCTGTCCTCCGGTCTGCCTCTCTGCCTGCTTTCTGTGGAGGTGGAGCTGGGGGTGGGGGTGGGTTGGTTTCTGGTGGTTGCTGCTTCTTCTTGCTCCATGTGTGTGAGAGAATCCTCCATGTCCTCTGGCATAGGGTGTGCAGCTGTTGGGGGAGTCTCTGTCACAGGGTGCTCTGTGGACACCTGCCCGGACACAGTCGCTGTCTCCTGGCCAGAAGAGGACTGGCTGTCTGTGGGCTGCCTGAGAGTGAGGATAGACAGAGGGGCTGCTCCTCGGTGGCAGACCTCACCCTCCAGGAAGCTGCACTTGGCCATGACGTAGCTCTCCCGGTTGGTGAGCTTGACCGTGGCCTTGCCAGACTTCTTCAGGTGCAGCTTCCCGTACCAGGTGTGCATATGCTTCCACCACCCAAGGAGGACATCAGCCTGGGCTCTGTGCCTTCTCCCTCCAAGACTCCTGCTTCCGCTTGGTGTCTCAATAGAGCCTGTGTCCCTTCCTCCATATGTACTTGTTCTCCCTCAGCCACTCCAGCACCTCCTCCTCATGCTCCTCTGTGATGGAGTATTGCTTCTTCTCTCCCTTCTCCTTGCCTTGCCTCTTCCTCCCTCTGGCAGGGCCTTCAGCAGCAGGGCCTTCATCATCAGAGCTTTCAGGGCTTTGGGGCTGGTCCACCACAGCAACAGTAGGAGAAGCAGCAGGAGAAGCAGCATCAGCACCACCAGCAAGAGAAGCACCAGCAGCAGGAGCAGCACCAGCAGCAGAAGAAGCAGCAGCAGAGTCAGCACCAGGGGGTGGGATGGTGGATCTATCCCTCTTGCCAGGGCTGGAAGAAGATGGCACAGGCTTCCTCTTCTTCCCCATGGTGTTCTCTCGAAGATGTGTCTTGCAGCAGGTCTTTCCTACCTGAATACTGGCCTCGTGCGAGCTGCCTCCCTTTATATCCGTGGGGCTGAGGTACTGCATCCTCCCCGCATGCGCATTTAACATACGCATCCGCTCTTCATCCGCTCTGCATCCGCTACGCATCCGCATCATCTGCTACGCATCCGCTCTGCATCCGCTCTGCATCCGCTCTGCATCCGCTCTGCATCCGCTTCATCCGCTATGCATCCACTCTTTCCGCTACGCGTCCGCTTTGCTATGCTCCCCCGGAAGCCCTGCAGACGTGCCATCTGCTTCCATCCGCTTTCATCCGCTAGGCTTCCGTTGAGCATCCGTTTTACATCTGTGCTACGTCCTCCCCCCGTCTATTCTTTTCCATTCTCTTTATGCAGATTTTTGCCCCTTTTGAGAGCGGATAAGAACGGATGGAGCCACCCCCGGATTTTTGGCCATCCGCTGTGTCCTTTTACATACATTTTGCATCCGTCAGGCGATGTGACCTAGCCTTTAAAAGAACAGGGGTTCCTTAGTTTATAGAAGAGAAGAGTAAAAGTCTGTTTAAATAAAAGTAAAATGTGCAAGAGAAAGCAAGCTCACACTGAAACATAGAGTTGACTGAAGATCAACAGATTGAAATTTTTTAAAGGGAGATTCACTGCCATCTAATCCTCCTATTTGAAAACCTCCAGTGAGGGAAGTCTATTATTCTTCTAGGGGAAGGGTGTCAAACTGAATTTCTTCGAGGGCCGCATCAGTATTGTAATTCTCCTCTGTGGGCTGGCAGGGGTGGGGTAGGGAGATGGGATGGATGTCTCCTGCAGCACCCTGCAGGCCAAAATGGGCATGAGGGGGTCACACATGCCCTACATGCCCTGTTTTCAGCCTTGATGGCTTCCTGCAGCACTTCGCCAGCCAAAATGGGGCCCGTGTGTGTGTGTGCTGCCTCCCTGTGCCCTGTTTTTGCGAGCAGAGGCACCATGGGCCAGTCCTTTGCTATTTCCAGGCTGGCCCAGTGGGCCAGATTTAAGCACCCCATAGGCCAAATCTGGTCCCCAGGCCTTGAGTTTGACAATCCTATTTAAGGGAGACAGTTTGACCATCAGGAAATTCACCCAGGCTAGACTAGTTATCCCGTAAAGTCATTTTGAAGGTGTTATCCTTACCTTAGACTTATTATCTAATAAGGTCATACATTCTGTGCTTCTGTTGTCCATTGTGGACAGACAGAGTAGGAACTCTAAATTAGGGAGAAAGGGAATGAAACAAATATTGCAGAAGGGAGGATAATTAGAATTCTAATTTGAATAAAATTAGATTAGGATGATATCCCCTACCCATGCTTTCCTGTGATGACTCCTCCGGACATTTCCCCAGATACTTCTTCACATACTAGTTCAGAGGAGGATCAGCTGGCAACTGAGGGCTATGAGCCAGGAGTGGAGGCCAAGTACAGGGAGCAACCAAGTGACCAGCCAACTGAGCTGGAGACAGGAGAGGCACAGCTGCAGTATGAAAGCCCAGAGGCTTTGGGTGAAGAGGATACACAGCTGCAGCTGATCATTGAAATGAAGAACTACCTCCTCCTCCAGATGCTCCTCCAGAGCATATAGGGGTGAGAAGAGGCAGGCACAAAGAAGTTTATCCAGAACAACAGTTGCCAACCGGTGGGCCATGAAAAATTTTTGGTGGTCCGCAGAGAAATCTCACCCCCAGACCACCACCCCAAGGCAATTAATCAAGGCTGCGCAAGAACACAAGGCTGCACTGCCCACATAGTCCGCGGGAACCCTCCCTGCCCACTCACTTCCTACCTGGAAAACTTGCCTCCTAAATTACTATTTTTCCTTTTTCCTCTGTGCTTTCTAGCTAGTCTTCAGATCTTCGGCTCTGCTTTTAAGCAGAGCCAAACCTCCCTTAGGAGTGAAAGTTATATTATTCAGTGCAGACTCACGGCAAGCAAATTTTATGTGACAGACTCAGCTAGCAGATGGCAGATAGATAGATCACTAAATGAATCTGTGAGCAACTCAATCTGCCTGCCTGCTTTGCCTGATTTTGGGTAAAAGTTTCTCTTTCTTTATAAAAAAGTCAATATTTACATACATGGTGTGTTGTGAGTTGATTTTGTGAGTTTGCTTGTCAACAAATTTTATGAATTTGCTTGCAAGGAAATTTTATGTGACAGACTGAGCTAGCTGATGGCAGATAGATAGATATCTGGATGAACCTGTGATTCTGTGAGCAACTCAATCCGCCTGCCTGCTTTGTCTGATTTTGGGTAAAAGTTGTTATTTTTTATAAAAAAATCAATATTTATATAAATATTTATAATATTTACATACAAGCCATGCCGGGCAGTCACATGATCACCAAGCCACACCCACAAATTAGGCCACATCCACAGAACTGATTAGTAGTCCCTGGGATTTAAAATTATGAGTTTGGTGGTCCCTTAGATACAAAAGGTTGGCGACCCCTGATCCAGACTACTCCTGAGGAGGCAACCTTGCCCCTCTTAAAAAAAAATATAAAAAAATTAGTTTTCAATAAACAAACATACACAAACAAAACACAAAACATAAAAATATAAAACTTCTTTTTGGAAAGCGGCTTAGTCCCAGGTTACATCTTTTTATACAGACATAAATTCAAAATTCATGCTCACTTTTTATCCCATTTCATATCTTATTTACCATTCTACATTTTCTATATAGCTTCTCCCCTCTTTTCACTCTCTTAATTCTATTTTATTTATTTCATCTCAATTTAAATCATTATGTATATTTCTTTTGTCTATTCTATTTCAATTTTCTATTATCTTTTCTCATTAACACAAAATTTTTCCTGTAATCACTGATTGAAATATGACGCCTTTAAATCTTTCCCCTAAATTTAACACTTAAAATAATATATACTTTTCATTCTGATTCTTCTTAGTACATTCTAAAGCTATATACTGTATTATAAAATAAAAAAGAATAATAAGTTTATAATATAATTAAAACAATAATCCATAGCAAATTAAACTCTATTATCAAATCCAGTTTTCTAACATTATTTCAGATATAAATGCAACAATATAATCTTATGGACTTTTGCAGTCTCTTTTTAAAATCATATTTTTACCCACTATTTCTGAATAAATCTTGTTTCTTTACATCTTGTTTTAAACCTTTGTAACTTCTCTTCCCTTTTTCTCTTCCTTTCTTCTCTAATCCTGCCTTTACCCCCTTGTCTCTTAGTATATCTTTTGTCTATTCTATTTCAGTTTTCTATTTATCTTTTCTCATTAACACAAAGTTTCTCCTGTAATCACAGATTGAAATACAATGCCTTTATATCTTTCCCCTAAATTTAACACTTAGAATAATATATAGTTTTCATTCTGATTCCACTTAGTACATTCTGAAGCTACTTACTACATTATAAAATAGAAAAGAATAATAAGTTTATAATATAATTAAAATAATGATCCATAGCAAATTAAGCTGTATTATTTAATCCAATTTTCTAACATTATTTCAAATATAAATACAACAATACAATCTTGTGTACTTTTTTTTTTAAATCATATTTTTACCCATTATCACTAAATAGATCTTGTTTCTTTACATCTTGTTTTAAACCTTTGTAACTTCTCTTCCCTTTGTCCGTTCTTTTCCTCTCCAATCCTGCCTTTACCCTCTTTTCCCCTAGTATATCTTTTGTCTGTTCTATTTCAATTTTCTATTATCTTTTCTCATTAACACAAAATTTCTCCTGTAATCACAGACTGAAGTATGACACCTTTAAATCTTTCCCCTAAATTTAACACTTAAAATAATATATACTTTTCATTCTGGTTCTACTTTGTACATTCTGAAGCTACTTACTATATTTTAAAATAGAAAAGAATAATAAGTTTATAATATAATTAAAACAATAATCCATAGCAAATTAAGTTCTATTATTAAATCCAATTTTCTAACATTATTTCAAATATAAATACAATACAATCTTATGTACTTTGCAGAATCTCTTTTTTAATCATATTTTACCCACTATCTCTGAATAGATCTTGTTTCTTTACATCTTGTTTTAAACCTTTTTAACTTCTCTTCCCTTTTTCCCTTCCTTTCTTCTCCAATCCTGCCTTTTTATCCCCTTGTCTCTTCATCTCCACCTTCTTAATCTCCACCTTCTTCTGTATTTCTCTTTTCTGTTGCTTTCTGACATTATATCGATTTTTCACCATATTTTTTCCTTTTTTTGGTTGTTTTTTTCATTCTTAAATTCTCCATTCTCTTGGTATAAATCGCCATTTCTAAAAAATGGAAAACAGATCCAGAAGAGCCCTTCCCTTCTTGATCCTCTTCTTTTAGCTTTTTAAATTCAATTTTCAGTTCATCAACAAGTAGTGCCATTGTAAAAAGTTTTTTTAGACAACCCAAATATTTTTAGTCTTTCAAATAATAATTTCCAAAAGTCCCAAAGTCACCAAGCAATCCAAATACACACAGTCTGTTTCATTTATCACTTTCTTCTTTTTATATTTTCTCTTCCTGGAGTTATAGTTCAGTTATATACATCTTTTTATACATCTCCAGTTAAAATACATCTTTTAGAAGTTTTGTTACAGTTTCACTCTAATCTTATAAATTCCAAGCAGCCTCCTCCAAGAAAATCTTAATATTAATTCTTTTCCTCTCCCTTCCCACTTATAGCAAAAAAAGTTTTTGTTTTTTTTCAATGCTCAAAAAATCTTTATTGTCCCCTTAGCTTCAATTTTCAATTTAATTACCTGTTGATGCCAAAATGGGTTTTTCCGATTTCTCCATTCATTTGCTATCACCGTAAGGAAGGAGAGTGAGAAAAAAACCAAACTTACCCTTTTTACTTTCATTTGCCGCTTCTTCCGTCTTCATCGGGAACGATGTATCTTTAATAAAACTTAAATTCCAGGGTATTTAAATATTACTTGTCATCCTGGTTAGCCAAAAACGTTCACTTTCTCAGCTTCCTCCTGCACATTTTTATCTGGATGAAAGCTTCTTTGTGGTGGCCATTGCTGACCACCGCTCCACCACTTTCGGAAAAGGGAGTTAAGCCAGCTGAGGAGGGGGGGTTGCAATTCTCCCGGACCTCTGCTGAGTCTCCCCTATCTTCAGTTACCTCTACGGGTAACTATAGCCCCCAAATCCAACTGGATTAGGGGCACTCCAGTGGCGAGAACAGCAGGAACCACGCACGATCGCAGATTCCTGCTGCCGCCGAAGCCTTGCAAACCCAGCCTTGCCTCTTTTGATGAGCTGCACAGAAAGCAGTTATTTAGCTCAGCAAGCTGAGTGAAATGATGCCTGGAACAACATGTCTGTTTCCTTGCTATGTGCTCTTGCCTATACCTTGGATTGCTCCTCTTCAACTGTGACCTTGCCCTTGCCTTGTCTTGTGGACTTGCCTTTGCCTTGACAACTAACGTTGGCTTTGCTTGAGTAGTCTGTGGAACTCATTGGAGTGGAGCTGGTGCTGGCACAGGGAATTGCTAGGAAATACTAATTTAGGCTTGTAAACCTTAATAAAGACTCCTTACACCTTTGGTGTGTTTGTGAGTGTGAGCAAAACAGCACCTTTCATCCATTTGATATCTTTCAAATGCTTTGGAGTAGAATTCCATAATTCTTTACAAATGCAGTCAACATCTGTTTTAATCCCAAATATACCCACTTATGTTTCTATTGCCTGCATTTTCTTAATTTTATCAGATGACTCTTCTGTCCTGATCACTGGAGTGAAGGAACGATGAGCCTCTTGGGAACTGTTGTATTACATTTCTCCTTGATTTGCTCTATAGTCTGCCTTTGTGCTTATTTAAAACTGTCTACTCTATTCTTCCTTGAGGACACAAAAATGTTACAAACAGTATAAACAAAAGACACAATGGTCAAAATGTCAAGGAAGTCTTAAAAATTTGAATAGAAATAGAAAACCCTAAATGCCAGCTGTGAAATTTTTTATAGTTTATATTTGTGGGATAGACAGCTGGGCTATCACAGAATGGAACATTTGGAAAAATATCAAGAAGGCCTACTAAAATATCTCTCTTCCAAGAGTGGGTACATAGAGGAGGGTGGTATTTTGGGTATCTTATTTCCAAATCATTTCTAACTTCTGATCAAAATCATCACTTTATTACATTGACAAGTGGGCAGTTAATATAAATGGGAGGTTATTTTGGACTTGCATCTCATAACAATTTGAAACTTTGTTGTGTTCTGTGTACTGTTTTTTAATAGTTCACGAGTACTCTGGGTTATAAAAGAAACATATTGTAATGGATGACAACTCGTTCGTATTGGAACATTATTTTAGAGATATTTCCTAATCTAAGGAGAGAAATAGAATGACCACAGGCATGAAAAAAAAAAACAATGGGAGCAGGAGCAACTTCCAACTTCCTGCTGTCTTTCCCATTGACTTTCACAGCAGGGAGGATTGAAAATGACAATCATATGAACATAGCTGACTGTCAGTGTGTCAATGCATCAGCTCTGAAATTGCCACAACTTTGCCAAATTTCAATCCCATAGGAGTTTTGGATTTTAGGCACATACTGTAAGTTGGCCTAGTTCAGGTACATCAATTCAAAAATTGTTGTCTTATGATGCAATTGAAAGTTACAAGGAATCAAACACACACCAGTTTTAGTAGTATATGATGTGTTCAGATAATACTTGTCCATTGGTTGGAATTATACAGCTTAGAGTGCTGTGTATTATGCAACCTTCAGAGAGCTGAAGGAGTCTCCGACAGCATGAACAAGATTTTAAAAATGCAAAAAAATGCAACTCATGAAACAAAAGTGAAGGAATAATGGAATAGGTATTTTACGGTTGAGAATGGTGGTGATATATCGTAGGGCAGAATTGAAGGAAATGGTATAAATCCTTATGTCAAAAAATAGGTTGATAAAAATAAACTCATCAGTGCTGTGAAAATGTTAAAATATAGTGAGACTACAGTATAGATGGTGTAACTGAAGAAAAGTTAAAAGATGGATATGATTTACTTGTGCAATGGGCTTGCAACTTGTTCAATGTGTATTTGCAGAGTACATCCATGCTTGATGATTGGAAGAATAACAGTTATTCTTTCCCAAATAGAAAGAGAAAGGAGGAAGTGTGGAATTAGTTTGTTAATTGTATCAGGGAAGGTGTTAGGCAGAACACAGAGACAAAGAGGTGACAAAAAACAAAATTTGGGAAATGCAGTATGGTTTTATGCTGGGCAGTATGTTTTTGTTCTTACATGTGTGAGAAAATAAATCTATTATATATTTCCTAATTTAGAAAAAACATATAATTAAGTGAGCAAGCTTAAATTATGGAATGTTTTGCTTCAATGTAGACATCATGATGTTGCTGATAATAATAAATGGGGTGTTTGATGGATATAAGGCCTGTGACAATAAATGGAATGTTAATTGGTGGTGTCCCTTTGATATTTAGTATATTTTTGGATAAATGTATAAGGAATGGTGACTAGAAATATGTTGTTTGTCTGTTTTTGAATGCAGATGGTATTTGTGGTATTGGCTGAGTAACCAGATGATTTGGAGCAAATCTTATATAGAACGTTTGATGCAAGAAGAAGCATGAATCTTCATATTAAAGCATCAAAGACTAAGACTGTTATATTCTATAGGAAGAATGGAGACATTTGACATATAACATTAAAAAAATTAAGCAAGTAAATAAATCTATGTGCATTGGCTGAACGTTTGTAGAAAGACAAGTATTTAATGCAATTTATTACAAGAAATCAATGTTTGTGCAAAGAAATGAAATGGCTAGATAGCACAATTCTATCCATTTTGTTGTATGAAACAGATATGAGTTTTAGGTTATATTAAGAGAAGCATAAAAGATGCTTGAATTCATTTGTAATATTACACTTAGGAACTGGGTACTATAAAACAAGAAAAATGAATGTGAATTGAATAGAAATGTTAAATAATCAATATGAAAAAAATGCATTTACAGGTTGGTCACATAAAAATAATGAATCGTGGTATGTGGAGAAAGGTTGAATAAATTGAAAAAAAGACCAAGTGAATTGTTGATGAGCCCCCAAAAAGAAAGAGGCAAGAAATTAAAGAGACCAAGACAATATGTGAGGCAATATTTATTATTTTGTTTATTGATCAAACTCATTTATACAGCTACCCAACTCACACACAGTGACTCCGGGCAGAGCATAAGGACATGATGGAGTAAATATGACTTGTAAGGTTAGAATGTTATGAAGAGGTATACCGACAGTGACATATAAACTAGTTTTAGATATATCTATTTTACTTACTGTATTTATTTTTATTTAGAAGACTTATATGGCTACTCATATTGTAACCACAACCCCAGGTGACACACAAAACAGTAAAAGCAACAAAAACTAGTAAAGGTCAAAATCAAAATCAATTAAAATAGTATAAATCTCATGGCACCCTGAGGTAACACTCTTCTATACATCCACTTGTCATCTTATTAGGCTTTAGACTAGGGATCTCAAACTTGGCAACTTTAAGACCTGGGACTGGAGACATGTTGGCTGGTATTTCTGGGAGTCCACAAGTCTTAAATTTGCCAAGTTTGGAGACCTTTACTCTAGTCTAGCCTCATTCTACCCCAACACTTGTGAGAAAAGCCACTCTTTCAAGGGCATCCAGAACACAAGGAGGGTGTTGATCTGCCAGATCTTTGGGGGAAGAATGTTCCACTGGGCAAGGGAAGCTACACAAAATGTTTCCTCTTTTTTTTTTCTTTTTTCGTGTTCTGATTCCTTTAGCTTATTATTTCTTATCCCCTTTCTGCGTTTCGCATAACATTCTCTATCTCCACAAGGATAAATACAAGATGTATGTGTGATAAATTTCAAGTTCCTCAAGAAATTGAATTGAAAATATTAAACAGTAGGACCTTTGTTTTGAGGCGGAGACCACAGATTTCACACACTAACTCCAACATGCAAAACATGCCACCATCTATTCATACAGTGTTCTTATGTTGAATTATTTCTTCTTTATTTAGTCAGAAAGGTTGTTCATGTTTTATATAGTGATAAAATAATAACAGAATCAGTGCAGAAGGTTCAGAGGAATCCAACAAATCCATTCGTATGCATTTATGTATAGAGAGCACCTTACGGGTACAATTTTATAATATATTTCATGTGATTGACCTGTCAAAAACCTCCTTTAAGCTGAGCGAATATTCTCCAAGAGAAAACAATCCCTTCCTATACAAGCATGAATTGTCAGCCTGGCAGCAATTTTTCTTGTTTCTAGGTTTAGTTACAAATGTTATTCTGATTAAGTTGGGGCTATGCTAGAAAGGGAACTCTCCAGCAGACTTCATTAAAACTTCCTTTTTTCTTTGCCCCTTGAAAGCATTATAGTGGAGTTCATATTAGCTGTGGGCAAATTCCGACCAGTGACAGATGAATGCTACAGACAAGTAATGCACATTGCTTCCTATGATTGTCAAAAAAATAAAGGAACAATTATCCAAAATTAATGGGTTTCCTTGGCATAAAGTAATAAAGAAGAGGTTAGACTGAAAGAGAACCCAGAGTTATTGGTGTATACTCCAGGCAAAAATGAAATGAAAATAAGTAAATCCAATGGCTAGCCAATCAATGTTTTAATCCAGGAAACAAGGAAAGCATTGTGACCTTTATAAATTATGGTAATTGCATAATGTACTGCTCGTGACTAAAATCCAACCTGCAACACACATTAGAAAGGTGTTGGTCAAATTAATTTCATTGGCTTTCGATCGAAGGATCACTTGAGGTGGGATTCAAATTTTTTAACAACTGGTTCTGTCGGCGTGACTTCGGTAGTGGCCATGGTTTGGTGGTCATGTTATTGGCTGGGTGTGGTCAACTCAATATCACTCACATCGAGGCACATATCTCCTTGCCTGGCCTCATGACTGTGGGGATGCTGCAACAGTTGTAAGTGTGAAAAACGGTCATAAGTCACTTTTTTCAGTGCCATTGTAACTTTGAATGGTCACTCCACACAAGCAAAGTACCAGCAAAAGAGGGGAAAAAAACTCCAGAGAAGTTCCTGAGACAGGAAGTCTAGTCCTGCCAAGAATGTAATAAGGGTTAACGGAGAGGCAGTTTCTGTAAGCAACACCAGAATGTTTCCTTCCTGCCTTCCTTACAGGATTAGGCCAGTAATTTCTTCAAACAACCAGTTCTCCAAACTGCTTAGAATGTTAACAACCGGTTCTAGCAAATAGGTACGAACTGGTAGAATCCCACCCCTGCATGAGGGACTCACAGTGCCCCAATATAATGTGAGTGATTTTATGTTTTGTTTTGTGAGGCTGATAATAATATGTGGAGACTGCTGTTTCCAGAAGTCTGTCCTCTGATGGGGAGAATTAGTGTGTTGTACTGGTTAAAAGACTGGCCACAAAAACTTTAAAGTCTCTCAGGACAACTTGTTCCACAATGGAATGGACACAAAAGAAAAAAAGGCTGGCTCTTTTGTGAATATTTACCGAACCATGGTGGCACAGTGGTGAGAATGCAGTATTGCAGACTGACTATGCCCACTGCCAGCATTTCGATCCTGACTAGCTCAAGGTTGACTCAGTCTTCCATTCTTCCAAAGTCAATAAAATCAGCCCCCACATTCTTAGGGGCAACATGTTGACTCTGTAAACCACTTAGAGAGGGTTGTAAAGCACTATGAAGCGATATATAACTTTAAGTACTATTTAAATTTAATATACCCATGAAATGACAACATCTAAAACAGAGTGGAACAAATTGGTTGAAGGATGTGCATAGGACAACTTGGAGAACATGCTGCATTTAAATCAGCTGGTTAAAGTCTGGAGGGTTATTGAAAGAAGAGCTATTTCATTAAGGATTGTAGAAGCTTCCTGCATGTAAGTGCTAAATAAGGAATGAGTGAGAAGGAAAAAAATAGATTATTCTGTTTCTAAAAATTATATTACTCATTTTGAACTGAAAGAGTTTTGTGGGATATGTCCCAGAGCTTTTATTTCCACAAGCTTATCAGTACACATACCTAAAACATTATTGAAAAGAGCAATTCAGAGCTTTCCTTCCTAGGAGACTTGACCGTACAGCTGATTCACTGACAGTAGTTGAAGGGGAAGATGCATAAAAATCATCATCATCATTAAAGAATTATTTATTTTTGATGTGTGAAGACTAAGCTATTTTATCATTAATTTATTAATGCAATAATTTTATGTAAAGTTGACCATGTCAAAACATCTCAAACCAGTTTATAATAAAAAATATCACCTAAATATTTTAAATATTTAAATATTTAAATAAATATTTATTAATATAAAACATATTCAACAACAATATATCATTGTTTTATATGTGTTTATCCCACTTTTTATTATTTTTATAAATAGCTCAAGGTGGCAAACATATCTAATACTCCTTTCTCCTCGATTTGCCTGTTCTGATCCAACCGGGTTCCCAAAGAAAAACAAAGGCAGCATCCCCCACCTTTTAAGGTTTAATAACAAATTCGGTTCTGAAGGCTGCTTTCCACTAATTAGCTCCGACAAGAGCCTTGCCAAGTTGTTTGTCAAGGCTGCCAACAACCCAGAGATAAGAACTAATTTACAAGATTCTCCCAAACATGAACTATGATGTCCACCAGTTGAGCTTAAGAGCTTCTTTGCTGTCTGCAAAGAATACTTTTCCAAATCTGGCTTTTATCCTCTTGAGGGATAGGATAATTACTTTGCAGCCTTACTCCTGAGTTGCCTGTGCTGCTGTAATTGTTCTTTCCTCCAAGCAATCCTTCGTGCACGTGCACTTGGCACAGTCTCCTCGGGAACCTCTTCATCACTGCTGCCAGCCCCCACAATCCCTAAAGGCAGCAGTCCACTCCCTGATGGTTCTGGCCCTTCATCAGAGTCCTCGCTCTCCTCAGCCATCTGCACCTGCTGCCGGCTAACCACAACATTACCTCACAATAAATAACTCTGTGAGCCAAGTAGGCTGAGTGGGAGGGGCTGGCCCAAAGTTGCCCAGCTTAACCAGCTTTTATGACTAAGATGGAACTTGAATTGACACACTCCTGATTTCTAGACCAGCACTTTAACCACTACATCAAACTGGTTCATATTCATTAAAAAAATGGACAGTTGAAACCCCAACGTACACATTGCTTTAATGTTTTTAGTCATTAATGTATAGATGAAGAGAAGAGCTATAAGATCCTATAAAATGTGTATCAATGATTATTTTATAGATAAATGTTGGAGTAATGGGCAGCTATGCTTATTGTTTTTTGGAAGTGCCTTTACAAATGTGCTTCATTAGTCCTTTACTATGCTCCAGAATGCATCTGTTCTTAATTCAACATTTGCAAACACATACACAATGCCATCAACAGAATTTTTCCCCTTCTAATTTTTAGTGTTGTTCCTGAAAGATGCCTAAGTATTCCTTCCTCATCAATGAAATGGGTTACATATTTTACATCTAAATTACTCATTTATTCAAATATTTCTGTAAGCCATTCTTCTGTTTTATCTGATTAAAAATACTTGATCTTAAAAATGCTAGAATCCTAACCCTAGCCAAGTTTTTTCAAAAAAATATTCCATGGCGACTGTGTAAGTACACATGAGATAAAGCTATTTATTGTGACTTTATGAGATGTACCCCTCATGTTTGCCATAAAATAATCTAAAACAGCTGGCGGCAAATGGTTTTACTAGTTGCTAAACTTAAATGTTTTTAAAGAAATTTAAACAAAAAAATGAGCATTGCCTAAGGCAGTTATTTGTTCCATGAATCATAAAGATTATATGCCTACATTTGATCAAAGAAATTCAACTGCACTCAGTATGTCTGCAGCAAACTACTGTGAAGCCAACATTTTTAAAAAGGCACATGGTAACAATATCACCTACCTGTGTCCTAACATTTGAATTAAGAACATAATCCATGGCATTTACATGATGACATACACAACTCACACGCCTCCGCTGTCCTTGCAGTTGAACATTTCTGAACTATTTCCCACTTTAGCATTTCCCTACCTTAGTGCATTACTTTCAGCCTTGTTGTTTTATAAACAGCATGTTCCACAAATGTACTTAAACAGAGAAATGCAGTAAATGACAATCTGCATAAAGAAACTCTTAACAGTAATCCATAAAAGTAAAATATCACAGTCACAGCAGGAAGAATATAAACAAAGTCACATTTGTACACAATATACCATGGTTTGTTTAACCATGGTTTGTTGAACCATGATGTACTAAGTAGGGTTAATTTAAGATATTTGAGTTCCCAGTATAACATCAAGTTTAGAGGGCCCCTACAAATAATGAGCTATAGGTAACATTACTGATGAATTCATACAAAATAAGATGAGGATAGAGAAAGATGAACTATCAGTTCTTGAAGGTAGACAGTAGAACAGATCAGAAATCAGACATTGCAAGCACTATTGAAACTCCGTTGTTATAGGGTCTGGACTCATGACTACAATTGAGTCCCAAATTTCAGTCATAGGTCGTGAAGACTGTAAAGCAGGTCATCATGTGAGCATGCTTGAATTAATGACCTTTTTGTGGCACTTGTTAAAGGAACACAATGGTCATTAAATAAACCCATTGTTCACTTTGGAGTGGTTTTTGCTGGAAAAAGAAAGCAAATGCCGCTTTTTAGCATAAAAGTCATAAATTGACGAAGAGGCACTACAAATGGTCATACATGCCATCCAGTTGCCAAGCACCCAAAATTCAGCCATGTTATTGGGAGGGGCCGAATGTCAGAACTTTATTGAAAGGTAAGTCTCATTTTTGGAGTCTGTCATAACTTTGAATGATCATGAAGTGACTAGGCGTAAGTCAAGGTCTACCTATAAATGAATTCTGAGTTTCCTCTGTCCAGCCTTATGACATGCAGAAGCCAAGTGAGGTTATTTTGAATCTCTTCACTATCCTTACTTATTTCCCAGGGCTGAACTTTAATTTACTGTCTCTTTTACCTGTTTACAGGTTTGAAGTTCCTTTGTTATCTCTGCCTCCCTCTATCGGAAGAAACAATGTACTCCAGAGGAAATACCAAATATCATCAACCAAATCATAGAAGCTAAACAGAGGTTTTTTTGCATATATACAGAGATTTTTCTGCATATATCCTATACACAATCCTGTATAGGAAAATTATTCCATTGGGTGAACATTGCAAAGTCTAATACGAAGCTGTGTTGGTGGCCAGCTGCTTGAAAATCTATTAGCTATTTGCTAAGGTCCCAACAAAGGAGAATATTTGTGGCTCAGGGCTGAAATGAGGAGCCCTTAGTACCCTCTGAGCTTGGTTCTTTTCTTGCAGACTTTTCATTACCCAAACTAGGTAACATGAACAGTGCTGCACTGATGGTGTAATCTAGTAATGGGTAATGAAACATATGCAGGAAAACAACCAAGGTCAGAGAGCACCAAGGAATCTTCCTTTGCTGTTGTGTACTACATAACACAATTTGAAGAAGCCTTAAATCGAGTGGGTAAAAAGTTCAAAGCAACTGAATAATGCTGTAGGGGAAAAAAAGATTGCTGACGTTCACTGAATTATTTCTTTCAATTTCTTCTTTCAATTTCAGAAAAATACATGAATTTTCCAGCTGAACATGTTGCATGCCATCATTTAAGATAAAGTAGTTTCCTTGAAAAATAGATGCAGCAATTTCTTATTAATAATAGGGTAACTGGAGTATTTTGTGCAGTAAAACAATATGTGGGGGGAAAAAGACTCTCAAAAAATAATTTTGCATGGCTGTGGATGAGTTTTGTAAGATACTTCCTATGCTGATTTTGTATTTTCCAACGCAATAGCTTACCAGTAGAATCTTTCTTTCACAAGCATCACTGTGTTCATTTTCCTTAGTCTCTGTGAATCCCCCAATTTGATGCAATGAAGGAAGCATAACCCTAGCTTTATCTTCAAGCCCACCTCCAATTTATCACCTGAGAATACATACAATATGGCAAAATTGCAACCGGAAATAGAGGGAAATTCTCAGAATCGAAATGTGGTGATTCTTGGCAACAGCTGCTAGCAAAATATAAGGAGCTGGAGTTAATCATTCCATATTGTTACTGTCAGTCAGTTCTCATATTCACAAAATAGGACAATATCAATGCCTACATTTATTTTATTTATGACTACATCAGAATTAAAATGAAAACTGCTATGGCATTTGTAAGATAGGACATACATTTTAAGATAAGTTTCAGTTATTTGGAAGTGATATTTAGATTCTGCAAAGCTACATTGTGGAGTATTTTTGGAAATGTTATTGAGTCAGGCTGAATTAGACTTATTTCAAAAATTATGCATGCTTTCTGCCATTATGCAAATCCATAATATCTTCCTAGAATCCTGTCTTTTCTCAATAAATAGGAGAAAGAATTGCTCAAAGATACTGTTTTGATAACGGTAAGGAAATAAATACTAGTAGGAAATAAATATCATTATACTATAGAACTTACACACATATATAGTGTGAATAGATTAATATTAAGTTATTTTAGACTAATTAGAATATTAGTCAGAATATTTAGTTGTATTTTGATCCATTTCTCATGAATTTACTTTTTTTAAGAAAATATTATTTTGGTATCTTTTACTTCATATGCATTTTGGTACTCATGTCTATCGAATATTCAGATTTGTCAAAGTATATTTCCTCAGCATATAGTAGCCTGCTATATACAAAATATCAAACAATAGCATATTGTTTGCTATTGCTTATATAGTGGAGAACTAAATTGCTCCCTTTTGGAATGTATAACTACCAAATGGAAATTATTGATTTAGCATGTGTTATTTCAATATTTCATTGATAAAATGTGAATGCATTCAGTTCATCTGTTAGTGGGTCTTCTAGGAATTAGTTCTTTTATGAAAGTATTTATGTGATCTAGCAGATATTGTCTGCAGTGCCTGCTAACTTTCCTATAATATGAAAAATATTATGCCATGTGCAGGAATTATATATTATTTAAGAATGGTGGCTTTTGCAAAGATTAGCTTACTTAATCAGCTGCATGAAATAGAAGCTGAACACTGTAGTGGGGAGAGTGATACAGGTTACTAAACCCCTGCTTTCAAAGCAAATTACCAAGCAGTTTCCTACAGGTAGTTGTCGACTTACAACTAGTTGGTTAGCAACCATTTCAAGTTAACAATGGACTCCAGAAAGCTACTTAGGACCCACTTTTGAAGTTTGCCCCCTCTGTGGTCACGTGACCACATTTGATTGCTTGGCAACTTACAGCTATTTGCACGTTCCATAGTCATGGGACTGACATTTATGATTTTGCCAGAAACCCACATTTACTTCCAGGTTTCCAGCAAAAAACATCCCATAGTGAACAATGGGTCTGCTTAATGACTGTGGTGTTCCTTTCACAACTCTTCTGTTCGCTCAATGACTGCTATGAAAAAGATCATAAAAATGTTTCCAGTTACATGGTGACCCACTTTACTACATTAATTACTAAGTGCCAATATTTCTTTTAATCAAGAACTAACTGTATATTCAGTAATAAAACAGTATGTTTTTTTAACAAAAAAATGTTCCAGCTATTTTGTTCTAAATCCCTTAATTGTTACAATTTCTGTTAGGAATGTAAATTCAAAGCAATCGAAATGATGCTCGTATCTTTAACAGGTTACTTTTCACAGTGTAAATATCCTTCACATCATTTGGCCTCCAGTAAGCAAGTACTTGGTACTCCATTTTTTTTCTAAAATATGATTCTCTGTTTCATTTTATATTGCCCTGTCTTTTTAAAATATGCAGTTTTATCTGCCAGAACGTCTGATATTCAATGGCATTGACCATTTATATCCTACATGTTTCCAATATGCACTGTTTATTTATGCAGGATTTGTTAAGCATCTCTTTTTCCCTGGCATATCAAATCATAATACTTTGTGTCAGAAAATGGATTTATATTAAAGATTGTACCACAACTGATCTTTGCTTCTTTTTTAATTGCAAGTAATAGATTCATTGTGGCCTACTTTTTAATTCTGCTTATAATTTCTATATTGAATATTATGTAGTAAGTGAAATTGAATTCAGGGTTGTTTTTTCTCTTCAAATAGTTATACATTTCAGTCTATGTTCAGCTTTCAATTTCAATTTGTTTCTTTTTCAAATTGAACTCTCTTCTAGCTGCTAGTTACAAGGAATAGTACTGTTAGGGATAACATTGTTCACCCTAACTGGTTTAGGTGAAATAATAACTATGAATCATAGTTAGTGTATGTTAGAGTGTATACAGCTTTAACTGTGAAATAGCAATTAAAGGAGTGGTTAAGAAAACAATATAAAAGTAGCAAGACTACGGCTTGCACTCTCTCTCTGGCTCTCTCTGGCTTTGATGATCCCTGATTACTGCTTGGAATCAAGACTGCATTGCTCGAACGGGAGAGACAACAAAGGACTGATTTTGTAAGTGAACTGACATAGGATATTCTACATGGACTTTGCTAACTGAATACCCCTGAATGGACTGACTACATGGTAAATGAATATTGGACTGTTATTTGACTATGCTATAAACTTATACTGGAATAAAATATATTATTGATAGCACAAGCGTATCTATTATTTTTGCTGTATGTTAATAAATATACAAACTTAGCTCACTTATTTATCTGTGTGCCTATCTGACTAACGCTGCACATTCTGTTTAGCTTGTCTACCTAACCCTGGTTGGGGAACCCAGGCTTAACACTGGTTATGGGCTCAGAGGCTGCAAAGTCAGTTTAACTAGGTTAAACAGATTTATGTAAAAAGTGAGAGTTTGTGTTGTTATAACATTACAGTAAACAGACAGCTGTGTTTTATTAATTATATTTTTATATCCATATAAGAAAACATGGCACAAGTCAATTTATAAAGTTTGTCCCTTATATCCAAGCTGGATGGAACAAACTATGTATCATGGTCTACAAAATGTAGTCTACTTCTACGAGGAGAAGGTCTGTGGAACATAATTGAAAATCCACCAAACGTAGAAGAATGGGATCCAGAGGATGAGGAAGACAGACTAAAGATAGAAGAATTTAAGTATAAAAATCAACAAGCCATTTGCATAATTGGGTTAACCTTAACTGATCAACAGCTTGTTTATATCCATGGAGAGAAAACGGCTTTTGGGTGTTGGCAGAAGCTGAAGAGAATTTATGTTCGAGATAATATTGGTGCTCACATAAATCTAACACGGAAGCTTTTCAGGACACATCTCCAAACAAATGGTGATATGCAGAGTCATTTAAAAACTATGCAAAGCATTTTTAAGGAACTCCACGAGAAAGAGCTTATATTCTCTGAACAACATCAAGTTTACATAATTCTATCTTCCCTTGATGAAAGTTATGATAACTACGTAACTTCACTTGAAATTTTGCCAAAGGAAAATTTAACTTTAACTGATATAACTGGCAGATTGATCGAAGAGGCCAGAAGAAGACATGAAAGAGATGAATTAAGGAGGGAGCAACCTCAAAAAGAAGATAATGAATCTCCTACTGCATACGCAATTAAAAAGTGTTTTAATTGTGGAGGAAGAGGACATTTGGCAAGATTTTGTAAAAAGGCAAAGCGCCAGAACACTGGCCAGAATACTAAAAATCATCAAAGACTACATAAAAATGTAGAGTTAGCCATGTATACTAACGGAGCTGTAAAAAATAATTTATGGGTGGTTGACAGTGGGGCATCCCATTGTATAACAAATGATAACAAAAATTTTATTAAAATGTCCCAGAGTACACAGCAAATATCGTTAGCCAATGGCTGGAAACTGAAAGCTAAAGGTGAAGGTATAGCATATTGTTCTTTTATAAAAGAGAATGTAAAAATGTTATATGTACCACAACTTAAGTTTAATTTAATTTCAGTTAGAATTTTGGTTAAACTAGGATATGTAGTTACATTTAGGGGAGATAACTGCATCATTGAAAAAGAAGATAAGAGAATTACTGCATCTTTAAGAGATGGATTATATGTGTAAAATGATGATGGTTTAAAGGTGGCTAACACAATTTATGAAAATAAGAAACCTCATGACGAATGTATTCACTTGTTACATCGAAGGCTAGGGCATTTAAATTTTAAAATGCTTAAGAAAACTGTTGAATTATCTAAGGGAATAAGTTTGAAATCTTGTAATAAGTATTTGCAATGTAATGCATGTAATCAAAATAAGAGCAGGGTCATACCGGCTAATAGAGTTGATGGATTTACTACTAAAGAGCCTTTAGAAGTAGTATTTGCTGATTTAATAGGTCCGAAAAAACCAAGTGTAGGAGGAGCTCGCTACATACTAAGTATAATGGACCACTATTCTAGATATGGGTTTTGCTATTTAATGAAGAGCAAAACTGAAACATATCAAAATCTATTTAATTGGTTAAAATTCTCTGAAAGAAAAACTAAAAAGAAATTAGTAACTCTCATCACAGATAATGGTACAGAATTTACAAATAATAAATTTAAAAACAGACTTAGAATGTTAGGTATTCAACATAAAATGTCTGCACCATATAGGCCACAACATAATGCCTTTATAGAAAGAAGAGGCCAAACATTACAATCAATGGCACAAACTATGATGTCTGATTCAGGATTACCTGACAATTTATGGGGAGAAGCAATAATGTGTGGTAATCATATATTAAATAATGTTGTTAATTCAACAACAGGTGAATTACCATTCACACTGTGGCATGGTACAAAACCTGATTTAAGTTACATGCACACATTTGGAGCACCAGCATGGGTGCATATCCCTACACAACTTAGATACAAAGGACAGCATAGAGCTAAAAGATTGATTTTCGTAGGTTATACATCTAATCATAGATCTTATAGATTCTGGGAACCAGGTACATCTAGAGTTTACACCAGTGCTAGTGCAAAATTCCTAGAACATGTAGGATGGAATAGATTAGAGCAAGATTTAAATAATGAAGTATTTACTGAACCCTACAAAAGGCAGAAAGATGAGATTAGCTATAAGAAGAGTCCAATTAAAGAAGAAGTCCACGAAGAGCAAATAGGACCAGAACAAGAGGAAATAGTTGATCAGGAAGAGTTACATGATCAAGAACAATTAATAGAGGAAAGTCCACCTGTAAGTCCTATAATACCTAGACGTACTACACGTGTAACTAGACCACCTGATAGGTATCAAGCAAGTATAGTTTGCCAAGTAACTAAAGTTCCAACTAGTGTAGATGAACTTAGGATGTATCCTGCTAAGGATCAGGAGAATTGGCAAGAGGCAATGAAAAAAGAACTAAATTCATTAAAGGTAATGAAAGTGTATGAAGATGCCAAATTACCTCCAGGAGAAAAATCCATTGGATGCAAATGGATATTTAAAGTAAAAACTGGAAATGATGGGACTGTTACCCATAAAGCTAGGTTAGTAGCTCAAGGATTTAATCAAACTGCATCTGATTATGATGAAGTTTTTGCGCCAAGCCTTAAAGCTACATCTTTAAGAGCAGCATTAGTGTGGGCAGCTAAGAAAAACTATATCATTAACCATTTAGATGTAGAAACTGCTTATCTACATGCACCATTGCAGCACACTATATATTTAAGAAAACCAATTGGTATAAATGAAAATAAAGTATATAGTAATGATTGTTGGAAACTCAAAAAGAGTCTTTACGGGTTGAAACAATCTGGGTTTGAGTGGAACCAATATAATGTGAAAGAGTTAAACAATATAGGTTTTAAATCTGGTTTAGCAGATCCGTGTGTGTTTAAAAGAGAAAATAATGGAACGGTATCATTATTGTTATTATTTACTGATGATATTGCTTTAATAACTAAGACTAATAATGAAGCTAATGAGATTATATCATTATTAGCCAAAAAGATAAAAATAAAGCATTTAGGTGAAATTAAAAGGTATCTAGGATTGACAATAAATAAAACAAATAATGGTTTTAAGATATCTCAAGAAGATAAAATTTGCCAATTAATTAAAACTTATAAGATGGAACTTTGTAAACCGGCAAAGACTCCAATGAGTCAGGAAGTTTGCCAAATTAATGATCAAAGTCCCAAATTTGATAAGTCCATATATCAATCTTTGATTGGTAGCTTATCATATATAAGCAATTGGTCAAGGCCAGATATAGCTTATAGTGTAAATCAGCTGGCACGTTTTAATTCTGATCCAAAAGAATGTCATTGGAAATCTTTAAAAAGAATATTGAGATATCTTAAGGGAACAATAAACCATGCATTATATATAGAACCAAAGGGTGATTTGAGTCTTAGTGCTTATGCAGATGCAAGTTTTGCAACTGATATAAACACAAGAAAATCAACATCTGGGATGGCTATATTAATTGGTAAGACACTAATAGGATGGAGGTCAATCAGACAACAGCATATTAGTTTATCCACGATGGAAGCAGAATTTTCATGTCTATCATTATTATGCACTGACTTAATTTTCTACAAACAGTTATTGTTGGACATGGGTATAACTATAAAAGATTCCATTATGGTATATGAGGATAACCAAGCAGCCATAAAGTTAGCTACTAGTATTGCTGTAAAAGCTAGATCAAAACATACTGACTTAAGATATTTGAATGTAAGAGAATCAGTGAAAAATGGATTAATTAAATTGGTATACTGCATGTCAGAAGAAAACATTGCAGATCAATTTACAAAAGCTCAAGGAGCAACTAAGTTTAAAGAAAGTTGCGAAAAATATTTTCTAAAGATGTAAATGATTCATAGTTATTATGTAACCTAAAAGGGGAGAATGTTAGGGATAACATTGTTCACCCTAACTGGTTTAGATGAAATAATAACTATGAATCATAGTTAGTGTATGTTAGAGTGTATACAGCTTTAACTGTGAAATAGCAATTAAAGGAGTGGTTAAGAAAACAATATAAAAGTAGCAAGACTACGGCTTGCTCACTCTCTCTCTGGCTTTGATGATCCCTGATTACTGCTTGGAATCAAGACTGCATTGCTCGAACGGGAGAGACAACAAAGGACTGATTTTTATGTGAACTGACATAGGATATTCTACATGGACTTTGCTAACTGAATACCCCTGAATGGACTGATTACATGGTAAATGAATATTGGACTGTTATTTGACTATGCTATAAACTTATACTGGAATAAAATATATTATTGATAGCACAAGCGTATCTGTTATTTTTGCTGTATGTTAATAAATATACAAACTTAGCTCACTCATTTATCTGTGTGCCTATCTGACTAACGCTGCACATTCTGTTTAGCTTGTCTACCTAACCCTGGTTGGGGAACCCAGGCTGAACAAGTACCATGACCATTTAGTTCTTTATAATCTTCGAATTGAAATTGACTGAAGATGGATTTGATATGGTAAAATTATTTCTTTTTTTAACATTTTGACTTTATTCTTTAGCATAACTTGCTATTACATGATGAGATGAATAGTCCCCAAGTTCCTTTTAACACCATACTTTCAATCAACAAAATATTGAAAAACTTCCATTGGGTTTCTGTGGCAAATCACAGTTAAAGTTTATAGTGTTGAAGATAATATTTTTTAAAAATCCACACTTACATTGAATGTGCTTTGTACAATCCCCTTGATTATCTAGAGAGAATTCCCCCATCTTCAGGTTAATCTTCTGAGTCACTCAAAGATGTAGCTTAATTATCATCACAGTGAGTTTATTTTTCAGAACAAATATTTCCTACATTTGATTTGCAAAGTTGATGTTTATCATATCTGACAGACAGAAATACGTACAGAGAGAAAGATTTAAATGAACAAATGTGATATGTGAAACAATTTCAAATCTTAATCTACAAAGGGTTTTGTTTTTTTATAAAAAAAGTATGTCAATTCACATTTACTGTGACTCCTGTTTGCATTAAATAAACTTCAGACTGAAAAGAAAATATGCTGTAGAAATATATTTATATGTGATATGATCTGTTCCCGAAATGTAATATTTGTGCACTTTCCAAGATTTGTTACTGATGGGACTCATCATTATATTTCTATTTTCTTTATACAAGAAACTTGTTTTTACAAGAAACTTGTTCAAATTGTTTACATTTTGAGTATATTAAAAAATGCTCATGATTTTTTGTAAGGTGGGTTCAAAATTTTCAATTCCTAACACAGCAAAATACAATTAAGAAAAAAAAAAGCTAAGTATAGACTGTATTATCATAAGAGATGGGGAGAAATAAAATTATAACTGGATTTTTTCCAAAAGAAACTTAGCAAAAAATATTTCATTTTGGAACCCTTCTGAGACTCTTAACACATCGTTAATTTAAACTTAGAAGTCTGACAGATAACTGAAAAAGGCTTCCAATCCTTTAACAGTTTGGAATTTAATTGCCTTTTAGACAGGATTTTTTTTTTTAATACTGTTTCTTTTCGTTGAACTCAAGTAAGAATAACAGTACCAGAGGTGGAATTCAGCAGGTTCTGACTAATTCTGGAGAACTGGTAGCGGAAATTTTGAGTACTTCAGAGAACCAGCAAATACCACCTCTGACTGGCCCCGCCCCCATCTATTCTCCGCCTCCTGAGGCCCAGATGATTGGCTGGGTCTTCTTTTGTTGCCCTGCACAGGAGAACAGAACTTGAAAGCAGGTTAGAAGGATGGGGAGGGAATGGGGATTTTACAGTATCCTTCCCATGCCACACCCACCAAATCATGCCTACCAAGTCATGTCATACCTACCAAGCCATGCCCACAGAACTGGTAGTAAAAAAATTTATATCCCACCACTGAACAGTACATGCTGATCAGAACCAATTACTCCTGGATTAAATAGACTTCCTATATTGATTTAACAAAAGTAAAATTTGACTTTGGTCAAGAGGTACAAAAATGCTTCAACCCAGGAACCGACTCCTTAGGTGAATTCCAAAACATTTGATTTTTCTCCAAACCATGCTATTCTGGGAAAGATAAATTGGCAGATTCTAGAAGGTAGTCTTTTGATCTGCAAATGTGTAACATAACAACATCCCTTTCTGCGGGCAAGACCATACCAGCACACTTCAAACTGCTTCCAAATCAGGGGATTTACTTCCAAAAGGTGTGATCAAAAAAATGTTTAGCATGATCCACACAGGAAGAGACTATTCCTGAATTTTCTGAAATAAACCATTTCCAGAGCATCAGCATTTCCAGGTTCCTATGTTTTGACACTAAAATATCATAGTTGACTTAGGATGTGATTTGTGTCAGAAGAAACTTGGCGAATATACAATCATATTTATTCTCCAGTGGCTTTCAATACTATTGTCATGATATTTTTTCTGGAAGACATAATTTTTATTTGTGTAACGTGTGAGTGATAAATATTATTTGCCTTATTTGTGGATAGCTCTTCAGAAAAGGATGCTGACGGAGTTACATCAAATCCAGTGGCATTTACAGTTTGAAGTTACACATACTTTTATGTTTCATATTCTTCCTTACACTATTTAACATCCGCACAAAATCAGTGAGACCATTTGAAGATTTAGATTGATGTGCTAGTGGTATTGCTTGTGTTGCACAGTTCTATCTTTTTCTAATCCAGGTGAGCTCAACATGGCTATAATGATGAATTGGGTAAACGTGATGTTTCATCTGAATGAGAGAAAATTTCAATAGTTCAAAAGTGTGTATCCTTGCACAATACCTCAGGTTACACACACCATGTCAAAGATTGACAGGGAAATGGCAACGTTTAGCTGTGGAGTTTTTAAAATTCAGAATTATGTGGGAATGTGAGAAAAAGGCCAGGTTTCCTGTTTCAATTTTCACTCGTAATTTTCTCCTTTCACACACATAAAAAGTCATTTTGTCCAGTGCTGGACTTTTGAAATGAGAATGAGATCTGGAAATACTTATGAGAACATACGTTCAAATTGGCTTCAAAATTTCAGTTTCAGGATTCAGAGGTATTTAAAAGTGGGAGTGGAAACTCTTTTGCCTCCTGAAGGCCTCCTTTCCAGCCTTAAAAGTCTGCAAAAACAAAAAGAAAATGCATTCGGCCACACTTCTTCCAGTGATGCCATTATACAGTATAATTATATCCTGCAATCCTTTGGAACATTAGTAGGCTGAGTTATGGTGCCAAATCCATCAAATTCTCTTCATCTCACCATAACTAAGGTAAAATGAAGACCCAGATTGTTGGGGGCAATATGCTGACTCTGTAAACTGCTTAGAGAGAGCTGTAAAGCACTGTGAAGCAGTATATAAGTCTTAAGTGCTATTGCTATTTGCCTGTCCAGGTAAACAATGTTCAGTTTATTTTGGAAGAGAAAGGTTTATCCCTAGAGACTTATGCTTGTAGGAGATGACTAGGCTGAGCTTGAGGGAGGGGTCAAATGTGTCATCAGTCTTGAGTCCTTTTGTGTCCACAAGAGATCGAAGTCCAGCCCACCTTGAATTCCATTGACTCTTATCCACTTCCAATTTGCTCTGATTCTTGCAGGGAGCATAAGATTAAAGTAAACTTTTATATTCATTTGAATAGATTTTTCTGATTTTCCCAGCACTTGACCTGGTTGTATCTTTATCATTAAATAAACAAGTTAGCATTTAAGTTTGTGGTCCAACTATAAATCTTTGTGTATAAAAAGAGCCCTATTTTAGGAACCTATGCTTTGATTTTTCTCGGCTATTTTGATTAATGCAACATGTTGTTTTTTAAATGGTCTAGCTAGAGTTAACATAATCTTACGTTAATGAGGAATGATATATGATGTTTTAACTAAATACATAAAATACAGTGTCAGAATTCTGGAATGGAACTTTGCATTCTAACTAGTTTTGACCATAATTACTTCATCTACACTGATTTCCTATTCCTTTCCAAGGCCAATTCAAAGTTCAAATACCTGCTTTCTGAGATTAATTCTCTTAATTCAATAATATGGTTTCTATTCTGATTTTTTTTTTAAAAAAAATAAGGGACAGTATAAATGTAAACATGATTTATTTTGTTCCTTCCCCACCCCTTACAATTCTCTTCCTCAGTTTGAATCCAGTATCTCAGAATAGCAGCTGGTATACAAGGTATATGACTTATACTGAGTTTGAGTCAGGGCATTATATACTCTTGGTCTGGTGAAGACAAAAGTATGTTGGCCTGCACGTTAAATCAGAGATTCTAGCTTTCATTGAATACTGCTAGCATAATTGGACTTTAGTTGAGTTTGTGATAGACAAAATATACCCAAACTGAGTAGTACTGTCCTTCCCACTAGTAGGGAATGCTGTATGTGTCATAGATGTCATTAAAGAGGGTGTTTTAGTATATACTTTACTATTTGATTAAAAAGAATTATGTGATAGTGTTTGATTAAAGCCATATTGGATGGCAAAAGTCAATATATTTGGGTCCATCGGGTGATGGAAACCTGCAACTTCAAATGTAAATGTAATAAATTGTAAATAACATGGGTTAATTAATGAAATTAAAGAGGAGGGGGAACAGAAGATTTGAGAGTAAGGCTTGGAATGATAAGTAACTTCATTGCAGGTATGAAACAGTGCTAATTACAATAAATATTAGCCCCTACAGAGATTGCCTTCTTAATTGTTTAATGTATTCATAGATAAGTGTACATGGAACAATTGTGGTGATTGTAGTTATGCTGGTTAGTGATGCTAATTTATGTCTATTTTTGTATGCCAAGTTGCTAGCTGGGAATTAGAATGATTTGCAGCAAATTTATTCAAATGAATTTGAATATTAATTTATCAAATGTATTTGTGTTTGACAAGGAAGGGAAGGAAAGAATTACAAGTTTTATACAAATGATGAAAAACCAGAGCAGGTAGATATATTTATGTATCTTGTAAAATTAACTAATGGAGAAATGAAGAAATGTTAAGATGTGTAAATGATAGTAAAAGAAATAGAATGAATATATGTTCTGTTGCAAAGAATGAACATTTGTAAAATGTAAAATAGCTGGCTTCTGCCCATTTTATTATATGAAAATGAGATGAGATCTATTAGAAGAAAAATAAAAGTGAATTGAATGCCTTTTTATGTGGTACTTATAATGTGTATGATGGAACAAGAAGAGATATAGCTAAAAAGAAATGGATGGAGACTGAATCCAAAAATGAACAACTACTCTGAAGAAAATACATGGTGTGATGACCCGGGGAGTGGCACAAAAATAACAAAGTCACCCAAAGAGATAAATTCCCTTTAATACCTCCAACTTGGCTCCCAATGTCCAATTATCCTCGCCTGGAAATCAAACTCTTCCAAAAAACAGTCTAGAAAGGGAAGAAATGCAGTCCGAACTCAAAGTACAGATAAATTAGAAATAAAAAACTAACACAAACCATGCTGAAGTAATTAACATGACAGGCCAAGATAATAAATTGCAGACTTCTAAAAAATAATGAAGCACACACAGTTGGGAGGACACCAAAACCCAAATAAGCCTCAACAAAGATAATGCACACTTTGCTTCCAGCAAGGTGCTATGTGCAAATTCCCCTTTTATATTCTGTTTCCTCAGCTGCAGCTAATGAAAAGGATCAGGGTAGGGGTGGGATTCAAATTTCTTAACAACTGGTTCTGTGGGCATGGCCGAATTTATAGGTGTGGTTTGTTGGTCATGTGACTGGCTGGGCATAGCTTGTATGTAAGTATTGTAAATATATATGTAAAGATTGAATTTTTTTATTTTTAAAAAGGAGCAACTTTTACCCAAAATCAGGCAAAGCAGGAAGGCAGATTGAGCTGCTTGCAGAATCACAGCTTCACTCCCAGATCTACCTTTCTGCAATCTGCTGCCTGAGTCTGCACTGAAAAATCGAAGCTTCAATCCTAAGGAAGGTTCAGCTCTACTCTCAGGCCACTTTTCCCTCCCCCAATCCCCTGAATACCACACCTGACTGGGCCACAGGGAAGCCTCCTGGGTGCGGTGGGTGGGGAGGGGAGGGGCGAGCCAGTGGTGTGATTTGTCGGTTCTCTGAACTGTGCAGAACTGTAACCACCGGTTCTATGGAACTGGTCCGAACTGGTAGAATCCCAACCCTGGATCGGGGCCTTTTTCTCTTCCGTAAGCCATGTTTCTCCCTTCCCCATTCCTCCCTGCATGTCTTAAGATGAAGAGGAGGTGGCCTCAGCCCAGCCGGACTGTGCCCTTCCCCATTTCTTCCACAGCTACCGGAGCCACACTCCCACTCCCTGTCAGTTGCTCAATCTCCCCCTCAGAATCAGACTCTAACAAGGGTGTGACAAATGGAGGTGGCTAGGTTAGAGAAAATGAGGATGACATTGCCTGAAACTGATGAGATCCTCAAAGAAAGAGAAACGAGAAGTTTGAAGAACAAAAAGAAATGTATCACATAAAAGATATATATGGCATAACAAAGTTTGGGTTGCTAGGACATAAAGATATGCAGAGGAACACTGAGTGGTGTTTTTTCTTACTTTATGCCTCAAATTTATTTGACTTACCATTTCTTATTTCCTTTAGTGCATAATGTTGCTTAGCCCAAAAGGCAATGTATCTTTAGTCAATATTCCACAATTATTTGCATTCCTCATTTGTGCCAATAGCTCCCAATAGTGAGGCAGAGGTCAGTATGATAATGACAGGGCCTGGGAAAGATTAATGAACATACCATCAAGGGAAGGTAAAAATTTCTAAACAGAAGCTCCCGTATTAAGCGCAATTACGGTACAAGCCTTTACTCCCGCCTGCAGTTATAAATGCTCATGTTTGTTGGGTTGCAGTTTTGCTTAGGAATGTATTCCCAGTACTGCAATTGCTACTTTGTTCTTCACACACTTGGGGAGTTCTGAATTGTGCTATGTCCCTGTATCCCCATAAAGTCAGTAGGGTTTGAGTATTTTTCTCTAGTTCAGACAAGTTACTTGCGGCTCATCCCCTGTTTTGGAGACCACACTATTGTACATGGTGTTGTAGAGTTTCCTCTGAAGTATTGAGATGTATGGATTTTCATGGATGGAAGCTTTTGTCTTGTCTAACCTCCTGCCTCCTCCTTTCCCTCCAGGCATTATTGCACCTTGCTGAGAATGTTTCTCTCTATTTCTTTTGCGCATACATAATGTCATATCTGCCTTATTATTCACAGCAATGTTTTTTTCCCTATCTTCTTTTTTTCACTGCAAAATAAACCAGCAAAATTAAACAACAGCAACAACATAGGGAGGGATGACTTAAGGGAGTGCTGATCGGGTCATGGAGAGCCACATGAGAGAGCAAGCATCACCACTAGATTGTTCAGAGATTGTTCAGAAACTCAGGATTGCCCCGATAGAGCCTCAGTGGCACAGTGGTTAGAGTTCAGTATTGCAGGCCACTTCTGCTGACTATCGGCTGCCTGCAATTTGGCAGTTCAGACTCAGCCAGGCTCAAGGTTGACTTCCATCCTTCCAAGGTGGGTAAAATGAGGACCCAGATTGTTGGGGGCAATAGGCTGACTCTGTAAAACTGCTTAGAGAGGGCTGTAAAGCACTATAAAGCGGTATGTAAGTCTAAGTGCTATTGCTTCAAGTCAATTTTGAGAATTGAAGCCAAGTGGCCATGTGGAAATGCCTTTTGTGCAGAATTATTTCGATTGATGTTCAAAAGTGTACATACTATAATATGGGTGAAATTAGCTAGTCGTCCACAGTGGCTTGATAATCAGATATGGATGGCAAATAAATTTAATAAGTAAATCAACAGCAGACGATTTATGCGTGAAAGATTCTGATAACCAGATAGGGAATGGTTTAAAGGATTTCGGGTCTTATTCAGATAAAGAATCCTTGAAAGTGAATTTCAAGGGATCCGTACGCTACAGTCATTAAGAGAAGAAGAAAATGGTTGACTGTCTGCAAAAGATGCCTACAAAACATTTCCCCAAACATTTTTTTCTTTTTCTTTGGGGAAGGTAGTTGTACCTTTTTTGGGAAGGGTACTTCTCACCCACTCTTTCATCAAATGTTTACAACCAGGAAGTAAAGAATAAGATAGTATCACTTATTTTTAGTTTGATCCAGCAAAAAACATCTCAGTGGGCCCTTTAAGTATATATTGAGGATAATGGCACTATGTCTTAGATTATTATTCTAAGCCTCTACAATTAAATATGCAGAGTTCTGCTTGTTTGGTTTGTCAAAATATACAAATAAATAATAACAAAGGGGAATGGATAATAATAGGAAGTATGTTCCAGAATCTTAGAGACCCTTGAGTTGAAATGACTGCAGTATTCTAACTCAGCTTTTTTTCCCCTGGAAAACACAACTTAGCTATACCATTTATTTGGCATGTAGAGAGATTTAGTATAAACAAAGCATAGTGAGCTGAATTAAGACATCTCAAAACAATGGCTTCACTGAGTGTTTTTAAGACATGAGAGCCTTTCAGATGTTTTTCTCTCTATTTGCTCATGTTTTCTAAAATAACATTTTCAGAAGTTATGAAGTAATTGATCGAAATACAATATGTTCTAAATAAATGCCTTTACAAGTTTATTAAGATCTGATTTTATACTGGATATATCGACATTCCTCCATACAGATAGTACTCCACTTATGACCATAATTGAGCCCCCAATTTTTGTTGTTAAGAGAGACATTTGTTAAGTGGTTTTGCTCCATTTTATGATTGTCCTTGCCTTGGTTGTTAAGTGAATCATTGCAGTTGATAAATTAGTAACCCAGTTGTTAAGTGAATCTGGCTTCCTCATTGACTTTGCTTGTTGAAAGGTCTCAAAAGGTGATGACATGACCTTGGGACTGTCATAAATGTAAACCAGTTGCCAAGCATCTGAATTTTGATAACGTGCACCTTTTTGTTGTGGTGTGCCGAAAGCACATGTGCATGACGGCACCCACAATGCAATGTGCCCGCCCCCCCGCACATGCGCATGAAACACTCCTGCCCCTTTACCTGCACTGTGCATGTGCATGCCTCCCAGCTGATTTTCAGCCAATTTGAGGCCATTTTCACCCTCCTGGAGGCTTGAAGGAAGCTTCTGCAGCTTCCGGAAGCCGAAAAGCAGGCCCATTTTGGCACTTTCGGTATTTCTGAAAGCCGGGTTTTTTGCCCTCCCGAGACTGCAGAGGCTTCCCTTGATCCTCCAGGAGGATAAAAATGGTCTCAAATGGGCCGAAAATCAGCTGGGAGGCATGTGCATGTGTAGTGCAGGTAAGTTTGGCTGGGACTCGCGTGCCCGTACAAATGGTTCTGCATGCCACCTGTGGCACACTTGTCATAGGTTTGCCATCAAGGACCTATACAATCTCAGACAAGTGACTGTCTAGTCTCTTTAAAAACCTCCAGTGATGGAGTGCCCACGATTTCTGGAGGAAAGTGATTCCACTGGTTAACTGCCCTTACTGTTAGGAAATTTCTCCTTAATTCCAGGTTGCTTCTTTCTTTGATCAGTTTCCAGCCATTATTTCTTATCCTGGTCTCTGACCCCCTTTTCTTTGTGGCAGTCCCTCAAATACTGAAATACTGCTATCTGTTGTGTAAATGACTGCCTGTGCTGAAATACTGCTATAAGTTGTTGACCCTTATTTGGTTCTAAATGGGCGTTGATTGTTAGAAGAGAAGAGCAAATTAGAAGAGCAGCTAAACCTTACAACCACTCTATGGCTCTACCAACTTGTTTCTCAGATAGGTCTGTACATAGGACTTGGGATATACTGTAGTGGAAGAGTGACAACCTCCTGCTGTGCTCAGCATCTCTCATCGATATTATCCACTTGATTAATGAATATTTTTCATGCTTCATCCTTTTCCATTCTTCCAGAAGAAAGCAAAACTGAGTTTAGGAAAAACTGAGTGATATCTTGCTAGTGTGAAGTAATCAAATGCTAGCAACCAGTATTTTGGGTTACTTTAGAAATGGCAAATCTCCCCAACTGAGGCATCCATTCATAAATTTGGCAGGTAGGGTAGCACAAATATTTTTCTGCTGACTTAAGAGTTGGAGGAATACATATTAACTTGAGCATGATGAAGAGCTCTTGTACTGTACTGGTACATATGCTACACACCTCTCCTTTTCTGTTGTTCCATCAGTAGATGTATGTATCCTCGAACAGATTGTAGCCCTTACTGAATCACTGATTTTAGGAAACTAATTCTTGAAAAGCCATCTAACCAGGTAGCCTGTTAGATTTCTATGGCAGTTTGTGGCCTCAGACGTCAGCAAGGTTGAAGAGTTTATTAATTCCTGATGCTATTAATCGATGTGACTTGCAAAGGTGTCTCTACTTTCTTGCTTTGAGACACGATGGCTCAGTTTCCCATTAGAGGGATTGCTGCCTTCACTACTTTTCCAGACTCCTGACTATCATGTCTGGTAAGGAACAAATCTATTAGGCTGCTGAGTTTGTATTTTTTATTTTTCTTTATGTTTCCCTGAAATGAAGATAGAGATAGAGATATTATGGAGTCCCTTAGTCATCCAGGTCCTGGTTGTCCCAAAGATGCTTTTTTTCAAGAGGCTACTCAACTTTCTGTTTTTTCTTTGAAGGTATTTCACTTCTCATCCAAAAAGCTTCTTCAGCTCAGGAGATGAAGAAGCTTCTTGAACGCAAAGTGAAATGTCTTCAGAGAAAAACCAGGAAGTCCAGTTGCCTCCTGAAAAAAGGACCTGTGGGATATTTGGTGTTGCACAACTTGCTAGTTCTGGCCACAATAATGAATTCAAGTTGGCAAAATGAAAACATGCCACAGGTCGCCTTCAAACTTTCTCTGACAGTTTGTCGACCAAAAGTGATGTAGAAGGGTCCAAGTTTACCCTGTAATGCAATGTTTCTCAATGTTGGCAAATGTAAGATGTCTAGACTTCAAGTCCTAGAATACCCTAGTCAGCATGCTTCAATTCTGGGATTTGAAGTCCAGACAACTTAAAGTTGTTGTAGTTGAGACACGCCAGTGTAAAGTTTTGGCTGAAGAGTCCTTAGTGCATAAGTTCTATTACTTTCTTCCCAGCTGAAGAATTCTCCTTGAAGGGGGAAAAATGCGTAGCCAGCAGATTTAACTTCTTTGAGGGGAAAATAGAAAAAGACTGGATTTTGTAGCTGAAGATGTCTAGGGCATCCAGAAATGATTTATTTGCCAGCTTTCAGAAGGCTCAATTACCCTAATCCATCACTGTTTAAATTCTGTGCTTCCAGTGTCATTTAAAATATTTAGGAGATTCATGGATAGGCTGTAGTTCTATTTAGCCTTGAAATGATGCACATTTCCTTCACATTCTCATGTGAGACAGGAATGGTATGGTATTAGTTCTCATTAGCTGCATGTGTATAAATCGGGAGAGATTTATACATAGATGCATATGACATTTTACTACAGCAAGTGATGCAGTATGACTTAATGAAGAAATTATGCATTCAAAATCCTTCCTTTTTACATAGTATGGGTGAAGTACCTGGTTTATTTATAAAACCATAAGTTTCACATTATAATAATTATTCTGCCACCTTTATACTTACCCAATTCCACTTTGAAAGCAGCTTCGCACCTCGTCCTTTTGCTTGTTGCATTAACCTACCAATCCTATCTTAATAGAGCACAATACAGATAAGGATTATGCAAAAAGTGTGCTGAATGTTAAAGTTTTATGAACTCCGGCTTACTTGTTGCAACTAAAATAAAAGTAGTCTATATATTTATCCACTATCTGGTGGGAACTAGGGCACTATCATGCATCACTTAAAATGAATCCTTACTTTATATTCATCCCATGAAATGCCTGTCTTTTCAATAGAAAGTTGTAGTAGTAAGATTTGTATCAATTCAGATCAGACAAAAATCATAATTCATATAAGTAGTTTGGGAAAGAGCAATGTATTCACTACAGGTTTAAAAGCATATCATAAGCTACATGGCTCATGTAGATTACATGCGATTGACATTGGGCTGTCAGTCACAGGACAAAGTTGAGAATGTCAGGCTGCAGAAAGGAAGGACAATCTCTTTCAATGCTTTTTAAAAATGAGGTTTTTTTAATAAGCTGGGGGGGGAGGAAGGTGAGGTCTTGTGACCTCGCTCTGTAGCCACAATCTATTGATCCATGAAAAAGTGTGGGATGGGATGTGCAAATATAATCTACAGATATTAAATCTGTTTCCTGTAATGCTCACTATTAATCATTATTCACCATAGTATGAAATTAGAGTGACAGAGTTGTAAAAGCACTAGTTCAGAGTTCCCCATCCTTTCTAACTTTGTGGTCCAGGGGCGCAGTGAGGGGATGGTTCTGCATGAACGATGAGGAGTTCCATTTGTGCTAGTGGCAGGCAAGCACACACACCACTCATGCAAATGGAGTGTGCACACATGCTCACCCACCAGTTCCGTGGCTCAGTTCCGAATGGCTCAAGGCCTGATAGTAGGCTGCAGGCCAGACCACCCATAATTTCTGGAGGCAAGCCGTTCATCTGGTTTATTGTTCTAACTGTCAGGAAATTTCTCCTTAGTTCTAAGTTCCTTTTCTCCTTGATTACATTCCATCCATTGCTCCTTGTCCTGCCTTCAGGTGCTTTGCAGAATAGCTTGGCTCCCTCTTCTTTGTAGCAGTCCCTGAGATATTGGGACACTGCTATCATATTTCCCTTAATCTTTCTTTTCATTAAACTAGACCCAGGGGTGGGATTCTACCAGTTCACACCTATTTGCTAGAACCAGTTGTTAACATTCAAAGCAGTTTGGGGAACCTGTTGTTTGAAGAAATTACTGGCCTAATCCTGTAAGGAAGGCAGGAAGGAAACATTCTGGTGTTGCTTATAGAAACTGCCTCTCCGTTAACCCTTATTACATTCTTGGCAGGACTAGACTTCCTGTCTTAGGAACATCTCTGGAGTTTTTTTCCCATCCTTTGCTGGTACTTTGCTTGTGTGGAGTGACCATTCAAAGTTACAATGGCACTGAAAAAAGTGACTTATGACCATTTTTCACACTTACGACTGTTGAAGCATCCCCACAGTCATGAGAGGCCAAGCGAGGAGATGTGTGCCTCGATGTGAGTGATGTTGAGTTGGCCACGCCCAGCCAGTCACATGACCACCAAGGCTTGCCCACCAACGTAGCCACGCCCACAGAACCGGTTGTTAAAAAAATTGAATCTCATCCCTGACTAGACCTGCCCAATTCCTGCAACCGTTCTTCATATGTTTTAGCCTCTAGTCCTCTGGAGGCTGTGGGGACTACATGCCAGAAAGCCTTTTAACTTTGCGTGTAGAATAGATTTCTGTTTCTAGTCTCATTCGCACAGCCAAGACAAAAACTGTTTTTCTTCTTATGTAGATTTCTAGTGTACAAAAATCCATAATGATGTGCTGGCAAAACTATTACAAATGTGTCACAAGTGACACACAATGTCATGGTTGATAAAACCCTAGAGGCTGCATAAGAATGTGATATACTCTTGCATATCCTCTGGATCCTCTGAAGTCACATGAGAGGGCCCTTCTCTTGGGTGGCTTCTGAAAAGTACGTGAAAATGGGGGTTATTTTCCCACTCTTTGTAGAGGGTTCAAGGCCATGCAAGAGCATTCTCTGAAATTTGTAGGCCTCAAATGACTCAGAGATGCCTTTTTCCTTTCTTTTTGAGAGGGAGGGGGAGAGATTTACAATTATGTAGGTATTTATTTATTAAATTTATATGCCACCTTTCTCATTATCCAAAGTGACTCTTTGTTATGAATTGTTTCTCTCTTCTCCAGGCTCTCTGTGTGTGAGAGAGAGATAGATACATGCCAGCAGAATCAAGTTCGACATTTTATGAATTTTTGACGTGCCAAGCCCAAAGGTTCATCATCACTGTCCTAATATATATCCATTTACTAGTGAGGGTTGTGAGAACTAGAAATGGGGTTTTCATTTTCCCAGGCTGAGTGCAATGTACTTACATTTTAAAATATGCTTTAATTAATCACAATCAGGATTCATCTAAACCTCAATTTTAGGCTCTGTTTTCTGTGAAAAAGCTCAGTGCAAATATGAACATTACTGGCTCATAGATCTCACGAGTTCTCTGTGCTAAACATTATCTCTCAGTGTTTACTTTTAAAGCTGCTGCTTAAATTATCAACAGAACTCAATTTTTCAAAGCTGCAAGCTGTCTAATGGCTAAAGCTATTTCAGAATTATGGGGATCATTTTGTTATACTAGTCTCAGTGGACGTAGTTCACAATATAAAAACATTTAAACATATTTGATTAACCCTATCGTGAAAACCAAGGAGACTTTCTCTGAAATTACTATTTTTCCACAATTACTACAATAGATCATCTTTATTCAAAAAAAATATTTTGGACCTTGGAATATACTCCCATTAGTTTTTAATACTATTCTTTTTCATTATGTATCTCCTTTAACACATTCATTTATGAAAACTGTGTGTATTCTGAATTATACACTGATCCAGATTTTTTTTGTACCTTTAAGGTTTTATGTTTTCTGCAGTATATTTCAAAATGGTTGCTAAGAAAAATATACAGTGTTTACCTATAGTAAGTATGCCTAGTGGGGGATAAGTGGAAACAATATAAATTGCCACTTAACTCTCAGGAAGATTGATAAAAACACTTATTTCTTCTCTTATCACTGCTTCATCTTCCCAAATTCTCAAATCCAGTCCAGTAATGAACCCACAGCAGAACTGACTAGTGCTCCTTACAATTAAAAGAAAACTAGCAAAAATAGGTTTCCAATACTGATACTAGACAAAAAGCAGCAGCAGCAGATGGGTTAATTTAATTAAACAGAATATAAATCAGAATAGGTTAATGCAGAAATATTTTTGCCACACATTTGAAAATTCATTCCATTTCAGAGCTGTAATCAGCTGCACCTACACTGAAACACATTAATAGGCTGATAGACAGACAGGCAGACAGATTTTAGCTCTTAGTTAAATCAAGTTTCAGCCCTATGTGGAATAAGCGCATACAGTAATTTAACTGAAAAACATTAGAATGAAACCCAGTATAGATTACTATTTGCAGAATTATGCTTACACAATCACTTTTTATTGGAAGCCAATGTGGCAGTGACTTTCCCACCATTTGGTTGCCTGTCTGTGATGTCAGAATATTGTAATGATCATACACTAGGAATTGGTACAGTATCAACCAAGTTGTTGGAGTGGTTTTAGGAGATGTTGATTCAAGTCCTCCCTTATCTGAAAAGACTCACTGGGTAGAGCTGATAGAGGCTGAGCAACCTTGCAAAGATGCATTATTATATTCTAATGAAGTTAAAGCCAGCACTGATCTTTCTCAGTGACATCCACCTACTGTGATATCAAGGCCTTATGTGTTTGCATTGTACAAATTAAGAAGCCTCTGTTATTAAGTGACACAGCCAGGGGTGGGTTTCTACCGTTTCTGTCCACCTCTGTAGAACCGGTAGCTCTGAAGAGCAGCAGACATAGAACCAGTTCTATGTCTGCTGATGTTTTTGCCTACCCGCCCGCCTGGGCTCTTACCTGATCTTTATTTCCTGATTTTTTTCAACTTCAGCTGCTGAATAAGGCACAGCTGCAGTTAAAAAAACAAGAAATGAGGGCTGTTTCAAAGGTTGCTTCTCAGCACTGCAGCGTGCTAATGACGATTAACAGACACGTGACTCACAGCGGGCAGGGAAGCTCGTAAATCCCAAACTGGTAGTTAACCCTGTCCTATCCCATCCCTGGACACAGCTATTCAGTTCCATTATTTAGAAGGAGGGAGCTGCTTTGTTTTGCAGTTAGAATGAAGAGAAATGACCCTTTTATACATCCATGTAGCTTCAGTTGTATTTATTCCATGTCAAACAAATACGTTATTTGTTTGTCTTATCCTAAATGCTACTCATTTAGGATAAGAATTCAAAGGAATTGCTAAACTGTCTTAATGATCATGCTCTCTTAATGAAAATATGCTTCCATTAGCATCAATTATAGTTGCAAAACTTAAATATGATTTTTCTAGCTAGAAGCAGAGGTTGTCTAGCAAAAGAAAAGACAGCCAAAGGAATTTTTACACCCAGTATGATCCCAGTGGTTTATTAAAAGTGTGCAGATTTTATTATAACTAACTACTGTACTTACAGTCTAAAGATATTGAAATTGTCATGGCTAGCATGATGTTGCCTTCATATTAATCTGTTTATAGTTTATTTTGTTATAGATGACAAGTACAAATCCACTGTCTTATCTTAAAAAGTATATTATCTAGTTGCTAATTCCTATGGTAGGAAAAGAGTAGATGTTGTTCTAAATAGTAGGGTAGTATAAAGCTTCCAAGGGGCCCCTTACTTTGATAAGGTTCTAAACAAAGCTACCATTTGAAGAGGCTTTATGAACTAAATGAAACAAACAAAATGTTAAAAAGTTATAATATTTATGTAATTACTTACCAAATACATCTAAATCCTATTCAAATAACCAAAATACCTTTACAACCCCCAAGGCGTGTCACAACTTTTGAGCACTCTTAATGTTTGAAAATTGAAAGTTGAAAAATTTGACAAGCCCTTCTCTTGTTGGTCTTCTCTTGCAAGCTATAGAAATGAGTCAAGGAAACTCTTTTCATTGTATGTTAAAGATGTCCAGACTAGAATCTGCCCAACATAAACCAGAGATCATCCTATTTGTCTCCAGGTTCTTTGCCAAAAGGTTTTGGCCACTAGTTCAGAGGAGACAAAACACCATGTTCTTTGCAGCACTAACAAAGAGCAGCCAGTAGTGCACAGTCCAGAAAAAAATAAGAAATTTATCCTCTGCAACACTTGCCAAAGGAATAGACAAGGTGTACATCCTATGCACTGTTAGTCAAAGGAGAAGAAAAATGGTCTGGAATGGGAACTGATTTGTCCTACTATGGTAATAAATCTGAATCCTAGCCTAGATGTTTACTTGATTCAAGGGAACTTTTTATTTTCTAAATGTGGTAATGAATAATATGATTCCTTCCAGCCTCTTTATATATAAAAACCTTCATACAGGAGGACCGTTTTCACAAATTGCAAGTTTGCATCTTCCCTGAATTTCTAAAGCATTCACAATGTATTAAAAAATAGTCTTCAACAGTGTAAAATATAATTTCACTCGAGATTGCTTTAGATAGAATCACCTATCCATTTGGGCTTCTATCAGGCATGATGCTTCTAGTATCTTATTAACTTGCATAGATAAGCTCTCTTGTTTTTATTAGCCTTGTAACAAGATGCACTTGAGAAATGATGGGCTTTTTCTGCATAGCCCCTACAGTGTTCCCCTTTGCATTTCTCTTCTTTCTTCAGTGAATGAAAATCAAATCACTTACCACTCAAATTGTTCCATTTTTTTTCTTTTTTATAAGATGTCTCCAAGACTTTTTCTTATCTTCTGGTTTGGCTGACCACTGAATTTGTAAGATATTGCTGATTCTTAGTCTTCTCTAAACATTTCCCTTTTAAAGAAACACAGTTCAGTCTCTGTTCTATCCAGCTGCTGAATGCTCTTTGCTTTCTCACATTTCGTGGGGTCATAACCCTTTATAGGGAAAACATTGTGGTAACCCTTGGTTGGAATCCTTCCATTTCATTCATTAATGTCCATATTTAGCAGAGCATTTATCTGAGAGCAGAACAAAGATTGCTGAAAAATACATAAGTTCCAACATAGCAAGTTAAGTCTGGTAAGGAAGCCTACATCACAGTCAGCCTTCTTTTTCTCATGAGGGTAGAAATAAGAAATAAAATTATTCTTCACAGAGAGAACACATTGAAGAGGAATGCTTAAGAAAATCAGTTTTCTAATCAAGGGAAATATAAAGATAAGAGCACACAAGAAATTCCAGGTTTACTATTACTCTATAGGATAAAAGAGTTAAAAAGTTGAAAATTCTGTAGATACATGTCAATTGGTGTATGTACTGTATATATGCATATGTAATATATACAAACATAATTTAGAGAGACTTGAGATTTTGGAGTTATAAAATCAGTTTTAATCTTGTGGTCTTCTAACAGTTCCACATAACATAATCTTCAGTATAGCAAAGCACCACTCTACCTAGTAAGTACCAGTAAATGTTATATACTCTGAATTTCCAGTTTGGTTTTTAAATAAATCAGGGCAAAACAAATAATGAACAAGCCTTAGACTCAGTAAATGCTATTTACTATTGAAGAAAAGAATGGAAGATTCGGTTGGCAATACAGTTGTGTAACAACTCAACTACTGAGAAAGGTTTTTTTTTTAAACACCGCGATGGAAATTTAAGAGCAAATAATCATTTAGAGTATGCTAAATGAAGTAATATATTAAAAGTCTGTGTGAGGTACTTTGAAAAATCTTATGCCATTGAAGCATCTTGAATTTTAGAACAATTACAAAGTGTTGATGGACAAAATAAAATATAAATGTGAAAGTGCCTGAAAATGGATTCTAGTAATCTATTCTTTTCTTTCTCATTTCTTCTCACATGTTGTCAGGACAGGCCACAACTGAATGGGGATTCAGGAGGTGGGAGAGTCCATGAACATCTTTAAAAAGTTAAATATATCTGATATTTAAACTTCTTTGTAATATATTTAACTTTTTAAAGGTGTTCAAGGACTCCTTACGTTTATCAGATGTAAAGAATATGATCTTACTTCTTTGTCATATTCTTTACATCTGATAAACCTATCAGAAGAGTTTCTGATGAGCCATGGTGGCACAGTGGTTAGAATACAGTAAATCCAGGGCTGGGCTGCTGGGGGTTCACAGGGGTTCGGAAGAGCCCCTAGCGAAGATTCTGTGCAGTTTGGAGAACCCCCAAATCCCACTCCTGGCTGGCCCCTCCCTTCCCAGGAGTCCCCACATGGACCCTTTTGGATGCAGGAAATTCCAGGGCGCGCACAGAGGTTTGGGGAGGGCAAAAAGATGGGCCTCCCGGAAGTTCAGGGAGGCTGTTTTTGCTGTCCTGGAGGCTCAAGGAAAGCCTCTGGAGCCCAGGAAGGGCAAAAATGCCCTCCCCCCCCCCGTGCTTCAGGAGGCCGACAAGGCCATGCTCACAATGGCCATGCCCACCCAGCAACTGGGTAGAGAACCCTTTGCTAAATTTTTTGAAGCCCACTTCTGAGTGCATCAAGCTACTTCTGCTGACTGCTGGCTGTCAGCATTTCAACAGTTTGATTCTCACCAGGCTCAGGTTGACTCAGCCTTCCATCCTTCTGAGGTGGGTAAAATGAGGACCCAGATTGTTAGGGGTAAAATAATGACTCTGTAAACTGCTTAGAGGGGGACTGTAAAACACTATGAAGTGGTATATAAGTGCTATTGGCTATTGCTGATGACCCCTCCACCACCAAACAAGATCAACAGAATTAGGTTTATAATTCCAACATTCTTCCACTTTTGAGCAACCCATCTGCTTATTCCATTTTTGCTGATAATGATATATCAGCGGCATACGCTGAGTCAAGAAAACAGGGGCTTTGAGCCAGCTGTGTAGTTATAGGATCATCAGCTAAATGAGCCCCATCCTTGGCATGTGCTAATGGACCTCTGCCAATCCCAGTTTGATACTGAAAGAAAGCATTGATTTATGATGATGCTTATGCTTTCCCTGTTCTATTCTTAGAATGGACAGAGAGATCTACATCCTGCAGAGCATGATAAGCCTTAAGAAAAATCTCTCTCTAAATGGTCCTTACAATAGAAAACAAAAGTGAAAATTAATCCTACTAGTAATATTTTTTTTACTTGCAAAACTTACTTTGTGGCGGTAGTTGTTTCTGCTTCTTACAACTAAATAGGAGAAAGGGGGTGGAATTTTAGCAGTTACCTTGCAAAGATTTCTGCCTGTTTCACTAAGCCTCAGAGAAACATCTGTGGAACAAAGGAAAGGTTTCTGCAGAAATATCTATTCATGGGAAGCTCTTGACTGATCTACAAGAGTGATAAACAGCATGGGCTAATTTAGAATTAAAGGGAGATTGTGAATGGGGATGAATGCAGTAGCAGTAGCAGAAAATTGGGATAGGAAGTTCACAATCAATATATATATAAAGATGAAGTGGCTAAAAATATTGTGCGAACCAAAATGACACTGTCAGCCTAGGAAGGATAAACAGATCCATGTACCCACACAGTCCTTCTTATATATTCCAACCTACCTCTCTCTCTCTCTCTCTCTCTCTCTCTCTCTCTCTCTCTCTCTCTCTGTGTGTGTGTGTGTGTGTCTGTATGAGTGTGTGCATGGGTGTAGGGGTGGGTGGATGGGTGCATTTGAGTCAGTGTTAACTCCCAGTGACTACATGGGCTAGTTCCTGCATTTTTCTTAGCAAATGTCTATGGAGATTCTCAATCATCCAGGTCATGGCTGTCTCAAAGGTGCTTTTTCAAGAGGCAATTGGACTTTCTGGTTTTTCTTTGAAGATGTTTCGCTTCTCGTCCAAGTTCTTCACCTCTGAAGAAGCTTCTTAGATGAGAAATGAAACCAGAGGTGGTATTCAGCAGGTTCTAACCAGCGGAAATTTTGAGTAGTTTGGAGAACCGGCAAATGCCACCTCTGACTGGCCCCGCCCCCATCTATTCTCTGGCTCCCGAGTCCCAGCTGATCAGCTCAGTCTTCTTTTGTTGCCCTGCACAGGAGAATGGAGCTGGAAAGCAGGTCATTTAGGGTTGGGGAGGGAATGGGATTTTGCAGTAACTTTCCCTTGGAGTGGGGTGGGAATGGAGATTTTACAGTATCCTTCCCCTGCCATGCCCACCAAGCCACGCCCACAAAACCAGTAGTAAAAAAAATTGAATCCCACCACTGAGTGAAACATCCCCCCCCCAAAAAAAAAAAAAAAAAACCCAAAACCAGAAACTCCAGTTGCACCTTTTCTAAGCAAAGTTTTTAGGAAGTGGTTTGCATTGCCTGGCTTTGTGCCTAAGGTGGGAGTTGAACTCAGAATCTCCCGGTTTCTAGACTGATGTAATCCCTACACCAAACTGGTTGTCACATTCCAAAACAGCATTTGCCTTTTCAGCAGCTGAATTTCCCTGTTGCCTCGTGTTTTGCTTGTGATCTACTGTGCCTGGCCACATGTATTAGTGCTCAGCCCACTCAGTATGCATTGCTAAAACTGAGCCAGTTTGTTTGAAGTGAGCTTTTTATTTGGTTAATCTGCAACTGGTATGTAGAAAACTTTCTAAAGCGATGTCTGCTAGCTGTGCAAAATTAATTTCATTTCACAAGCTGGAGTTCGCATCTTCATTCCAAAAGCCCCCTGCAAATTGCCAGTTCAGACCTCTTCAAGGGATAGATCAGTTCAGAGAAATCTGTTTCTCCTCGTGGTGATTTCTCTCCCTGATTCTTCCCCCTCCCCCACCAGGAGGAAAATAAAGGGAAAGAGAGAAGAGATGACAGAGGAGACTGAAAAAGAATTGGTTGCAAGAAAGAAAGAAAAATATAGCCTCTTTATCCACTTTGGCTGTAGCTCCATCTCCCACTAGCTTTAGGTCACTCGTAAGTGATTGCTTGAACAAAATACGGCCAAGAAAGAAAGAAAGAAAGAAAGTTGTTTACTCCTATCTTAAAATATCACAGAGACATTACTGAATATTTCGGAATAATGCACACCCGTAGCCCTGTTTTAAAATTTCTGTCTTTCAGAGAATGCTATTGAAGTTTGCTGTCCAGTTTTGATAAAATATTGCTTTGTGCTTTGTTTCCATAATTCTTCCCAATCTTCTGACCTTCTTATATGATTTTTGTTTATTCAGATCAGTTTAATTTACTTCTGCTTAATCCTCTACATAAACCAACTAAATAGCAGGAATAAATAGGCCCATTTTGTTGGACGGGGGGAACAGGTACAGTAATTCTGTGGTTTGTCTCAGTAATAATTTTAAGTCTAATTATATTTGGAGGATAAAATATGAGTATGACTTTTTTTCCCCTATGCTATGTTTATAAAATGTGAATTCTTTTCTTCCAGCATATTTTTAAGACACAAGAAAATTATATTTCAATGGAATAGAGTAGAATGGACTGGAATAGAATAGAATAGAATAGAATAGAATAGAATAGAATAGAATAGA
>BLBF01000004.1:20044908-20065532 GCA_015471245.1 Laticauda colubrina | reverse complement strand
AGCCTTGGTTCCTGCCAGCCTCCCTGCCAGCCAGCAACCCCACAACCATGCGGAAGCACAGCAAGCCTCAGCCATCTGCTGCCAGCCCTGGCAAGAGGGTCAGGGCCACCATCCCGCCCCCTGGCCCTCACTCTGGTTCTGCTGGGGCTTCTGTAGCACGGGCTCGTTCTTCTGGGGCTGGGGCTTCTGCTGCTTCTGCTTTTGGAGGAGCTGATGACAAGCACTCCAGCACCAGCCACCTCCACAGCACCTGGACCCTTCACCCCTGAGACTGAGCGACCAAGAGGAGTGCCAGAGACTCATTTTTGTTTTATAGCTTCTTGTTAGTAAAGTCTGTTTTTGATTCATACACTTGCTTCATTTCTTTTTTTTTAATAAAGTCTTGGTGGAAACTTTTAGAAATGGTTTAAGCCTTTGCATGCTTGTGGGATGGGTTAAGATATCAGTGGGATGGGCAGGGATACCTTTGGGATGGGTAATAGCTGTGGGATAGATAAACCTCCAGTGCAAGCATAGTGGGACTGTATGGTCCACCCTCCCAGGTGCCACACCTTTGGCCCTTTATTATCAATAACAATGTAAGCATTGATCCACACATTTGAACATAAACACAACTCTTTATTAAATGCCCTGTTCATTGTAGGCCAACCAAACATACATGGCCCAATCTCATCCGTGTGATGAGACAGGCTGAAGGAAGCATCCATTAAGCATCTATCATCCTGTCTTGCCACTCCACTGCTCCAGCTGGGGAGTTGCACCAGTGTTTCAGGAGGTTGCGCTGCTTCTTCCCTTCACGTGAGGCTATGTTGGGGCCTTGCACATCCTCAGTGTCGATCAGGTTTTGCCCTTGCCTCCATTCCCCAGGCTCCATCTCCCCATTGCCTTGTTGGAGGTCCACGAGCCTGTTCTGCAAGACTGGGTAGCGGGTGCGCATGAGATTGTGCAGGATGCAGCAAGCTTCCACAATCCTCCTCACGGTCTCTGGGCGATGCTGCATGTTGGTTAGAAGTACCTGGAACCTGTTGGCCAGGATGTCAAAGGCGTTCTCCGCCACCCGCCTTGCCCTGGACAGCCTGTAGTTGAAGATCCTCTCTTCGTGGGTGAGGTATTTGGAGGTGTAGGGCTTCATGAGGTAGGTTGTGAGGGAGAAGGCGTCATCCCCCGCGATGAAGTAGGGCACGTCTTATGTGTCGTTGGGCAGGGGTTCTGGATCTGGGAAGCCCACGATGAGGTTGCATTCCAGCTCCTCCTTGAGGTGACTGGCATTGTATATCTGGGCATCTGAAGATGAGCCGTTGCCTGAAGCATCGATGTACATGAACTTGTAGTCAGCATCGACCATGGCGAAGAGGATGATGCTGAAGAAGCCCTTGTAATTGAAATAAGTGGACCCCGACTTGGCTGGAGCTTTGCAGGCCACGTGCTTGCCATCTATGGCTCCAACGGGGAAGTTCCACTTCTGGTACCACTGCTCTGCAACTTTCTTCCATCCTTCTTCAATGGAGAGGCACTGGAGGAGCTCCTCCTTGTATTCTTCGGTGATGGCCTGCACCACTTCTCTGACCATAATGCTGATGGTGTTGTGTGGCACCCTCCAGCTGTACTGCATGCTCCTATAGGTGGTCCCTGAGGCCTGGTGGTGCAGAGTCAGTGCCACCTTGAGCCCAGGTTCCAGGCTGGGCCGGAAGTTGGTGTTTGCCTTGGTCAACCTGGGTGTCAGCCACTCCACAACTTCGTTAAACATGGCTGGAGGCATCCTCATGAAGTTCTGGAATGCCCGAGTGTCTTCGTTCCTGAGCTCCACCATCAGCTTGTTGTACAGTCCGTCCTCTGCTCTTCTGGCGAACCATCTTCATACCCGGACACTTCTTGGCTGCCCCTTTTTCTTCCCATAGTAGAGTTCACAGAGCCTGTAGATGGCTTCGCACTGTTGCAGAAGGATGGTGGCTGCCAAAAGGACTGTGTTACGATCCACGGTGGACATGACTGGATGCTATGGAAGAGCAAGAGTCAGATGAAGGCTGCAGAGGTCTGCAGCAGGGCTGCTGGTCTGAAAGTGATATCCAGATGTATTGCTCCCCCTTTTTATAGGCAGTATAGGTGTCCCTTTGCATCCTCTAGGCATCCTCTAGGCATCCTCTAGACATCCTTAATATCCAAGATAGGTCCCCTCTGTGGACGTTTTTTCCGTTTTACATGCTTTGTTTCCGTGCTGCATCCGCTAGGCATCCGTTCTGCATCCATTCTGCATCTGTTCCGCTTCCTCCCTGCGTCCAAGCGGATGCGAGTTGCGTGGATGCGCAGCAGATGCCTAGCGGATATAGCGGATGCGTAACGGATGCAGAACGGATGCGTAGTGGATGCGTAGCGGATGCAGAATGGACGCATTGGATACATTTTCCGCGCAAAAGTTTTGAGCAGCTCAAAACTTTCTGAGCGGATGAAATGTCCATAAACGGATGCTGGACGGATAGAGAGGAAGCAAAACGGAGGCAGTGAGTACATCGCGTTAACCAACGGATGGCAAGCTTTTTTGTCCGTTTTACATCCTCTTTGCATCCGTTGGTACAGTGTGACAGGGGCTTTACAACCATCATGGCTTACAATGGGAATTCCAAGTTTAATTGTAAACCGACGACTACCTGTATTACCATAAAATGTGCATGTGTGGCCATGTTCATATTTTACTTTTTTTAATTCTTCACAGACCTGATGATGGTGGCAACAATCATTCACTCATGAGTCTTGTATCTATAACCATCCTAGGTTCTGTCATGTGGAATGAACTAAAGCTTTACTACTTACAGTAATAAAGTGATAGCACTTATTACTATTGTTACTATGTTTGTTTTCTTTTGCCACAGTTATTCTACTTCTATTTTCAGGTCTTTGTATTTCATGATTTTTTCCATTTCTTTTTCTTCTCTTCTGCTGTCTCTGGTTACTGCCACATCCAGTATCTAGACTTTTTTGTCCTTCTTATTGATTATAGTTAAGTCCAAGTGTTATCTGGCAGGTGCCTGTCTGTTTGAATTCTAAAGTCCCAGATCACTTTAGCTTCTTCATTTTCTATTATTTTGTCAGTAATATAAACTCTTTTTGCTTTCAGGCAAATGGTATTTCTTGCAAATATCCCAATGCATTGTTGATGCTATTTATCATGCCATTGTTTGTAATCAGTCTATGCAATCTTCTTTCAGCAGCTAACTAGATGGCCCACTGTTTCTTCTGCTTCTTGGTAGAGACAGCGTTTGATGTCTGTTGCCACCTTCTCAATTTTGGCTTTGAATGCATTTGTTTTTAAGACATTATCTTGTACTGCCAGAATTAGTCCCTTCAATCTTCTTGCTCTTAGCAATTTCCAAATTGTATTATTATCTGCTTTGCATGCTATTTTTTTTAATGTACTGTCATCTAATATTTTCCCTTGCCATGTCTTCTTCTATACTTCATTTGGTCTTTCTTATAGTGCAATTTAGTCTATCCAGTACTGAATAAGCCTTCTTGGTATACTAGTTTCAAAGCATATTCTTCACTGTCCTTCAGATTTTTTTTCAATGCCTTTCTTCTTCTTCAAGTATCTGATGTCCTTGCAACATTCCACACTAGCCTATTTTTCTTGGTAAGCAGAGTCTGTCAACATCATTGAGTGGATGAAGGGCACAATTAATTAGCATTATTTTTCCATCCATGGCTTTTACTTCTGCTTGAGTCTAGCCCCCTATTCTAGTTGTGTATTTAATTATTAGAATTGCCTAAATATTCATTGCCTTGATAATATCTCTTCCACTGAATTTGGACTTTAAGATCTTCTTTTCTCTCATATTTACTTCTTATCTTCTTGGCTTCAAGTATATGTAGTTATCATCTTCATCAAGACTCTTGATGTTTCCATCAAACATCTTCATTTCTTCAGTTCTCCCTATTTTCTCCCTATTGATGGTGAGAATGGCACATTTATCCAGTCCAAACTGGTAAATATCTTGGCTTTATATAAGGACAGTGTTAAGCAGTTATTTTATGTCATTTGGTGTTTTTCCATACAACTTCAGATGATCCATATAAACCAGATGGGATGGGATGGCAGATGTTTTTGATGTTTGATACCCATGTACTGACTTCTTCAGCATTACTGACAGAGGAAACAGTGCAATAACAAATGGTAATAAGTATCCTTGAAAGATTCCTCTTGTGATATTAACCTGTCCTAGTCTATCACCATTAACCAGCAACTGTGTCTTTCATTGTACAATTAATCTTTGTGCAAAGCTTCTGATGTTTCTATATCTGTTACTTCTAGGCTGTTGGTTATTATCCAGTCATGTGGCAGAAATCAAATGCCTTCTTGTAATCAAGCCAAGCTATAATTCAAATTAGTCTTTCTTTTCTTCAATTTTTCAAAATCATCTTATCAGTTAGGAGTTGATCTTCTGTTAGTTCTTCAGCTTTATCCTAATTATTTGTCTGATGGTTAAATAATTACTGGGTGAATGAGATTTCAGAATAGGAAGAAGAAAGCTCTGTATGCATGTGGTCAAATGTTATCCAACACAAAGGCAACTTTTTGTGTGGCATTCTTCGTTTTTCCTAAAGGAGAAGTTTCTCCTTTGTTTAAAAATGAATCCTGCCTTTTCTCGCAGGCATCATCTGCTTTAATCCTCAATGACGTTGTGAACCAGGAAATGTAGAGGTACTTTCTTAAGGTGATTCTTGAATTCTGCATAAAATTGCGCTTCAAGGAAACGTGCATTTTAAAAGAAAATCCTACCAGTTCCAAAAGTCATCAGTATTAATAAATAACACTGTTGATAATTTTACACTTTAGAACTATACTACAAGATTTTCTTCTTAAGAGATGGATAGAAAGAGAAAGGTTTTCTAGGAACAATATTAAAAACTGCCCGACATATTGAATAGTATGCTTTACATTTTTATTAAAAGGATGATGGCATTTTGTGTATTATTCTTTTTATTATTTTAGTCTTAATGACAGATTACTAAAACATTGATTACCCTTGATTCTTATTGTAATTCTACCAGAGCACCAAAATGGGAAGAGGCATGTCATTCTCAGTGTGTGTAACTATGGTAACTACATCCAGAATTGTGTCTGCCAAAATGTGGCTTATAGGCAAGGAAATAACTTGACAGTTCATTTAAACAAAGCGATGCTTTGGTGGTTTCATCATACATTTATGCAAAGCATGTTTTAACCACACATTTTCTTTTTTCCAACAGGGTTAGGGTTAATAATTAATTAATATGCATCAGGAAGCACATCTTTGATTATGAGGCAATAATATTAGCACTTGCACTTCCCAACAGTGCTGATATCGTGAATCATTGTAGAAATAACACCATTCTCAGCATTTAAATTTAAACAGTAGAAGAGTGAATTAAATCGCTTGAGAAAAAAGTCTTATGAAAACTAGATTTTCTTACAGTTAATCCATGCAATTGAACGATAACTTTGCAATATAAGCCATTGGTTGATATAGAGTCTTTCCTTTGAAAGGCTTTGATTTCTTAGAACTTTATCTTTCTTAAATTCTAGGAAAGAACCAAAAATGTTCCCCTTTCCATTTACTTCTGAAAATCCAAATAATCTGATAGTACCAATATCTTAATACCATACCAGCAACATTATTCTTTAAGTTAGTGAGATATTCTGACAGCTATTACTTTTGGGATTTTCTTGAAACTCCTGATAGAGTTTCTCTTGGCCTTCTGATTAGAATTCCTTATTCCTTGCTGCTCTTCTCTAAGAAATTCTGAATAAGAATTTCTGTAAGGAATGATACTGCAAACCAGTGAATGACTTGTGACGCTTAAAGGCTAAGGAATTTGTTATCATATCAGCATATAAGTTTATATATTTTTTTAAAGATTCTTAATCTTTGGATTTAAGCTTAATTAGGGACTTCATCCTCGCTTACACTTGGCAGTAGCCACCTGTTGCTTACTTCCATAACTTTGTCAGCAGCTGCATGGTCAAGATTCTTTATTGCCTTTTGTGTCAGGGAGAAAGCAACTAGTATGATCTGTGTCCATTTTATGCCTTCTGCTGGTATACAGTTACTGACTACACCAGGTGCAGAGTACAGAAAGCTCAGATGGTCGTTTCCTCTTTCTTTTGCTCCACAGCTGCTGTAAGCCCTGAACTAATGGGATCTTCCTGTTGTACTCTAAAACAGTGGGGGGCAGTATTGCCCTGTGGAAAGAAAATAATATTTGTAAATTGGCAGTAACAGACTTCCAGGCATACCTAACAGCCTATTTTTTCAGGGCGCATACGTTTGTTAATCAAAATATATCTATGTATGTAGCCTTGAGGGACCCTTGGAAATCTCTCTGTGGTATCCTCCATTAAACAGAGAAAACTGTGAGCCAACTACTGATTGAACTATACAGCTATGTAGCCATGGTTTATTTTTTTGGCCTCAAATTTGTTAACAAGGCAGCCATAAGATTTTGTCAGAAGTTCACTGAAGCCAGAATAGAGCAGTGATTATACACTTCCCCTCAAGCCTTACTTCTGCAGGTCCTCAAATCTGCTTTTATCCCTGCTGAGGAAATATCTACTTGATACCTTGAGGAGGAATCAGCTCAGCTTTGGTGCAAAAGAGGACAACGTTTTGTTCCTTCAACCACTTTGTCTTTCTCTCTCTGAATTGTCTTTCTCTCTCTTGCACCTCACTGCAAGCTTTTTAGAAAGTCCAGAAGGAGGAATCCCTAATTACATGGATCATGTGCCCTCAAGTGGTTGTCTTTTGCACGTTAAAAGATGCTGCTGCAGCTCAGTGGTAGATTCAGTGATACCCAGGAAAAAAAGACAATGTGTTAGAACTTTTTTCTTTTTACATCACTGTGTCTTCTCAATACAGCTTGGCACCAAAATGTTTTGGAAAGGGATCTTTTTCAGCACCTGAAATAAAATACTTTTATTTTAATGCATAATTATTTAATAATTTCAACCTAAACTATTCCACAAATGGGCTGTTGGTATAACTGTCTTTATTACTCTATTCTATTCCCATCATGCCAACTGAAGATTCACTCGCTCTATTTCTGTATTCATAAATAACTATCGCCACCCAAGGACAGAGCTGGTAATCCAAATGGCAAATCTGTTTTATATGTGCTATGGGAAGCAAAGCAAATGTATGTCTCTATGAACTCCTCTATATTCATATTGTAGTACTGTAAGTCTGATGTTTGGCAATACTGCCAACTTATTGTTATCCAGAGCAACTGAAGGATATCCTATTTCTAAGAAAATAGCATAAAAAGTAAAATAATAATTTAAACAGAATATTTCACACTGAAGTGGTATAGAATATTCACAGTTATTTCGCAAATATAGTTCTTCATATTTGTATTTTTCAAAGCATCCCTATTATATGTTCATTAAAAACTGAGTAACTTGTTATTATATTATTTTCCTCTGTCAGATGGAAAGAAGCTAAGAGGAATCTGCTAATGAGGCATATGTATCTTGAGGCAAATTTCTTTTTCATCATTTTCTTTATGGACAGTCTTGTTTACTATTGAATCCAAAAGATAGGAAATGTTACTCCCAGTTGCCAAGATAGAATGATTCATTTCATTGTTCATTGTAACCAAGAATAATCTTATTTATATTGCAAGAGAGACATGAGATATTTGTAGAAATTATATCTTGACACTGAGATTTGCTTATTTGCTTACCTGTGTTGGCTGATTTGAATCTGCATCTCTAGAAAATATATAGTGCTTGACTTACAACCATTCGTGTAGTGACAGTTCATAGTCCCAAAGTTACTTTTTCAAGCAACTGGACTTTCTTGTTTTTCCTTGAAGACATTTTGCTTCTCGTCCAAGAAGCTTCTTCATCTCTGACTGGATGGTGGGAAATGGAAGGATTTATACTCCTTGCAGACAGCTGGTTATTTGCATTATTTTAGCAAGTTGTTAAAGCCACCCTGAGATTTGTCTGTGTCATCAGGGTCACCTGAGTAGTGCAAATGGATGTAGAGCCTTCTTGGAACTGTTGAAAGAACTGTATTGTAGACTGGAGATAGATGATGTTGTATTATTTCTCCTCTGTTGAGAGAGGGCTGTTCAGTTTTGACATAGATGGTTTCTTTGACCTCTCGTTCAAACCAGCAGTCCTCTCTGTCCAAAATGTGGACTTTACTGTCTTCAAAGGAGTGATCTTTGTCTTTTAAAAGAAAAAACATGACTTATGACCATTTTTCACATAACCATCGCAGCATCCTCATGATCACATTATCAAGATCCAGATACTTGGCAACTGACTCATATTTATGACAGTTGCAGTGACCATCCAGGATCATGTGATCATGTTTTGCAACCTTCTGACAAGCACGATCAATGGGGAAGCCAGATTCACTTAACAACGATGTTACAAACTTAAAAACTGCAGTGATTCACTTAACAATGGTGGCAAGAAAGGTCGTAAAATGGGGCAACACTGAACAACAATTTCACTTAGCAACAGAAATTTTGGGCCCAAATACAGTCCCAAGTTAAGGACTACCTACCAGATAATATCTAAGCAGCATTTGGAAACATTGCAATAACTGTTGCAGTTCTTCTCTATTCCAGATTTTAATCCAAGTTAGAAAGGAATTTAATCTGAGGTCATATCTAAGTGACAATATCTATAGCAGTAATATTTTTTGTTCATGAATGTGAATGTGAAAAGTTGTTTCTACAAGGAGAACATAAATAAAAAGAATCAACTGTGTTTTCTTTTTCTTTTTACCCAGGAGAATTGCTAGTTTAATAAAAATCTTAATGCGTACTTCATACTGTAGTTGAATTGCATTATATAGTGACAGAGTTGATCCAGACTGCATTTTATTGTTTCTCTGATTCAGTGTGGTGCATATTCTTTGAATGAGTGCCAAGTTAATTTTTCACATGACGAAAGGAAGGCAATACATTCTTGTTATTCTGACTATGTTTCCTCGCATACAGTATTCAGCACTGCTCCATTCTATTTTTTTTTTTTTCAATGTGCATAAGTTTCAGATGCTGGAAAATGACAAAGACATTACTGGGGGATTTGGAACAGCTTTTGCTTGGCAGTGAAGAAAGGGAAGGTGATTTACCTGCAGTGTTAAATAAAACAGCCTCCCTCCCTGCACATAGCCAAAGGGAAACTTGTTGAGATGAAAAAGAAAAATATTGGACAAGTCTGGTATAACCGAGATTTCCAAAAATAGCTCTTCCATCAATCGGCCCACAGATGCAATGCTATTTATCAGAAGATCGGGCCATCTGCTGCTGTGTTTCCCTGGAAAAACCCTAGCGGTGCCCCTCCTTAACTGTTTTTGCCAATCTCTCCTTGTTATCAGAGAGTGCCCTCCAATGCACAGACAGTGTAAGTTAAAAGAAGAATTTCCGGATGATGTCAGTGCTAGACTCTTGCAGGGAATCCCTCAGCAGAAAAATAATTGGGGGAAGGCGAATGAGGAACAGCTTTTCTCCTACATAAGAGAGTCCGAATGTCATGAAAGTATTATGGGAAGGTTACAGTCTCTCCTGCAGCTCACATAACATATCTCCTTCTCTTTTTTTAATTCCTCTGTGCAATCCCTCCCCTCCAACCATGATACAGCTGTCTATAAAAACGTTGCTAGCCAGCCATTCTGGCTCTGTAACAGATTACTTTGGGAAACATTCCTTAATCTATCTGCTATTAGGAAATCAAAGCTGTGATAATGAACAATTGAACAATTTCTTAGATCCTAAAATGGCAAGTGTATAGTGGATCCTTCAACTGTGCATAAGGAGGGAAAAAGCAGAACTCAGCAGTAAAGATATTGCGCATCATATAAGTTTATTCAGCATGTAATTGAAATGTCCTTATGATTTGTTCATGTATACACAAAGCGAGAGATATATGCACCTAAAGCCCCTGTCACACTGCACCAACGGATGGAAAGAGGATGTAAAACGGACAAAAACACTTGTCATCCGTTGATTAATGTGATGCATCCGTTCTGTACTCACTGCCTCCATTTTGCTTCCTCTCTATCCGTCCAGCATCCGTCTATTGACATTTCATCCGCTCAGAAAGTTTTGAACTGCTCAAAACTTTTGAGTGGAAAATGTATCCAATGTGTCCATTCTGCATCCACTAGGCATCCGCTAGGCATCCGTTCTGCATCCGTTACGCATCCGCTATATCTGCTAGGCATCCGCTGCGCATCCGTGCAGCTCCATCCGCTCCAGTGGTAAACGGATGCAGGGAGGAAGCGGAACGGATGCAGAACGGATGCCTAGCGGATGCAGAACGGAAACAAAGCATTTAAAACGGAAAAAACGTTCGCAGAGGGGACCTATCTCGGATATTAAGGATGTCTAGAGGATGCCTAGAGGATGCAAAGGGACACCTAGGGGAAAACCTATACTGCCTATAAAAAGGGGGAGCAACTCACCTGGATATCACTTTCAGACCAGCAGCCCTGCTGTGCAGACCCACAGCTATCCCACAGCTATCTTAACCCATCCCACAGGTATCCCTGCCCATCACACTGCTATCTTAACCCATCCCTCAAGCATGCAAAGGCTTAAGCCATTTCTAAAAGTTTCCACCAAGACTTTATCAAAAAAAAGAAATGAAGCAAGTGTGTGAATCAAAGATAAACTTTAATAACAACAAGCTATAAAACAAAAATGAGTCTCTGGCACTCCTCTTAGTCATTCAGTCTCAGGGGTGAAGGGTCCAGGTGCTGTGGAGGTGGCTGGTGCTGGAGTGCTTGTCTGATCCCCCTCATCATCAGCTCCTCCAGAAGCAGAAGCAGCAGAAGCTCCAGCCCCGGAAGAGCGAGCCCGTGCTACAGAAGCCCCAGCAGAACCAGAGTGAGGGCCAGGGGGTGGGATGGTGGCCCTGTCCCGCTTGCCAGGGCTGGCAGCAGATGGCTGAGGCTTTCTGTTCTTCCCCATGGTTGTGGGGTTGCTGGCTGGCAGGGAGGCTGGCAGGAACCAAGGCTGGCAGGCAGGCATGCACCAAGGCTGGCAGGCAGGCAGGCACCAAGGCTGGCAGGAAGACTGGCAGCCAGGCAGGCACCAAGGCTGGCAGACAGGCATGAACCAAGGCTGGCAGGAAGGTAGGAACCAAGGCTGGCAGGAAGGCAGGCACCAAGGCTGGCAGGCAGGCATGAACCAAGGCTGGCAGGAAGGCAGGCACGAAGGCTGGCAGCAAGGCTGGCAGGCAGGCAGACAGCAAGGCTGGCAGAGAGGCTGGCAGCAAGGCTTGAAGCAAGGCTTGCAGGCAGGCATGCAGGAAGGGCAGGCAAGGCTGTCAATCCGTCCGGCAGCAGGTCTTTCCTCTGAATGGTGACCTGCTCCGAGCTGCTTCCCTTATATCCACGGGGCTTACGCAATGCATCCTCCCCGCATGCGCAATTAACGCTCAGCATCTGCTAGGCTTCCGCTAGCCTTCCGCTGTGCATCCGCTTCATCCGCTGTGCATCCACTCTGCATCTGCTGTATCCGTTCTGCATCCGATTTGCTGAGGTCCCCCGGAAGCCTAGCAGATGTGCCATCCACTCCCATCCGCTTCCATCTGGTAGGCTTCCGTTCCGCCTCCGCTTTCCATCCACTCTGCGTCCTCCCCCCGTCCGTTCCTTTCCATGTTATCTGCTCTGTTTATGCAAATTTTTGCCCCTTTTGAGAGTGGATAACAACGGATGGAACATTTTTCTCATCTGCTGTGTCCTTTTTACAAACGTTTTGCATCCGTTGGGCAGTGTGACAAGGCCTTTATGCATTTTTAAGGCCTGAATGCTTAGTCTGGAAATCTTGGAGTTTTAAAGATAAGACAAAAAGAATACCAGACAGCAAAAGGCAATCTATATATGGAGTTAACAGTATTAATTCAGAATAGAAATAGGAGAGGCAAGCAAACTGAAAGAGTTGGCTCAAAGACCATCTTCTTCAATGGCTGTGCTTCAGTCTGGAGGAAAGTCTTGAGTGGAAGGCCACCAACTTCTGTCCTAGTCCAATGCTATCCAACATTTTTTTTTATTTTTTTATCTTAGGGGAAAATGGTGAAGGGAACCTTATGGAGTCTACAGATGACACAAAAGGTGGGAGGTGGGTTAGCACTTCAGAAAAGAAAAGCAATATTCCAAGAATTCTCGACAAACTTGAGCAGTGGGCTGAAATGAAAGGGATGGAACTAACAGATGAAATGCCAAATTCTCCTCCTGGGTTTGAAAAACAAAAGGCACAAATGTCTATCCGAGATTCTCAGTCATCCAGGTCATGGTTGTCGCAAAAGTGCTTTTAAAGGAGGCAACTGGACTGTCTTGTTTTTTCTTTAGAAGACGTTTTGTTTCTCATCACTTCAACGACCCTCTAAAAGGATGCAGATTACCAGCTGTCTGCAAGGAATTTAAATCTTTCCATTCCCCGCTATCCTATCAGAGCTGAAGAAGCTTCTTGGATGAGAAGCAAAATGTCCTCAAAGAAAAAAACAAGACAATCCAGTTGCTTCCTTAAAAAGCACCTTTGAAACAATCGGCAAAAATACAAGATGGGAAGATCTGAAATGGTAGTAATATCTGTGAAAAGAATCTGAGTTTTCTCTGAACTACCAACAGATGTTAAATATTGAGGTAACAGACTTATGCAGCTGCTAAAATGATGAGAGCTCTCTTTGAGTTCAAATCACTTCAAGGGCTCCACTTGGAACAGTTAGGGAGAAAGTAAAGGGAGTTCTGAAGAAACATACCAAGATGGAAACCAAGTCCTATGAGGAATGGTTAAAGAATCTGGGTAAGTTTTACCAGAAGAAAATATGTTAAAATGCTTTTCAAATATCTAAAGGATTGTTGTATATGGTGGACCTTTTTTTTTTTGCTCCAGAGAATAGGACTTACAATGACTCAGTTAAAACCACAGAAAAGTAGTTTCAAGATCGAGATTAGGAGTGACTTTCTAAATGTATGAACTGTCAGCCAAAGAAACTGTCATGGTTCCGAACGTTTGATTTGAAGTTGACAGAAACAGCTTCCAAATTAACTAGGGAGTGCTACTTAACTGGGCATTTTCTAATAAATCCTAGATCCATCAAAGATGCAATAATGAATCTTGCAAGGTGGCCTGTAAGATTACTTCCAAATGTCTAATTCTTGAAAGAGCTTCCATGTTTTGAACAGAAGGATAAAATTAAAGATTTTTCTAGATGGATTCTAGACCTTAACACATGGGATATCCAAGGTAATTTAAGAAAGGGAATTCATGTTTCTCCCTGATTTTAATATGTGCCCAATTTGTGTTAGTATATAATTATTTAATTGTATTTGTAAGGACAAATAGCATGAGATTGGGTTTCATTTATTTATTCCACCCAGCACTATGTTTCATAGCAGGGTTCTTTTAACCACTTTGCCATTGGCCCTAGTGAGAGTTAAAATGTCTACCCAAAGCGTAATGTTGATTATGCTGTGTAGAATAATTCAAACTCATATCAGACTTGCTTTGATTCCCTTCTGTTTCCTGCTTAGGAAATCACTATTCTGAAAACTTCATGTAGAGTACAAAAGTCCCGTCTGCTCTTTGCTCAAATGTGTTGATCTGCCTCTGTTTTTCAGATTCTTGTGGAAGAATTTGAGCAATTTGAATATTAATAAATGTTAGCATGAAGCTTTTAAACGTAGTAAGTATTGAAACATGTCTATGTATGCTTGACATGACTTTGTAATATATATTAATCCTTGACTTATAACACTTCATTTAGTGACTGTTCAAGGTTACAGTGGCACCAAAAAAAGCAACTTATGACCATTGTTCACACTTATGACCATTGCAGTATCCCCATGGTCAGGTTATCAAAATTCAGGTGCTTGGCAACAAACTCATATTTATGAGGTTTGTAGTGACCCGGGGTTATGTAATCAGCTTTTATGACCTTCTGACAGGCAAAGTCAATGGGGAAGCCAGATTCACTTTACAAATGTGATACTAAGTTAACAACTGCAGTGATTTACTTAACAACTATGGCAAGAAACTTCGTAAAATGGGGTAGAATTGTTTACTTATCAATAGAATTGCTTACTTACTTAACAAATGTTTACTTATCAACAGAAATGTTAGGCTCAATTGTTGCCATGAGTCGAGGATGACCTGTACATAATTCATATTGTGGATTGAAGTACTCTGGGTATATGAGTAGAGAAAGTAAAATTCAATTTTATCGTTGGGGGTCAAATGGGAAAGAGAAAAAAAACTTGTTAAGGTGAGATTGAGATAAACATGAATTTTTACAAATTTTCTTCAACACATTCCAAAAGAATAGAATAGAATAGAATAGAATAGAATAGAATAGAATAGAATAGAATAGAATAGAATAGAATAGAATAGAATAGAATAGAATAGAATAGGTTTATTGGCCAAGTGTGATTGGACACACAAGGAATTTGTCTTAAGCCCATGTCACACTGAATCAACGGATGTAAAACGGATGTAAAACGGACAAAAAACTTTGCCATCTGTTGGTTAACGCGATGTGTCCGTTCTGTACTCACTGCCTCCATTTTGCTTCCTCTCTATCCGTCCAGCATCTGTCTATTGACGTTTCATCCGCTCAGAAAGTTTTGAACTTCTCAAAACTTTTGAGTGGAAAATGTATCCAATGTGTCCGTTCTGCATCCGCTAGGCATCCGCTAGGCATCCGTTCTGCATCCGTTACGCATCCACTATATCTGCTAGGCATCCGCTGCGCATCCGCGCAATGCGCATCCACCCAGACGCAGGGAGGAAGTGGAACGGATGCAGAACGGATGCCTAGTGGAAACAAAGTGTTTAAAGCGGAAAAAACGTTCGCAGAGGGGACCTATCTCGGATATTAAGGATGTCTAGCGGATGCCTAGAAGATGCCTAGAGGATGCCTAGAGGATGCCTAGCGGAAAACCTATACTGCCTATAAAAAGGGGGAGCAACTCGCCTGCATCGCACATTAAGAACAGCAGACCAGCGGTGCAGACCTCTGCAGCCTTCATCTGCCTCTTCCTCTTCCACAGCATCCAGTCATGTCCACCGTGGATTGTAACAAAGTCCTTTCGGCAGCCACCATCGTTCTGCAACAGTGCGAAGCCATCTGCAGGCTCTGTGAACACTACTGTGAGAAGAAAAGGAGCCACCCAAAAAGAGTCTGGGTCCGAAGATGGTTCGCCAGTAGAGCGGAGGACGGACTGTACAACAAGCTGATGGTGGAGCTCAGGAGCGAAGACACTCGGGCATTCCAGAACTTCATGAGGATGCCTCCAGCCATGTTTGACAAAGTTGTGCAGTGGCTGACACCCAGGTTGACCAAGGCAAACACCAGCTTCCGGCCCAGCCTGGAACCTGGGCTCAAGGTGGCACTCACTCTGCGCCACCTGGCCTCAGGGACCTCCTACAGAAGCATGCAGAACGGCTGGAGGATGCCACACAACACCATCAACATTGTGGTCAGAGAATTGGTACAGGTCATCATCGAAGAATACAAGGAGGAGCTCCTCCAGTACCCCTCCACTGAAGAAGGATGGAAGAAAGTTGCAGAGCAGTGGTACCAGAAGTGGAACTTCCCCCACACCGTTGGAGCCATAGATGGCAAGCACGTGGCCTGCAAAGCTCCAGCCAAGTCGGGGTCCACTTATTTCAACTCCAAGGGCTTCTTCAGCATCATCCTCTTTGCCATGGTCGATGCTGACTACAAGTTCATGTACATCGATGATTCAGGCAGCGGCTTATGTTCAGATGCCCAGGTATACAACGTCAGTGACCCCAAGGATGGGCTGGAAGGCAACCTCATCATGGGCTTTCCAGATCCAGACCCGCTGCCCAACGACAAGCAAGATGTGCCTTACTTCATCGTGGGGGATGACGACTTCTCCCTCACAACCTACCTCATGAAGCCCTACACCTCCAGACTCCTCACCCGTGAAGAGAGGATCTTCAACTATAGGCTGTCCAGGGCAAGGCAGGTGGTGGAGAACGCCTTTGGCATCCTGGCCAACAGGTTCCAGGTACTTCTCACCACCATGCAGCATTGCCCAGAGACCGTGAGGAGGATCATGGAAGCTTGCTGCATCCTGCACAATCTCATGCGCATCCTCTACCCAGTCTTTCAGAACAGGCTCTTGGACCTCCAACAAGCCAATGGGGTCATGGAGTCTGGGGAATGGAGGCAAGGGCGAAACCTGATCGACACTGAGGATGTGCTAGGCCCCAACAGAGCCTCAAATGAAGCGAAGAAGCAGCACAACTGCCTGAGACAATGGTGCAACTCCCCAGCTGGAGCAGTGGAGTGGCAAGACAGGATGGTAGATGCTTAATGGATGCTTCCTTCAGCCTGTCTCATCACACGGATGAGATTGGGCCATGTATGTTTGGTTGGCCTACAATGAACAGGGCGTTTAAGAAAGAGTTGTGTTTATGTTCAAATGTGTGGATCAATGCTTACATTATTATTGATAATAAAGGGCCATAGGTGTGGCACCTGGGAGGGTGGACCATACAGTCCCACTATGCTTACACTGGAGGTTTATCTATCCCCACAGCTATTACCCATCCCAAAGGTATCCCTGCCCATCTCACAGGTATCTTAACCCATCCCAGAAGCATGCAAAGGCTTAAACCATTTCTAAAAGTTTCCAGCAAGACTTTATACAAAAAAAGAAATGAAGCAAGTGTGTGAATCAAAAATAGACTTTACTAACAACAAGCTATAAGACAAAAAAGAGTCTCTGGCACTCCTCTTGGTCGCTCAGTCTCAGGGGTGAAGGGTCCAGGTGCTGTGGAGGTGGCTGGTGCTGGAGTGCTTGTCATCAGCTCCTCCAGAAGCAGAAGCAGCAGTAGCGCCAGACCCAGAAGAGCGAGCCCGTGCTGCAGAAGCTCCAGCAGAACCAGAGTGAGAGCCAGGGGGCAGGATGGTGGCCCTGTCCCTCTTGCCAGGGCTGGCAGCAGATGGCTGAGGCTTGCTGTGCTTCCGCATGGTTGTGGGGTTGCTGGCTGGCAGGGAGGCTGGCAGGAACCAAGGCGGGCAGGAAGGCTGGCAGGCAGGCACCAAGGCTGGCAGGCAGGCACCAAGGCTGGCAAGCAGACATGAACCAAGGCTGGCAGGAAGGCAGGCAGCAAGGCTTGCAGGGAGGCTGGCAGCAAGGCTGGTAGCAAGGCTGGCAGCAAGGCTGGCAGCAAGGCTGGCAGCAAGGCTGGCAGGCAGACATGCAGGCAGGGCAGGCAAGGCAGTCGATGTGTCCGGCAGCAGGTCTTTCCTCTGAATGGCGACCTGCTTCTGAGCTGCTTCCGTTATATCCGCGGGGCTGACGCAATGCATCCTCCCTGCATGCGCAGTGAACGCCAGGCATCCGTTAGGCTTCCGCTGTGCATCCGCTGTGCATCCGCTTTATCCGTTCGGCGTCCGCTGTGCATCCGCTGTATCCGTTCCGCGTCCGCTTTGCTGAGGCCCCCCAGAAGCCCTGCGGATGTGCCACCCACTCCCATCCGTTCCCATCCGCTTCCATCCGCTAGGCTTCCGTTCCACATCCGCTTTGCATCCGCCCTGCGTCCTCCCCGCGTCCGTGTTATCCGCTCCGGTTATGCAAATTTTTGCCCCTTTTGAGAGCGGATAACAACGGATGGAACATTTTTCTCGTGCGTTGTGTCCGTTTTGCATCCATTGGCCAGTGTGACATGGGCTTTAGGTGTAAATATTCTCAGTACACATAAAAGAAAAGATACATTTGACAAGAGTCGAGAATCATAAGGTACAACACTTACTGATAGTCATAGGGTACAATATTACTTAGGGTTCAAATACTAAGCCATAATGTATTTTTTTTGACCCAAACTGAATGGGTGTCACATTTAGACAACCAAATCAATCAGTTTTCTTCAGGAAAATGGGAGAGAATAGTAGCAGAGAATTGTCCAATGGGCAGGCATGGTACCTTGCAATCCAAACTGAATACCTTGCAAGTTGTTAACTTATTTCAACCAGAACACAGCTGTGCCTAAAACTGAAACTTCTTTATGGATGGATTTGACTCAGTAAAGACTAAAAAGCCATCACTGATTTTTCTCAGTCCTATTTACCTGTTCCCACTTGCCCCATATGGAAGTGGGATGGGAGGAATTGGAAGCAAAATTGGCTGCTTGGAAAAGGTCTCATTCATGGAATATACCTGAATACACTTGAAAAAATGAAATGGAACTAGCTCCCAGTACCTTTCCTCAAGTTAAAGGATGAGGTTTTACAAGGTATCTCCTTTCCTTTGGCAGCCTTCCATGCCAACATCCCTTTGCAGGTGGGATTAGTTGGCAGCACAGCCTATTATCACCCAGGCTAAGATTACAGCAAGAGTGTGGACTTGGCAATTTTTGAACTTTGTTTTTCTTTGCAACCTTTATTTTGGAATTACATATTCTAGTTAGCACTAGCAAAATGTGAACATAAGAACAGTTTATGTCTGAATTATAAAAGCATTTATAGATATGAAACCAATTTGACTACCTACATTTAAATATATGATTGTGTTGGTTCCAAGATGATGTAGGTATTGTGTATTAAGTAGAGGAACTCTATATTCACATATGGCAAACCATTCCCATGGAACAATTTTTCATGACTACAGATTTGCTTTTAGATTCTTACTGAAATCTATTAGAGATGGTTATGTATTTCATAATAACTGGCTTTTCAATTTGGGACCTACCAGGCCAAGCACAGCTCATTAACTATAAACTGATATATGTTTGATACACAATTTTGCAGTCTTAGGCAAATATCAGAGATAAGGGCACTTGACTGGGCCACTACATCTGGCTGGCATACTGCTTGCATTCATTATATTATACAAACATAAAATGGTATACATTCAGGGGTGGGATTCTACCAGTTTGCACCTAATTGACTAGAACTGGTTGTTAACATTCCAAGCAGTTCTGAGAACTGGTTGTTAGAAGAAATTACTGGCCTTATCCTGTAAGGAAGGCAGGAAGGAAACATTCTGGTGTTGCTTACAGAAACTGCCTCTCCGTTAACCCTTATTACATTCTTGGCAGGACTAGACTTCCTGTCTCAGGAATGTCTCTGGAGTTTTTTTCCCCTCCTTTACTGTGAGGGAAGGTAGTGATCCCCAATCAATATCAGTTTTATTTGAAGGCAGTTCAGATACATGGAGAAACTCATCTTGTGGCAAATGTTTTTTTGCAAACCTGGAAGTGAGACAGGATGGAAAACTCAAATGGGCCAAAGTTGATACTGTGACATTATCTATCTTTTTTTGGATTCTACACAGCCTCAGATCTGGAGAAGCTTAATTTTTCATCCATCTTCAGGTTCAGATAATATTATGGCACATAATGATGATCTATGTCATTCATTGAAGAAATTTCTTGCTGTCAAACTTCCGATAAGAAACTGCCAAGAAGTTGGAGTTAATTGGTTTAATTCTGACTGTTCTCCCATGAGCTGTTCAGAGCATCCAGTAGTGGGAGGTGCTTCAGTCTCTGGATGTCTAGGCTGGGCATAATTTGTGGAACGCTCCTCCTCCTCCATGGGACTCCTCCCCAGCATTCCCCAGTTTTGGTTCAGCCTCATTGTGGATAGGCAGTGCTTTTTGTTCTTCCTCGGCAGAAACAGGAATATTTACTCAGCAGGTTTGGATATAGTCCAGTTCATTTTTTTTTTCAGGCTTTTAGCCTCCAAATCACTTTACAATCTCCCGACGTTAGCTCTCTCCATCTGGTCGTTGGAGATGATTTGCATTTTCGGGCAGCACTGTTTTGCCCCCGAAGCGGCAGGCGGCTCCGGCATTGCTTCAAGCCCCCCATCTGCTTGTTCTACCCCCTGGCATTGTAATTCCACATTGCCTTTCTCTATATCGGCAATAGCAGCGTGGGCATTTTCGCTCTCATTCAAGTCGTATCGTTGAGTTTTCCCTTCAAAATGCCGTCTTGGTGTAGAAAGCAGTAAGAATTCTTTCCACCCCTTCCCCTGCCGTTCCTTTTAGCTACAAGGAGAAGCTGTCGGAGGCATTTCCCCACATGGCGGGAGATTGTTGCTGGGAAGTGCATGCATGCCAAAAATAGCGGCCATTGTTTTTGCCTTTACTTTAAAAAAAAAAACTGTGTGGCTGCACTATTTGTAACTCAAGCTGTGTGGTAGTTTTCCTTCCCGATCAGAGATTTTTCCTTCTGATAACCTAAGGAATTATGACACCTCGTTCTCTTATTAGATTTGAGGCCATCCGTGTAATTTTGTTGGCTTAATCCTCACAGCCTTACCCAGCTGCACAACAGCAAGCACTCAGGCCCATGTCCACCTGTGCAAGGAAGCTGTTGAAGGGCTCTCTTTATTATCCTGGCCTTTCAGGCATTCTTAATTTGGTTGTTTGGATATTCACTCTATCAAGCTGTATGTATGTATGTATGTATGTATGTATGTATGTATGTATGTATGTATATATATATATATGTTTTCTTAGGTTTTCGCGGGTACTTACATGTGTGCTGTTCAGCTTCCTTCGGGTATTATCCCACGTCATTGTAGTTCTGTTAAAGTTGTAGCAACGTTTCAGCAGATTCTGCTGAAACGTTGCTACAACTTTAACAGAACTACA
>BLBF01000004.1:20012129-20034164 GCA_015471245.1 Laticauda colubrina | reverse complement strand
CCCCCCCCCCCCCCCCCCCCGTTTCTGTTTCAGAAATTAAATTCATTTGTCATTAAAAGCTAATAAGGCACCTGGTGAAGATTTTTGCCCCCGGAATTATTTAAGACTTATATGAACTGGTGGGCACCTTCGTTAGCAGGGCTATTCACCTTTATAAACAATGCTGGCTGCATTCCTGTGGGCTGGGAGATGGCCATTATTGTTCCCTTACATAAAAAAGGAGATAGAGGCAATTCAATTAATTACAGATCAATAAGCCTAATTGGAATTGTTGCTAAAATGTATGTAAAACATTTGTTTAGCAAAATTGAAATCTGGGTTATGGAGAATTATCTTTTGGTGGAGGAACAAGCAGGCTTTAGACCAGAGCGATCTCCCATAGATAATTGTTTCACATTATATCACTTGGTAACAAGGTATTTAAAAATGAGTAAGAAATTATTCACTGCATTTATTGATCTAAGTGTGGCTTTTGATTCGTTAAACAGAAATATCTTGTGGGGGAAACTGGTGGACCTAAACATGGAGCACAGACTCCTTTTTCTGGTTAGGGCCCTTTACTCAAATACCATGTGAAAATCCGTACTGGCGTAAATGGAGCCCTGGCTAATGGAGCCCAATATGGTAGGTATGCATATTGAGCATATTGGCATAAGGCAGGGCTGCATTTTAGCCCCAATGCTTTTCAATCTCAATGTCAATGATTTACCAGGATTCCTGCATGCAGTAGATTTGCATATGCCAAAGATTCTTGATAAATTTATTAATACTCTTTTATATGCCAATGACATGGTATTAATGGCTTATTTACAAACTGGCCTAAGGAGACTGTTGCATAAGCTGAATATTTATTGTACTTTGAATTTCTTCAATATTAATAAAAGCAAATCCAAAGTGTTGGTTTTCAGCACAAAAGTAGGAAATATAATTGGCAGATTAATGGGGAGTCAGTCAAACAAGTAAATTCTTATACCTACTTAGGAATGGTCTTTACTAATACAGGATCTTGGTTTAATCATTTTAAAAGTAGTGCATTAAGAGCTGAGATAAGCACCAAAAGATTATATAAATTATTTAACCATAATTACCCAGGCACTTTGACCCATATATTGAAAGTATTTAGAGCAAAAATAGTTCCAATGCTGACATATGATGCAGAACTGTGGGGTTTAAATAAAGCCTCCCCACTTGAACAAACACAGACCCGCTTTTTAAGACACTTATTGGGGACTGATAAGAACACTTCTGCTTCAGCAGTCAGAGCGGAATTGGGTATCCACTCCTTACATAGCCACTTAATAATTAAAACATTTACATACTGGCTAAAGATACAATCAATGGATTCAGATAGACTTCCCAAACTATGCCTAATTGAACAGTTAAATAAGTTCCAATTTAACTCCTGGGCCAGTCAACTCCACAGAGCCATCTTAAGATATGGGTTTTCTACCCAATATTTATTGTCAAGGGCTTCCCAGGCAAGGGAAATTTTTAAACAGAGAGTCTTGGATATTAGTGCCCAGACTGACATGGAATTATTTGCAAAAAACAGATCTATAAGATGGTTGGCTGAGAATAAAGACATCTTCTAACCTGAAAAATATCTTTCAATGGGTATGTCACAATTACAGAGAAGAGCCTATACCAGAGCCAGATTTGACTTACTGGATTCCATGTCCAGACAGAGGCACTTCCACCATGCACCATACCACGAGAGAACCTGCTTATGTGGTTCATCTGCCACTGAAGATATTTCCCACATCTTGTTCAACTGCCAAATATATGCCCCTATTAGACTTAAATATTTATCATTTCTACTGGAAAGAACAGCCCACTGGGAATCAAAATACAGATTGTTATATTTCCTCTGTGCCTTTAATGTACACATCGTTCATAGGACAGCTAAGTTTATAATCAAGGCAGCGGTCCTAAGAACCCAATATATTGAACAAATTGGTGTATCCTACAAGGGTGATCTATTATCCGAATTCTGACTCCCTGCTTTTCCACATATGTTTTCATCACTGTATTCTTATATATCTAACTTATCTGTATTTTGTCTTGTTATATATTTACGTTATGTTATTGATAAGGTCTTATGACTATTCAATTCAATAAGCAATACTAATACAATACCCTCCTTTACTGGTACTTTGCTTGTGTGGAGTGACCATTCAAAGTTACAATGGCACTGAAAAAAGTGACTTATGACCATTTTTCACACTTAAAACAGTTGCAGCATTCCCACAGTCATGAGAGGCCAGGCGAGGAGATGCATGCCTCAATGTGAGTGATATTGAGTTGGCCACACGCAGCCAATAACATGACCACCAAGCCATGCCCACCCAGTCAGATGACCACCAAGCCATGCCCACCAGCGAAGCCACGCCCACAGAATTGGTTGTTAAAAATTCGAATCCCACCCATGTATACATTAGGAGGATTTGTCTATCCTTTGCTTTCAGGAATGCTCCAGTCTTTTTCACTATGATTCTGACTTCCAAGTAAACTCAAAGTCACCATGGGAAATAATTAACTTGGAGCTCCTAACTTGAAGCAAAAAAGGACCCGTGAAGTCCCACATTCTTGCAACATCTACATTATTACTGATTCTTCCCTAGAGAATCTCTAACATGGGAAGGCAGAAGAGATATTTGTTTATGTTGCTTATGTTGCTTAAGTTTCAGTATTGAAGAAGCTAATGCCACTGGAAGTTGATTTCTTTGCTCATCTTAAATGCTTTTTTTTTCCATGCTCCTTCAGGCTATTATTTTCCTAATCTTTACATCAATACCAGTTTGGATCACTGAAATCCTGACTCATTAACATTCCTTCTCTCAAAGAATGACTCAGGCTAAATAAACTGCCAGGGCCCTTTTTTTCTTCTTGATGCAGCCTTCCATTGTTTCTCCAGGAATGTCATCCCAACCCACAGCATTCCTTAAATATAAACTTTTTGTTGGTATCTGTTAGCAAATTGGCATAATAGGTCACCACTGGAATGGGACCCAGTACTGACTTGCATAGCATGTCAGAGTGACTTAATGGCCTCATTAATATTATCAGATGGAAAAGACCTGAAAAGTTAAACACTTTTTAACTGGGCCTTAAAAGTTTCTTTCTGTGGTCAAATTCTTGCTACACTCTGGAATTTTAAAACAAAGTTTCTGAGAAGTACATGAATAAAATGTTGAAGACAGAGAATAGCTAATTGTAGTCCATGGATTAATGGAATGCAATCAAACTTCTTAGCCTACAAAATCATGTTCCATCTCCTTTTAATTTGTTAGAATAGCTTAAGATGGGTGAGGTCTATGGGGAAGGCTTCGAAACAAAACTGGACAAAGGAAAACCTTTTCATCCTACAAAGTTGCAATGAAAGGTGTGTTCTTTTTCAGCTGTGTTCCAAATATGTCATTTATTCCAGGTGTGAAGCACCTGGATCAGCAAACTGCTAAGGAAGGAAGACAGCTGTTTCTTCATATCAATTTTGAAACTCTTCTATCAGCCCTATATTTTTCTGCCCTATATCCAAATATCTTTCTAAAACTCACTTCTACCAAGTTCATGTGGCCAGGCTTGTTTTGCTGGTTCATGTACGATCATTTATGTTGGAAGCTTACCAAAGTTAATTTAAGCTGCAGCAGTTGTGTATTTATTTCAGATGAAATATTTCAACTATTTTTCATTTAAATTCACTTGTTCACCTTGCTGTATATTCATACAACACTACAGCCCAGTGGTTTTCTTCACCACAGACCTTTTGTGGCCACAGATCATGGTCCCGGACCACCAAGTCTTAATTCAAAATTTAAATCATAACATTTCTTCAAGTATTTGTGAACCTCTTTGTGATTATATCATGCCTCCCCCCAGTGATTCATTGCGCACAGATTGAGAACCACTGTTAAATACTGGAATTAAAATCAATATTGGAACAGTGAGATAGCACATATACAGGGCATCTGTAGTAAACAAAGCTTACATTTCCATTAGTTCAGGCCAATAGTTAACCTGTAGAGCAATCAGTTTTTCTCTTAGTAAGTGAAATCTATATGCATTGAACTGTGATGGTACAGTGGTTAGAATGCAGTACTGCAGGCTACTTTTGCTGACTGTGGGCTGCAATTTGGCAGACTGAATCTCACCAGGCTCAAGGTTGACTCAGCTTTCCATCCTTCTGAGGTGGATAAAAGGAGGACTCAGATTGTTGGGGGCAATATGCTGATTCTGTAAACTGCTTAGAGAGGCCTGTAAAAGCAGGCCTGTGAAGTGGTATATAAGTCTAAGTGCTGCTGCTATTGCTGTTGAAAACAACTTCCTTCTACTTGAGGTCAAATAGTAAAGGAGGAATTTGCTGGAGGTTTGGTTGTTGTTTTTTAAGTTTGTTGGCTATGGAGAAGGAAAGGGAACAGTCTAAAGCTGCCTCCTGAATTATACATGGAAATTTTTCAAAATTATTAATTCTAATTCACTTGGACTTTTAACTGCAGGAGTAACTTGTTAAAATATATTAGGTTTTGATTTGATTTTGAATGTGTTCAAGGCAAGAATTCAAAGCAAGTTTTGTCTGGGGACATCTTGGATAAGCTTACACATTACTTTTTTCACATTTTTTTTCTTTGAAGCCTGTTGCTTTATTTCATACATAACACTTACCTGTGTTTTCAGTTAAATACTGTATATTCTAAATCAGGGGTTGCCAACCGTTTGGACCTTAGGGACCACCAAACTCAAAATTTTAAATCCCACAGACCAGAGACCCTGGAAAAATCCCAAATAAAGTCTGCAAGAAAATTCCCCACCCCCTTTTCCTACTGATCTTTATTTGGGATTGCAGGATACCATCTCCAACTCCATTCTCAGAGAGAGAGAGAGAGATACTTTTGGTTTTATGCAAGGAAAGCAGCAGAAGCAGCAGAAGTCTTTTTTTTTCCTCTCCCCCAAATTCTGCCAGAAATGAGTCTTTGTGAGACTTGTTGCACTGGCGCAGCCTCTTGGAGCAGGATGCCTTGCACAGTCCCAAAGACTCATTTCTGGTGCAGTTTGGGGGAGAGAAAGAAATACTTTTGCTGCTTTCCCTGCGTGCAGCCAAAAGCAAAAGAAAAAAGTAGAAAGAAGCAGCCCGGTGGCCAGGCGAGGCACGTGGGGTGATTGGGGCAAGTTCCCCCCTCTGTCCTTTCCTTCCTCCCTTCACTACCTCATGTTGTTAGCAATGCAAGCAATGCAAGTCTTGTATTCCTGCAAGCCATGTGGGCGGCGCAGCCTTATGTTTCTGCACAGTCTGGATTAATTGCTTTGGGAGTGACATTTCTCTGCAGACCACTAAAATTTTCTTGTGGACCACTAGTGGTCCCCAGCCCATTGGTTGGCGACCACTGTTCTCAATAGCATTCTGAAAAGAAAATATATTTTTAATGCTACTTTCAGTTTTGAAGGGCCTAGGTATCTCCATATTCAATATCAGACATTGGTCTTCGAGTACCCTTATATTCTTCAAATTGCAGAATGGGGAAAGCACTATTTCTGTTTTTCTTCAGTCTTGCTTTTAAACTCTGATTGAAGGAAAAGAAAGAAAAATGGAAGCTTGGGTGAAGCAAACACAGTGAAAGCTAGAGTTTTATAGCATGAATTAATCATAAAATCGGAAGGAGCCATTTAGGTAATTGATTCTAACCACCAACTCCATGTAAGAATCAAATAACCCAGAAGATGGCTCATTAGCCTCCATTTGAACCCTCCGATATCATTTTAGGTATCTGAAATACTACCGTATCCTCTCTATTTCTCTTTTTAAGGCTAAAAATGTTATAGTTTCTAATGATATCTTTTTCTGAATCTGCTTTTGAAGTATGTTGTCAAGGAGCAGTTGCAATATTCAATGTGGACACCATACAGAAAGAACTGAAACTATCAATTTCTGTGATTTGGAAGTTATACGCCTGTTGATGTATGTAAATTGCAGTTGCCTTTTTGCAGTCACATCATACTGCTGACTCAGTTTATAATTGAGTTCTATTCCAATACATCAGCACAAGTATTATTAGTCAGCCCCATATCCACCATTCTATATTTATGCATTATTATTTTTTTCTTCCCTAAGTGAAGAATTATGCATTTGTTTCTAATAACATTTCATTGTTATATTCTGCCTTAACAGTTCTGATTTTATTTCCCTCTTCTAGAGTATTGGCTATTGCAGTGACAGCTAATCTTTTCCACGTTGTGTGGCAAAAGTGTGCTCGCCTGCACGTGTGTGTGTCTGCACCCACGATGCATTGGGTTCGTGACTCCCCACCGCCCCTAGGCATGCGCACACAACCCCCCTGCATACCACATGCCTCTGTGCATGTGCACGCATCTCCCACATGCACGTCACATCCTGTGCATGTGTGGCAAATACCCAACAATCAGCTGACTGGCAGAGGCGCACGTATACATGCACAGTGGGACTCTTCCTGGCAATCTCTCGTGTGCCAGCAGAAGTGGTTCTGCATGCCACTTCTGGCACGCCTGCCATAGATTCGCCATTACAGGGCTATTGCCTTCAACTTTATATAACTTGCACAAGATAAGCACTGCCTACACTCCTTGATTAAAATTGTTAATTGTAGTTATTAATTAAAAGGCTCAGAACTTTTTACTTTTTAGCATCCCAGTCTCAGTACTCCTGATGAGTATCAATTGATGCTTGTCTGAATAGGGTTGTTTTCAATTACATGGCTACAAATAGTCCTCTACTTATGACCATAACTGAGCCCAAAATTTCTGTTGCTAAATTAGACAGTTGTGAAATAAATTTTGCCACATTTCACAACCTTTCTTGCCACCATTAAGTGAATCATTGCAGTTGTTAAATTAGTTGCTAAGTGAAGCGCTGCAGTTGATAAGTTAGTAACCTGATTGTTCACTGAATCTGGCTTCCCCATTGTGTTTGCTAATCAGAAGGTCACAAAAGATGATCACATAACCCCAGGACACTGCAACCGTCATAAATATAAGCCAGTTGCCAAGCATCTGAATTCTGATCACCATAAGGATACTGCAATAGTTTTGAGTGTGAAAAATGGTCATAAGTCACTTTTTTCAGTGCCGTTGTAACTTTGAATGATCACTAAATGAACTGTTTGTAAGGTGAAAACTAATTGCCAAGACAAATTGCACAAAGTTTTATGAAGCTTTAATAATTTGTATAATTAAAAAAAAAACACAAGTGCATATAGTGCTCTGATTAATAGTGTTTTCTAAGATGGCTGAAAGTTTTTGAATTGAAATCCCTAATGTTCCCTGTCCTTTTATTTGCTTTCATATTTTGTATTTTATAACACTTTATAACCTAATTTTAAAAAAAATGACTGAAATCACGAAATGCTGATGCACAGCATTAGATGCTGTCAGTGGTTGACTCTTATTGGATATATCTTGCTTTTAATGCTATCAAATATTTTTTGCTGCATATCTAATGCCAATCAAAAATTATGTTTGTTACACATTGGCCATCAAATACCTTCGATCTTGATTGCTCCATGATGGAAAGCATTAATTGTGTTTTCAGTCTGTCTGCCAAATAATCTCAAATTTTGATGACTACTGCACATTCTATTGCAGAGTATTGTCCTACAAACTTAACAAATCTGACAAATCCAGAGGAACAAATATTATGTGAATATTTTTGTGTAGAATAGGCACACCTTTGGAGAATATCAGAATTCTTTAGAACAGTTTTGAAGAGTGTGTGTCATATTTACTGATAAAAAGGCAAGAGTTTTTCCCCTTACTTTCTGGGGAAGGAGAGAGACAAAGAGGCACCCTATAATATTTGATCAGAGGGAAAGAAGATGAAATGAAAGAAAGAGCAAATGGTCACAAAGAATGCATGTCTTTGAAGAACAGCCTGAAAATTAGTGGAGGCTTGTGAATTCATCTGTTTGATAACATCTAAATACGGTAGTTTTGTCTTTATTTTTCCTACCTGTCTGGTTATCCCTTACACTTGGTCCTCTCCATTTTGTTTGACCCTTCCTCATTTCCATCCAATTTCATTCCCTTTCCTTTTCCAGTTCCCTTCCTTTTTTCCCCAGATTCTGTTGGAAGGAAAGGTGGTAGGGATATCCATATACTTCTATGTTTCCCTCTGAGAGAGTGATTTATATGAAAATAAATGATTGGTATATACAAGAAAGATCAATGGACTTTGTAAACAGAACATCCATATTTTACAGGCAGTTTAGTTTATTTAATTAATATGAATTGGGCTTTTGTTGTTATTGTCCTGGATTTACTCTTGTGATTTCTTACACTTACACATTTATACTTTTACATACTTACACACACTCACACTCATACATGTATCCCATGCACATATTTATGGGAGAGGAAGGGAACTAGCAAGTGTGGCTTTATCTAAATTGACCAAAAAACTCGATTTTTATGACTCTGTAGTCCCTGTTTGGGACTTTAGCATTGTACTAGATTTTTTTCCTCTTGTGTTTTTTGCTTTGTGTTTTTCTGTGTAATCTCCATTATTTGAGGCAAAGTCTATTAAATTCAATTCCTTAAGTAAATGTATTTGTTTTAACTAGAGCTCAGTTATCTACACAAAACTTAAAGTACACACAGCTGAGAAGTCTTTTTATCCACATACGCTACATGGAAAATACCAGGATTGTATGCAGCAGATTGTTTTTGGTCATAATCCTGTCCTAACCTTTTTGTTGTTTTTGTTCTCTCCCATAGCTTTGCTACTTGGCTGTAAATTAATTCCTGAATTTTAGCAGGACTTAGTAATAGTAGAGCAAGTTTTTGCAATAGTCTAAAAAGCTCTGCTTCCAGTTCTCTGCCCTGACTTGATGGGATGAGTGATGCTAGGACTTCATTATCATGGTTTGAAACTTTATGCCAGGGTGTGGCTCCTACTGTATGTTTGCCTGAACTTGCTCTTCGGAAGTCTATGTTAGTACAAATTCAATATCATCTTTGCATGCTGATTAGTTGCCATCAAAGGAATGGCTGTCTTCCCTTCAAGGGAGGAGGCAAGGACGTGATGGAAGATGCCTCTGCCACCATTAAAATAGCATTTGGAGGCAGCAGGTACCATTCTTCATTTCATGCCTAAATGCTAGAGTCAGATATTCATCTGAAGACAAAGCATTAAGTAATACAGCAAAGCTATTAAAATTATAGTGACTACCAATCATTCCTTATCACAAGTAAATGTTATCAGGTGTGACAACTGGTTTGCAGACAAGCATTGAAAAACAAACGTTTGAATCCATATCTCCTATTTATTTTTGCACAGCTTTCTCCAAATGCCTTCTGTATAATTTCCACTGGATTACATCCTGTTGTGAATGAGATCATATTTAAATCCCTGCTCTTTACAAGGTGTGAAAAATGCAGCCTGATCAGATACCCAGGAACAGAAAAACTCTAGTAAAATAAGATGGATGAATGCAACTACGGGATAAGCTTTTATGACTGTCACATTTCAGTGAATGCATGAATTCAGTTTAAGAGGCCAAAGGTTTTGAAGCAAAAAATTAAGTGGTAGAATCTAGAGGGCCTGTGGAATTGCGGTTATAGTTCAGCGCCAGAGATACAGGTGGCAACTCAAACTGGGCAGAGTGACACAAGTGCTTAACTGGGTTCTGCTGTGCTTTAGCCCCTGGATTGATTATCCCCCATGAATATTTGGTTTCTCAGCTAGAGGTGTCTTTTAAAAAAAAATGAATTACTATCCTTGCTTGCTGCCACACTATCAATTCAGACATATGTGAAATAATAGAAAATATTTGTAGCTCAGATTTTAGACTTTGGCAGTGGTTTGCTCTCCACACTTGTTTCAATTTAGTTTCCGAACCTATTCAGCATGTCTCAGGAAGTGGGCCAAAGACCAGGCCATGTATGCACTGCATATACTGTATATTGCAACACCCTTATCCAGTATGGGGGTATCTTATCCCTTATACACAAGTGTGTTCAATAAAAAAAGTTAAGAGTGGGTGCCAGTGGTGGGATTCAAATTTTTTTACTACTGATTCCGTGGGCGTGGCATAGCTTGGTGGGCATGGCAGGGGAAGGATACTGCAAAATTTCCATTCCCTCCCCCCCCCACTAACCTGCTTTCCAGCTCCATTCTCCTGTGCAGGGCAACAAAAGAAGACCAGCTGAACAGCTGGGATTCAGGAGGCAGAGAATAGATGGGGCGGGGCCAATCAGAGGTGGTATTTACTAGTTCTGTGAACTACTCAAAATGTCTGCTACTGCTTCCCCAGAACTGGTCAGAACCTGCTGAATACCACCTCTGGTATGAGGATATCTTTTTCCTTATACACAGGTGTGTTCAATGAAAAAAGTTAACGGTGGGTACACTCTTAAAGCTATTTTCAAAACAGCAAAGGATGAATGTCTACTCCCTATTCATTAAACAATTCTACAAAGTTAGGTACAGAAAGTCCTTGACTTATGACCACAATTGAGGTCAAAATTTCCATTGCTAAGCGAGACAGTTGTGAAGTAAGTTTTGCACCATTTTTCAATCTTTTTTTGCCATAGTTGGTAAATGAATCATTGTAGTTTTTTAGTTCAGTGACACCATTGTTGAGTAAATCTGGCTTTCCTATTCACTTTACTTGTGAGAAAGTAAACAAAATGTGATCATATGACCCAGGGCCACTGCAACAGAAAGAAATACCAGCCAATTGCCAAGAATCGGAATTTTAATCCCATGATCTTGGGGATGCTCCAGTGGTTGTAAGGGTGGCAAATGGTCATAAGTGCTCATTTTTCAATGCCATTGTAAATTCAAACAGTCACTAAACGAATGGTTGTAAGTTGAGAACTAGCTATACCAGCTTTTATTAAGCAGTGTCTTGCTTTCACTTATTTATTTTAATAAGGCAAGTTGTTTTTTTCAGAAAATTCAGTATTTGGGAAAATAATCTCCTTGGGTATACAATTGATTAGTCCCTAGGTTGCTGCCCATGAAATCAGCTCCATTTTCATTTGGCTATAATTAAAAAAAACATTTTCCCTTTACAAAAGTTCTTCCCTTTTTTCCAAATTCTTTTAGTTCATTCAGACCTAAAATTATGGAAGCAGCATCTTTCTTTATGGCAAGGAGGATGAATTCTTTCTACTCTGAGGATTGGATTACCTCAGTGAAATTTTGCCTAAGGTCAAATTCCACCATTTGGCAGAAGTAGACCTAAAAGTTAAAAAGGGATAAAGAGAAAGGTCATTAGAAGAATCAATAGATGGGACTCCTATCTTTGTTAGGTATTCTAGGCCACTATCACAATTTCTTCCATCTCCTTTTCAAGCAACCAGAAACAAATAGAAAGGATCTTTTGTATTACTACCTCAGAGCATTCACTGGTATAATAATTTCCCCATATCTCTTCTGTGAATCTTCTGAGAAACTGAAGCAGTAGACAATAGTGCATCCTTGTGTGTCGTGGTAATCTAAGATGCAATCCATTTTAACATTTTCAAATGGAAATTATACAAAATCTCATAATTATGCTTTTCTTGCTTTTACCTTCTCTGCAATATATTTCAGAAACAAACACGTATTTATATTCTGAGCCCAATTTAGTAACATTTACTGTGATCACTGCTGCATACAAAATAGTCAATTTAAGTGGAAATTTTGAAAATGGTTGAAAGGATCCTTTTGTTCAGGAAATGGCAATGTTGCCCTTTTGTTTTTAAGCTGGTGTAATTTATTAATTATATTTGCATTTCATCTTTCCCAAACAAATTCATTTCCAAAATGGATCAACTCAATAAAATCAGAGATAAAATCCACATTTCTAATAAAAAAAGATAGTCAATCAAGAAAAAAAGTATACTCAGTTCACTTCAGTTAAACTACATGGACTATTTATAAACTTCATAGCTTGGGACCAGGTTATCTGAAGGTCACATCTACCTGACCCATCAGAGCAGGGAGGCAAGGAATGTTGTGGGTCCAATCCCCTAGCGAGATATACCTGGCGGGACATAGAAGAAGGGCCTTCTCCGTGGTGGCTCCCGCTCTCTGGAACATCATCCACCACCACCCCAAGATTAGAATGACCATCACTCTAGTACTCTTCTGTATGGTACTGGAGACCTGGTTCTGCCAATGGGCTTGGGGAATCCAGAGCAGGATGGAGCCTATTAAAGGGCTCATGTGAGGTGCTGTCGCTAGGGTAGAGGATTGGGTGGTGGTGATTTTATTATATTAATTTATTATATGAATCTTCTTGTATTAGTTTTAGTGTTTTTATATGAGGTTTTATATTCTGTAAGCTGCCTTGATTCAGCATGTGCAAATAGGCGCCAATATAAGTTCCCTAAATAAATAAATGTGCCAAGTGACCTAAAAGGTCAAAAGCTCTCTTGAATACTCTTTTTGCCTGCTAGTGTAAAGTCATCAAAGATGATGTTAGCCTGGTTAACTTTATGAAGACCCTGGTTGACAGGTTCTTCATAAAGATTAGCATGAAAATAAATGAGTTATCGCTTTTGAAATCCCTATGGTCTGTTGAGCTTTGTTAATTAGATTGTGAGGCTTAAGTTCTAAAGTTTAGATGGATTGAATGTTTATGAAAGATCTTTCCTATAAAATAATTGCAGCAGAGTAACTTGTCCCATCTCACAGCAGTGTTCTAAAATCATTTTAAATTGTAAAGTTTCCATTCTGAAATATATGAAGGAAAAATACACAATGTCACATCAAACATGGAAATTCCACTCAGTCTGATTTTGATAGACACAATGTCTTTTCATGCCATACAATTGGGAATGTAAATATTCTTTTACTTATTTTAAAACTGATCTTTTATGAACACATGACATCCTAGCTATACATTACTGCAGCCTTCTGTAGAATCATAAGTCTTCTTTATATTTATAAAGAATATAATTAAATTAGGCAAAGGCAGGGGTGGACTGGTGCTGGTTCACACCAGTTCAGGCAAAACTGAAGGTTTTTAATTTCAGGTTGTTAATTTTATGGCCAGTTCAGCGAACCGGCAAATCGCACCCCTAGCTGGCCCCACTTACCCAACCCCTCCCAGGAGTCCCCACATGGCATGTTTTGGATCGCAGGGCCCTCCCAAAGGTTCGGTGAAAGCCTCCAGAGCTCAGGGAGGGTGAAAAGCGGGCCTCCTGGAAGTTCCAGAAGCTGGCCTCCAGAGAGCTTCTGGACCTGGGGAGGGAGAAATGGTCCCCCCGTGGCCCATTTTCACTGTAGGAAGCCAACTAGACCATGCCCACCATGGCCACACCTACCCAGCAACCAGGCAGAGAACCGGTTGTTAAGTTATTTGAAACCCACCTCTGGGCATAAGTTTATTACTGCCATTCAATTGACCTAAGTTACTTATAATAAGCTGATGAAAAAGAGATGCTATGACTGTGCTACACTTCAGAAATATATTTTCCCCAATCTCACGCTGTTACTACTTCCCCATTCCTATTTTAGCTGACAAAATGCCTACAAAAGCAATTATTTACTGTTCCAGCCTTGCCAAAAAAAATAGGGAACTCTTTATGTTCTATAAGGAGTCAGAACTTTATTAATCACACTTAGTATTTATCAGTATATCAGCAGGGAACAACCAAGCTGATAATTTTTATGTAGCAAATTAGAAAATAAATGGAAGAGTTGGGATGGTGGTGTTTTTGCTTTTGGTGGGACTACAAGCATATCATTTGTGGATATTGTTATGTAATAGACCAAGCAATAGGAAGTTCCACAACAATGTTACAAGATTATCTTCTCTGTGAGGAAACAGAGTACTGGGTATAGTTTTGTTTCATAATATATGTTTATATGTAAATACATGGCCTAGCTAAATTGGAAGCAAGTAGGCACATGTGCAGACAGTGTGAGCCCCACATCTTCAATCTAGCATTTAGAGACAATAAAACACCATCCAAACAATGTATAGTAACATCTCTGTGCCAGCTGTGAATTCAGTATATTTTCTGTCACAAAACTTATCCTTTAAAAAAAAAAAAAATTTCTAAATACTTCTAACTGTCAAGGTTCTTCCACATTGTTAATCTGATAGATTATAAATAATCAGACAGTTAAAGAAATGGGCACTGGTTGCAATTTACTAAAAATAATTATAGGACCAGAGGTTAAAATATGCAGGTGTTTATTTGCTTTGGCAGAAATGATAAAAGTTACTCCTGCTCAACATATTATTGTCTACCTATTGAGTCCTTTCCAAGGATCTGGGACAGGCAGATGTGAATGTTTGATGGTATTACAGATATTGTAGAGAGAGAAACAGAGAGAGAGTGACAGAGAAAGAGAGAGAAAGAGAGCTCCATCACTCAGAGGGTTCCCAATTTGTATTATTCAAACCACATCCACATAGACAAGGCAAGAAAATGTTCAGACACCTAGTGACTATTGGAGTGCATTTCATTTGTATATTCTTCAATATATTTTGCCAAAGGGGATTGCAGCTGCTTCTGCCAGGGGAAAAAAATGTATTAGCCATCGTCTGGCATAAAGCCCTACCAGAAGGGATCTGTAAGTCAGCCACATGATACTCCATGTATATATTCACATCTCCCTACAATATTAGTACAATTTCCTCAGTGAAGTTTTCTTTGTTTTGTCATGTTCTAGAAAGGACATTTCAACTCTAAATCCAACTCCTAAAGATTTACTGCTTCGTCACGTTCTAATTGGGCTGTTGAGTTCAAATACTCAATGAGCTGGATTATTTTTAATTGTACATTCTTATTCAAGTTATTTGTTCCCTTCTTTTACTGCATCACATCATGGAATATGTTATCTACTGTATTTTTCATTATGTATGTCTTAATGGGTAGGATTATGGGTAGGAGAATTGAGTTCCAAGATGAATATTAAGTCATATCAATATGAGTATTCATGTTTCACTATTGCTATTTGTCAGTGGCAACAAAATGATCCAGAAGGTTGATAAAAACATGTTATTATTTTATGCTAAGCCTGAGGGATAAAACAGACCATAAAATAACTAGACCTCCATGGTACTTTCTCCCCAAGCATGCTTTTTAAAATTTATAACTATAGTGTAAAGCTTTTGTGTCAATCCATACATAATTAACATATCTCCTTTGCAAGAGTAGGGATATAATACAGCTTCATTGGAATATTTCTGGAAGATAGGCATCCCAATAGTGGAGGTTAATTTGCTTCTTTTGTGTTCATGTTCCCACTGACTTCATTTAAATGTTATTATCTCATTCACATCTTTGTTATTTTCTTAGTCTCACCACAGCTGTAAGTTTTTCATTAAAATAAGCTTCCATGGAATTTGGCTCTGTATGGCCATATTTCAAGTTGAGTCCTGTAGAAAGTGTGGCTCAAAAAATGGGTAAGTTAGATTGAGAGAGAGAGAAAAGCAGGAATATGTTAGCGTGGAGACTTGCTATTTATGTTAATCTTAGTTATATGACTTCAGTTGCCTCGTGATAGTCTCACACCTAGCACAGCCAAGATACAAAAAATCCCTCCAGCCAACATGCTATCTAATAATATCAACATTTTTTTTTGAATTTTGAACAACAAAACAAGCAAGAATGAGCAAGTCAGTCCTTCTTGATGTTTTTGGAGTATGCAGATGCATTCAGCTTCAGCTTCCATAGCCACTGTTCATAGATAATAATTAGAGATCAGCAAGATGCGGAGAGAAAGTGGGTCTCTACTTTGGCTTAGTACTTAACTTAGGCAACTGTCAGATTTATGTTCCTAGACCCCATTTGAAAGATCTCTTTGCAGCCCACAAGATGTCACTGTGCAAAAGTAAAATCCCAAATGAAGTAATTGTAATTAGAAATAATTACATATCATGTATTCTCCAGAAACTTTATGAAAATTCTGGAGATTTTCATAGCAAAAGACAGAAAGAGAAAGTTAGGATAATGGTGGAAACTAGAAACGCTCATTTAATTTGGAGGTTTTAAGCATTTAATTGCCTATATTTAGCAACCAGTTAATTGTATGTAGATCACAAAGTACAAAAGAAGGTTACATAAAACTTCTAGACATTTTCCTTTGGGGAAAATTTTCATAGACAACATGAAATTATTAATATGAATGGAAGCCAATAGCAAAAACAAAAAATAATTATTTAAAACATGTTGGATCTTGCAAGGAGGAAAAAATACCTAGAGAAATTATTCACTGCTGGGGGAGATCATCAGTCACCATGGGGCAAGTCATCATCAGGATGCTGATGATACTCAATTATATCTATCTCTGCAGCCCTAGCGAATTAAGCAATCCTGTGAATATTCTCACCTGAATGCTGTAGAGCCGGGTGTCAAACTCAGAGCCCGCGGCCGGATCCAGCCTGTAGGGTGCTTAGATCTGGACCATGGAGCACCCTGGAAACAATAAAGGACAGGCTCCATTTTCTCGGGGAGCTCCATTTTCGCTGGGAGAGGGCTGGAAACAGTCTCAACAAATGACAATGAACTGGCCATGCCCCCTGGCCACACACACCACAGGCCATGCCCATCCCCAAACCATGCCCACCTCCCAGCTTCCCCCCCCCCCAAGGTCAAACACAACACTGATGGGGCCCTCGATGAAATTGAGTTTGACATCCCTGCTGTAGAGGTCTGGATGGAGAACAACAGGCTTCAGCTGAACTGTAGAAGATTGAATGGCTTTGGGTTTTAGGAGCTAATGAATCCAGGACTTTATTACTTTTGGTTTTGGATGGGGTAGCTCTACCTCAAATGGACTGGTGAGCAATCTGGAAGTCCACCTGGACTCACAACTCCTGCTTAAGGAGCAGGTGAGAGTCGTGGCATGACAAAACTTCATTTTGTGCCTCATTAGACCAATTTTGGGATCATGTGGCTCTGTTCAATGCCCTGGTCACATGCTGAATGTACAACTCTTCCATGTTCCACCAGTGATGGAGAGGCTGTTCTTGAAGAGTATCCAGAAGCTTTAGCTGGTACAAAATGTCTCTAGCTAGACCCACATTCCACTTCTGCTCTGTGAGCTTCATTGTTTGCCAGTATACTTCCAGGTTCAATTCAAGGTGCTAGTTTTGATTTCTAAATCGCTTGACGGCCTCGGTCTAGGTTTCTGAGGGACTGCCTCTTTCCTAGTACATCTATCCATCTCATCAGGTCTGGCAGGAAAGGCATGATGAGGGTCCCTCACCACCAGATGGATTTTAACTGGCTGGTTTTAACCATGATCGTTCATAGAATTTTTGCTCCAAAAATGGATTGTTTCTAAGAAAAGTGGCAAAATTGTATGGTAGATACACATCATTCACACAGCAGTTTCATCTGATGGGAACTGGGAGGAGTCCTGTACCTGCCCTCTATAACATCTTCCCTCCTGAAGTAAAGTTAGCTCCAACCCTTATTGCCTTCCCTCAAGCTCTCAAATGTGTTTTTTTTTTTTTTCAACAAGCCTAGGGATCTCTTGGTAACAATACTGCATGTAAACATTTTCTCCCTCATAGTCTTGTTTTACCAATGTTTATTATTTTAATTATTTGCGAAATGTCTTCATGTGCATGTCACTGAGTCACTTTGTGTGAGATATTTATATGGCCACTTTGTGTGGCCGTATGAAGTTGAGAAACAAATTAATTAATTAATGAACCACTATAACAAGTGTTAAATAACACTATATAAGTGTTAAATGGTAAGGTTGTGACAAATTATATTCTGTGTCGGTTTATTTAACTTTTGGATATCAAATCAAGGCATTTTGGGGAACAATGAAGATTAAAAACTTACATTAAATTTTAAATGTTTATAGGGAGACTTACACTATTTCTTTTTTTAAAATGTCTGCTTAAGTGAGATTTTGCACTTTTGTTGAAAAATGCAAAGTGAAATTTGGATATCTTATTCTGGCTAATATAAAGATAATATAGGACTGCTAAATAGCTCATTTAACTTTTCTAGGTCATTTAGCAGTATTTCCATGTATAGTATCTTTGGAGTATACTGTGTAATGATGTTGGGTTCCCCCCCCCTCCTTTTTAATCTAAAGTTCTGAGCCCGAAATCCCAGTGTCACATTAATCTACAGGTAGTTCTTGCTTAAGGACCCTAATTTGGAGAGGGATTTCCATTGCTAAGAGAAATGATTGTTTGGCAAAATATCAAGTGACTGCCCTGCTTAGCAACAGCAGTTCCAATAGTCCCAGTTGCAGTTGTTAAGCAAAGGCCTCACACAACTCCTGCCCTGATATGCTCGCCTCCACTTCAACTCCCCTCATTTGCCTGTTTCCCCTCAATCTCTACCTCTTTATCAACCCTAAACTCTGTTGGCTACTTCTGTCACCTCCCATCATTCCCCAAGTGACCTTCACCATCTTCTGAAACTCTGTTGGCATGAGCTCACCATGGCTGTCACCACACCAGCTACTAGGCTCCTGGTCAGCTTGACCCAATTTGTCAGTCCACCATATAATCCGACAGCCTGCCCTGCCTGCCTGATGGGATGCCGCACACCAGACTCAACTTACTGTCTGTTCCCAGTTACCAGATGTACTGCAAGGCACAGACTAGTTTGTGGTGGAGTGGTGTCCCATAAAAGCAAAAGCAAGGCAGGCACAAGCAGTGGATTATGACTTGAACCAACCACAGCCTGGCTGGCAGCTCTCTGCTCAGCATAACCCTGGAGTATCTCAAACTGGGTCTATGGACCGGGGCCTTGCTTTGTGCCTTGTCCCTTGTACATTGCAGCATCTCAGGAGCAGGGGGCCTTTGAATGACCAGTCTACTTTCTAGGGATTCACACACTGCAGGTAGCTCATTGCTTCCTCCTCCTGCTGCAAAACCTCCCAAAGGCCAGCAGTTTCTGCAGCCCATATTGGAAGTTGCTAGTCCTTGCAAGAAATTTTAGGAAGAAAGTTGGGCAGAGATTCAGTAAAGTGCTTTGTGAAAAAGTTCTGTTGTCCCCAAGGTCGCCTCTATCTCTTACTGAAGCCCAAAGGCTAGTTCTCCACAGGCAATACTTCCAACTCGAACTTTAAAACACATGTTGCACCTCTGAGAACTCTTTGTCCCTCTACTTCCTCCACTTCTCTTGCCTTGCTCAACAATAAATCATGCCACATTGGCCATCATATCCCACTGTGGCACCAACCCTACTGGTCTTTCATAAGATCTTAAAGATCTAGGTCTGTGTCCAGATCTGAGACTCTGAGTATCTGCAGATAGTCATTTCTAGGTTGTATTAGCGATTAAAGGATATTATATTTTCTTGGCTGCAGTGTCTTTTAATGTTTGTATTATTGCAATTATTTTACTGTATTTTAATTTTGTTCACTATCCAGAGTTACATATAGATATGGGCAGACATACACATTGAATGAATGAATGAATCAATGAATGAATGAATGAATACATAAATTAACCAATTGCCTCCAAAATTCATTTATATCTATTGCCATATCAGATAAGGAAAAAGAACTACAGAAGTGTCGAGGAATGGAGATGGAAGGAGAATGAGCAGAAGCTAGTAGCTACAGGTTGTCCTTGACTTACAACAGTTCATTTAGTGACCATTCAAAGTTACAACACCTCTGAAAAAAGTGAGTTATGACTGTTTTTCACACTTTTGGCAAAATTCAGTTAACAAATGACTAACAACATAAATTTTGGGCTCAACTGTGATTGTAAATTGAGGACTACCTATATCTCTTACTTGGGTAACAAGGGCTTCTTGCATGCAAACCAAAGTTATCTTGCTGCTAAAAATTAAATGAGGATGTTCACTATGGCACTGCTTCATAAGATTATGCAATAAAAATTCTGCTTAGTCATTTTGCTGATTAATCATTCCTGCCTCTGGACAGAAATGTTAGCTTTATATGTACATATTTTTGGCTAAACTAGAAGGCTGTAATCATGTTGTTATTTTTAAGGACTGTCTCAACTATCTCAGGTACTCTAGATAGGAAACATGACCAGATAAACTAAATCTATTTTACTGCAGGACTACATTAACAGAAGCCTGCAAGTCTGAAAATACGAATCTCTAGCCAGTAAATTTGGGGGAAGGCAGGGGGAACAGTGATGGGATTCTTCTGAGTCCCTTTCTTCTCCCATTATGCATCTGTGTGCTGTGTTGCCTCTTACCTGACCATCCCCTAGGCAGCAGTTCTTCCCACCCATTTCTCCCAATGTCATTCCCACACACCATTACAGTCTGCCAGAACAGGTCCAACTGGCAGTGGAGAGAGGAGGGGTGAGAACAGCAAAAAATAAAACAAAAGACTAATAATAAAATGAAAAACTAAGAAGAGAAGTCTGAAACAAGACACATCCTAACTCCCAAAGCAGCAATCCACTTACTGGATCATAGCCTAGGTGTGCTTGGCAGAAAGGCCAATATCATTTTTGATTAAATTACTTAATTGCTGTTGTCAGACACAGCTCGGGCTGAGTCAAAAAGTAACTTTCATCTTTCCTTTAGTGTAGACTTTTATTAGAGATGTGGTGTTTGGCTGAACCGAACTACACTTGAAGCCAAATAAAAAAGGATTTTTGGATGTCAACACCCCAGTTATGCATATGAATCATAAAATTTAAAAGAATACTAACTTGTATACTGAAATTCAGTTGGAGCAAAAGACAGCATGAAAGGCAAGCAGAAAGGAATATAAATTGGAGGATGGAATAGAATAAGAAGAATCACCAAACAGCAAAAATTACGGAAGGAAAAATCAGTGCTCATTGATATAGTTTGCGATCTAGTAAGCAATCAGGAAACCTGAAGATTATTCCCCAAGGGAACTCTACTTTAAAATTTATGCAAAGTAATATAAATTATGATGCAGAAAAACGTGCTCATGTATTCATTTCTTTAAACCGCGTCCATCTTCCTGGAAGTCAAGACAAATGAGCTGAGATACAATAAACAATATCTCATTCTTACAGAGTGGAGAATAACTAGAGAAGCCAAAGGCAATTTGTTTGATCCTGTTCATACCTTTCGAAGTACTCAGGACATTATACACTAAAGAGAGGCCTCAAAGTACTCTTTGATGATAAGTTATAGAGTAACAGAGTTGGAAGGGACCTTGGAGGTCTTCTAGTCCAACCCCTATTCAAGTAGGATTCTCTGTACCATTCTAGACAAATGGATTCCCAATCTCTTCTTAAAAACCTCTGATGTTAGAGCATCTACAATATCTGGAGACAAGTCATTCCACTGAATAATTGTTCTAACTGTCGGGAAATTTTTCTTTAGTTCTAGGTTGAATCTCTCCTCGATTAGTTTCCATTCATTGCTTCTTGTCCTACCATCAAGTGGCCTGGAAAAATAGTTTGAGCCCTTCTTTTGGACAGCCCTTAGTAATAGGTTCAACCAAAGCAATCTATATGACCTGTATACATTCAGCAGCCACTGGGATGAATGGAGATGCTTTTCAGAACAAAGCTAAAGCAGAACTCTACTGTGCTGAATACAGGTTCAGGATCTAAACATTAGATACTTTGTTGTGGCACAAATTTATATGGCCATTCATTTATTAAATGGAATTCTGGGTGGGGGACAACATAAAAACCCAATCCAATAAAAGAACCATCTGAAGCAATAAATTACACTGAAGCCCCAATAAAAACTATTATCCATCTACCTACCACTCCTTTGTTCTATCAACCACTGGCCCCAGTGCCCGGGAGCAAAATTACGTCTTCGCCAGTTTTCTGAGGGCCAATGGTGATGGGCCCATCTGAATCTCTGGCGTGAGTTGTTCCATAAGGCAGAGACTCATGACTAAAAATGTGTGCTTTTGAAGCTCTGCCAGGTGACAAGGCTTCACCAAGGGAGCTTAGATTTTGTCTGCTTGGCAGATCTAGTAGTTGTACATCTGCTAGGAAAGGTTGGGCATGCTTTAACTATCCTCTGGGGTGTTTGTGGAGATTCTCAGTTGTCCAGGTCATAATTGTCTCAAAGGTGCTTTTTCAAAAAGCAGCTGAACTGTTTTTTCCAAGAGGAGGAGGAAGAAGAAGAAGAAGAAGAAGAAGAAGAAGAAGAAGAAGAAGAAGA
>BLBF01000004.1:19950760-20002703 GCA_015471245.1 Laticauda colubrina | reverse complement strand
AGATAGATAGATAGATAGATAGATAGATAGATAGATAGATAGATAGATAGATAGATAGATAGATAGACAGACAGACAGACAGATGTAGCCATGTAATTAAAGGAATCTGATGCAATTGATACTTTAATTGAATTAACATAAATTTATTCTATTAAAAACATTCACCAAAGTTGTTTTACAACCTCTGAAGCTATAGAATTTAAATTTATTTTCTTGAGTGAATGGTGTACCTATTTGTTTTTTACTGCCACTCTTTTCAATCTGTAGAGTTTTTTTTGTTTAGTATTTTTCTGCCTTCTATTTCTGTGATAAGAACCAGCTGGCAGGGGTGAAATTTAATGATCAGAAAATGACAAACCATATTTCTCTCTTTCTCCATACATACAGATGGCACCTTATACATATATTTACATGTATGTACACAGACGCATAACCACATACATAGTACACATAAGTATACATAATTTTAAAGAAACAATGTAGTAGGGAACTGCATTATTTAATCAATCAAATCTTTTCAAAAAATTAACTATTTTACAGCTTTATACACTATTTTACAGCTGCTGAGATTTCCTGTTTCTTCTCTTTTGTGAGTTTTAGTTGAGATTTGTTAATGTTTCTCTTGGTTTGCTTGTGTCATATATTCCTCAAAATGACACCAGTGCTTTCCACAGCTTCTTCTGGATACAATGCTATTCTTCTATTGATTTCTTGGATGTGTTGGGAAAACATCATCATGTTTGCATCATGTTCTTTGTCATTACAGTGGAATATGTTTTAATATTACTTTATCATTTAGGACAAAAGGTTTTGAGATCCTTCTCCTGAATGTCCAATGGTCAAATGATCTAATCTGAGTTGGTGTGTCAAGTGCAAAAATCAGAAAGCAGGGCAGTTCATATGACTACAGGTTTCTCAACAAGAATTTGAACTACTAATGATCAAAGTAAATTAGTGGAAGATAAGAGTCAACTGAATTGAAGGTTGGCTGAACTTAGATCTGTTGTGGGCATGAAGAAGCTCAAGACTGATGACAAACTTTACCTCTCACTCAGGAGTTCAGCCTGGTTGTCTCCTATAGATGGCAACCCATATAAGTGAGGAGACAGACCATGGTCAGCCAATTCCCCCTCCCCCTTCATTTTCCATCCACCCCCCAAAAAAGCTTTAGATACACCAGCAATTATGCAACTTTGTGAGATGCAGCTAAATCTTTTTGAATGATTTCACACTGTATAGCATATGAGAGTTTGTCTAGGTAAAAATTTTGGAAAGGGATGAGTTTCTGAATGTGTGAGAAGGGATTAACTGATAGGAGAAAAGACCATAAAGAATCTGGTCTGATGTGTGCTACCTCACTCTCAAGGAATGAAATCAAAATAGAGTATTATGAAAGCCTAGCTTCATACACACCTATAGTTAAATATATTATTTTTCTCCACAACACTTTGAATATCATAGCCACATATGATCTTAAAATACCATAAAAATATTCAGGGGTGGGATGCAAATATTTTTACTACCAGTTCTGTGGGCATGGCTATGTGGGAGTGGCCATGTGGCTTCTTTTTTTGAAGCACCTCCCCTGCACTCCATTTTTTAGCCTCCTGGGCCTCAGGGAAGCCTCGTGGATGAAGCAGTCAGACAGCAAGGGGGATTCTGGCACGGCTGATCATTGGGAGGGGGGAAAAAAAGAAATACCATAAGGAGTGACAGGGTGGGATGGGGCAGGCAGGGGAGAATGCAGCCAGCGATGCGTACAATGTCACACATGCATAATAAGGACTGACTGGGCGGGGAGGGGAGGGGCAGGCCCAGCCAGGTGCATGATTTGCTGGTTCTCCAAACTGGGCAGAATTGTGACAACTGGTTCTATAGAACCGGTCCGAACCTATAGAATCACACCCCTGATAATATTCAATCATTATGGTGTTAGAACAAAGAATGGAAAAAATCCCTATAACTAGAGAGTAACAGATGGCCCAAAGGGAGGAGTATTATGAAGATATAAATCTTGTGTTTAAAAAGATACACATCGTAAGTTCTAAGAACAGCTGAATTCACAAATAAGGTAAAGAATACTGTTAAGGTTTTGCTTGGCATGTTACATGAACTCAACATAACATAGTTTGTTCAATAAATCACAAAGACACAGATTATTGCTTATTGCAAATGAAGCCATTGTTACATTCAAAACATGATTTATTTTAAGACATGTTCTTAGTGAATGGCTTGCTCATTCTGCACATATGACTGCACATATTACAACAATCTTTCAGTTTCAATAATTTCTGAAATGTACCATAATGTAAATAAGAGGAAATTATGTTCCACAAGAATTTTAAGGATTAGTGAGAGCGCATGTGAATTGAGGTAAACTGATTAAAAGTTAGGATTAGGATTTGTTGTTCAGTCACTAAGTCGTGTCCTCATGACCCCATGAACCACAGCATGCCAGGTGCCCTGTCCTCTACTGTTTCCTGGAGTCTGTCCAAATTCATGTTTATTGTGTCAGTAATGTTTTCTAACCATCTCATCTTCTGTTGTCCCCTTCTCCTTTTGCCTTCAATCTTTCCCAACATCAACCAACTTCTTTTCTAATGAAGATTAGGGTTAGGGTTATAATTATGTGTCTTCTATCCTTAACATGGGCTAGCTGATCTTCCAACAGTACACCTACAAAGAGTATAATCAGGTCCATTTGTCTTGCTACTAGTTGTCTATTTTTTGCCACCTTTCCCATTACCAACTAGTTAAAAGAGCTAACTCTTTGCATGATGTCTTCAAAATTTGATGATTTGATCAGGTCATACATGACTTGAATGAGAACTCTAGACTGTTCACTTATTTGGCTATCCATGGAATTGTCAGGACATTCTCCAACACCAAAGTTCATAGGCATCAATATTCCTTCTTTCCTATTTCTTTGAAGTTCAACTTTTGCTTCCACAGAATATCACAGGAAAAAAAAATATTGCCTGCATAGTTCTTGGTTTTGTAGGTATAGACATGTTGTGGCAACTTGAATATCTCTTCCAAGGTTTTCCTTGGTATCAGTACTAGTCTGCTGTACATTTCTTGTTCCTTTCTTGTTGTCTTTTTGAATCTGAGTCAGTTTTTACTCTTGGTGAGTGCCTGGACTAGTCACTGCATATTTCTTATCAAGATTTACTACTGGTTGTAGTTTACTACTGCGTGGTTCCTAGGGCTGAGAGAGAAGGACCAAGATTACCCAGCTGGCTTTTTGGCTAAAGTGGGACTACAATTCATGATCTCCTAGTTTTGAGCCTGCTGCTTTAATTAAAATACCTATCTGGCTCTTTAGTATTGCTAGTTAATCCTAAAAGGCAATATCTAGTAATTACTTCAGTATCTTCATTGTCAGTTTTAAGGTGTCTACTATACTTGTTATTGTTAGTTTGATTTTTTTTTAATGTTTAAGTTTAATCCCATTTTTTCACTGTGCTCCTTGGTTTTCATTACTAGAATTTCCAGTTCATTTGTTTTTAGCTATAAAACAAATGTCAGCACATTGCAGTTAACTGATGTTTCTTCCTCCAGTTTTGAAGCCACATTTATCTTCTGCCAGTCCAACCTTCCTTGATATACATTCATCAGATAAATTTAATAACTAATGGGGAAGTATATAGCCTTCTCAACTTCTTTGTCAGCTAGGTTTTTTCTGGTCATATTTACTTTAGATTGTAGCTTCCTAGCCTGTGTACAGGTTTCACATGAAAATAATAAGATGTTCTAGGATTCCTATTTTTGTAAAGATATTTCACAATTGGTCAATTTCTATAATCAATTATATGATTCTTGATTCTGAATAATAATGAAATCAATAATATAGTGCTTTCTTGTAGCCAATGCATCTTTCCAATTAGCATACCTATTTCAACTTTGAACAACCTACTGAGTTTGGAGATCTTTTGGAAGACTTTTTTTGTTTTTCTATATCTATTTCCATCTTCAGGATCCTTAAAGTGCATCTTCTTCTGTGTCCTAAAAGCTCTTTAAAATTCTTGTTAAATTATTTCCTAAGACCTTTTGTTTCTTGACTTTGCCTTCTTTTCTCTTCTTGGCAATTTCTACCATCTGTTCTGACACCCAGTTCCTTTTTCTGTTTTTTAATCTATGGCAGTGTTTTCTCATAGTTATACTTAAGACTTTCTTAATCTCTTTCCATGTTTCCTTTGGTTTCTTTTCAATGAGGGCCAGGACTTCAAAGCTATTTCTGATGTTCTTTTTGAAAATGGTTGGTGTATGCTCAAATTTATATCATGGACATTGATTAGCCTTGTTCTTCAGCTTTAGCTTGACTTGGAACTTCTCCAAAAGCAGTTTGTGATGTGTTCCAGTCATCTTTCTCACATATTTGCCATGAGAACTGAGCTCTGCCATCTCCTTCTACCAAGAACACATCAATCTCTGCCATCTCCTTCTACCAAGAACACATCAATTTCTGGATATTCCATCTAGACATGACTATTTTTTTTAGATGAAGGCATTGAAGAAATGCTGGATTGCAGTATGTGAAAAATTAATCTCCTGCTTCATTTTGGTTTCTTAGTCTATGCCAGGGATGTCAAACTTATGTCATCACAGCAATATCACATGATGGATTGGGACTTTTTTCCCCTTCATAAATGGTGTGGGCATGGCCAGCATGTGACATATCCGGCCTGTGGGCAGGAAGTTTGACAGCTCTGGTGTATGCAGTCTAACTACATTTCCCTCCTTACCATTTTCAACTTTGGCACACCAACTTCCAAACACATGCAGTGCATCTTACTTGCATGTTCAGTTGATTTATATGCTGCCCAGAGTTGCTTGACAGTGAGATTGGAAGCATATAAATTTAATAAATAATAATTTCAGATTGAATTTGATCATAAAGATTGTCCAACACAATCATCTGTTTGACTATGTTGGAACATAAAGTTAAGTATCCATCATATTAAAAGATTATTGGTAAGTGACTGCATTGTCCAATTGCAGTGCACTTCAGTTTGCTGGAGCCTAATATGGCAAGGGGTGGTCAATTCTTTTTAACTTTCAATCTGTTGCCGTTTCTCACATTTATGCTTCTTACATTTTCTTTTTCTGCATGGCAATATAAAGAAGGCTTTAAAGCCCATGTCACACTTCACCAACGGATGCAAAGAGGATGTAAAATGGACAAAAAAGCTTGCCATCCGTTGGTTAACACGATGTACTCACTGCCTCCGTTTTGCTTCCTCTCTATCCGTCCAGCATCCGTTTATTGACGTTTCATCCGCTCAGAAAGTTTTGGGCTGCCCAAAACTTTTGCGCGGAAAATGTATCCAATGCATCCGTTCTGCATCCTCTAGGCATACGGGGGACATCCGTTCTGCATCCATTACGCATCTGCTATATCCGCTAGGCATCCGCTGTGCATCTGCACAACTCAAATCTGTTCCAGCGGTAAACGGACACAGGGAGGAAGCAGAACGGACGCGTAGCGTTAGTAGCACGGATGGAGAAAGGATGAAAGCGGATGCAGCTCATCCACTCTGCATCCGCTCTGCATCCGCTCTGCATCCTCTACGCATCCACTCTGCATCCTCTACACATCCTCTACGCATCTGCTCTGCATCCGCTCTGCATCCGCTCTGCATCCTCTATGCATCCACTCTGCATCCTCTACGCATCTTCTACGCATCCTCTATACATCCGCTCTGCATCCTCTATACATCCGCTATGCGTCCTCCCCACGTCCGTTCCTTTCCGTGTTATCCGCTCTGCTTATGCAAATTTTTGCCCCTTTTGAGAGCGGATAACAACGGATGGAACATTTTTCTCGTCCGTTGTGTCCTTTTTGCATCCGTTGGGCAGTGTGACATGGCCTTAATCTAACAGTGTTACAATTCCAAAAGATTATCAACCCTTCCTCAGTCATCAATCACTTTATATTGTCTATCCATGTGGTTTTCCTGGTAAAAACAAAACAAAACAGGAGTGGTCTATCAATTATTTCTCTCTCACAGAATGAAATAATTCCTTTGACATTGTCTCTAAAGTATTTACCTCCTCCAGTACCTTCCTATAATCACTACAGTCACATATATTATGGATGTCTGTCAGCTTTAGAATCACATCTTGGGTGATCTTTCTGGGAGTATATATTTTTGGGGTATTCTTGAGAATACATGAGAAGTATAAGAATATGAGGGGAGAGACTTTAAAATACAAGACATGAAAGAAAGAACCAGTGTACAAGTTGTATGTCTTTGTTTATTTTATTTGTGTAACAATAGAATTAAGATATGTTTCCCCTCTAGATTATAAAATGGAATAAAAATTTCCATGCACGAATCTGTATTACATCATGATAAGGTTTCAAACTGAAGCATTCGTTTGTTATCATTAGCACTACTGTGGGGGCTGTGATGGCTCAGCGGTTAAAGGCATTTAGTTTTCAGCTGACAGCCCGGGTTCAAGACCCTGAGCGCTGTATGACAGGGAGTTCCTGCTACTTGCTCCAGTTCCTGCTCACCTAGCTGTTCAAAAGCATGCAAATGCGAGTAGATAAATAGGTACCACTTTGATGGGAAAGTGACAGCGTTTTGTGCTCCTTGGCATATAGTCATGCTGGCCACATGACCACAGAAATGTCTTTGGACAATGCTGGCTCTCTCAGCCAAAAAACAGAGATGAGTACCTGGATGGGGAAACCTTTACCTTTATCAGTTCCAGTTGACCACTGGAGTTATACTTTTCCATATTGCTTTGCTGTCATCTAGTGGTCATCTGTATTTTTCCAACTCAGTTTTAATCCTGCTCTTAAACCAGTTCTATGACCCATATGCAGCCACTCAGCTAGCTTCAATAACCAATATCCTTTTAAGTCTCAGGCTTCCAGTGATGAATTATCACTAGCATAAGATGCTGGGTGCATTTGGCTGGGTGAGTAATAAGTTATAAAAGCCTGTTCTGAATAATTCAAAACATTATAACACACCACGCTTCCTTGGAGCAAATGTGTTTCTGTGTGTGCATGTTTGTGAACATTTTAAGGCTAAGCCTACTTATAATTATTCCTAAAAACTGAAGTGATATTGTCAAAGTTTTGCAAGATTCATGCCACTTGCAAGTTTGGTGAGTGTGTCAGACAGACAGGGAGAGACAGAAAAGGGATGGGTGTGGGAGAAGGAAGGAAAGTATTGCAGTTTGTTTTTAACAGAGAACAATTCCATAGTGGAAGATATGAGAGAAATCCCTAATTTACACCCTTTTAAAAATGCTTATTTCCTAGGCAAATATTTTTCCCCCTCCAACTAGCAGGCAGAAAATGCCAGTGTTGTTCTAGCTTTGTCCAGACAAGTTGAAAGGAGAGGCGTGTGGAACTTCCTGATGGGTTTGCCCACTCTCTCCTTATTCAATGAACTTGTTTGACTTCTGCAGACAATATTGTCATTGCCAAGATAGGTGGGCCTATGGAAGCTGCTGCCCATTCAGCATAACCATGTCATGAGTCACTCTACTCATGAATGAAGGCTGAGGACAGGAAAGGAAAGGGCACATAATCGTTGGTGGTGCCTTTGATTGTGGAGATATTTCATGAATGATTTCTGGAAATAACTTCCTATTGTCTTTCTTTTTTTTTCCAAAGAAAAGGGACTTTTTGCTGTTACATATTTTAACCTCTTTCCTAAGCTTCATTACATTTCGAACATGAATGCTTTTCTGAGCAGCAGAAGTACACAGTGCCAAAGCAAGCTGCTACTGAACCCAACTAAGCACTGAAAATTAAGGTAGTTCATTAAAAGCAAAACTTATCCTCTGCATTTGAATTAATGCATCACTAAAATGTAAATCAAAACTTCAAAATGATAAACTTAAAATTTAATAAACAGAAGTTAACACCTAATTTTAACAGGAAAAATCATGATAACCTTTTTTTAAAAATACTGTATATGCTTTCGGACATAATACCAGATAATCAAATCATGCAAAAAATTAATTATCACAGCTACGATTAAAATCTGCCCTAATATTTGAAGTGTATCTAACTTAAAGATGTGTTGACTCCAACTATTGGATGGAGGAAGAGTTTAATAGGGAAGGGTCCATGTAAAAAAATAAATAAACTGAATCCCAGTAACATTCCAGATTATGCTAAGTCTCAAGAAAGAAAAGGATTCATTCATGTTCACTGATGTGTCCACACAACCATTGTCAATCTTGATGTCTCATAATGGGAGAGGGGCTAATAGTTCAAAATATAGATAGATAGTTAAAACCAGTTTCAGATAAGAACATCGTTTATATAAGAGTAGATGGCAGTGATGCAACACAACCCTCTCCTACTCATTTTCATGAAAATTCATACAAATTTTAGGAAGTAAAGTGGCTTTTGCCATATACTTGAGCTGGCTTCATATCTTAAAATATGGTTAGCTGTATGTTGACTCAGTGTATGTTGTGTAATCTAATATAACTCAGAAAATCATGGTTTCATTTTACCAGGAAATATTATGTCGTGCAAAGAAATCTGTTGTGATGGCTATTCATACTAGATCAGAAACAAATAGTCTGAAGGACAGGAAAGATATGTGAGTCATACCTTCTCAATAACTGTGAGTCCCCAAATTCCTAATGCTTGGCAAGAAGGAAGATCTTAGCCAAAAGGCCAAGAAGTGATAGAAGACACATAACATATGTTTGCATTTAATTCTGTTTCCTACCCTATAAATAGCAGCAGAGAGAGAGGGAAAGAAGATGCAAACTGCTTGCTTCCATCTAGTGGTCATCTGGAGGTTTGCGGCCCAGATCAAATAGCCTTTTCTTCAGAGTGCTTATAAGTGAAACAAATGTAGGATATAAGAAGATAATGACAGTTTACAAGAAAAGCTTCATTGTAGTATTGTGTTGTAATTTCACAAATATAGAATATATAATTCTTTTTCTTTTCCATTGCGCAGAGCATTTGCTAATGACCTTTTCCAGCAATCCCTGTCTGTTAAACAGCTGGTATGCGGCAATCCACCATGCCATGCAAATCAGCTGAGCTTGAAAAACAAGATATAAAGCACAGCCTCGAGCCCAGGCAGGTGGGTGGGCCAAACAGCTGATTGGCGGAGCAAACCAAACCAGTTTGCTCTCAGCTGATCCTCGTAGCTACTGGTTCACCCAAACCAGCCTGAACCGGTATTATGTATGTTTACAGAGGTAACATTGTATGCATGAATGGAGGCCATGCTATGAGAGAGGGAGGAGGAGGGAGAGAGAGAGAGAGAGAGAGAGGGAGAGAAATTACACTTGCATGGAGGTGTTCCTTCCCCTGTGGCTGTTTTATCTCTTTACATGAAGACTCATTACAAATGTATTTATGCAGCACAAAGAGAAAAGGAAAGTTTGCTGATGAATAAACCTGTACTGTATACATCTCCACCAAATGCACAGAATGAGCTCTGAGGGTGTTTCCTTGTTCTTTAGATTATCTCTTTTATGAACTGATTCATCAAACTTCCATTACCATTTTTCTCCAAAAAGTTTCTCTTTCTCTCTCTCTCTTTCTAATTTTATACATACACAAGAGACATATATATGATATATCTCTATAATATAACAGTAGCTTCACAGAAGGCATTTACTCTAACTTCATCACATCCTGATGGGGGATAGCCAAAACAATAAAACATCACAATCATTTTGCAGCAGTGACCCTCAATTTTTGCGAGTGTTCTTCATCAACTGTAGGTGAACTCCTAATTTTACTGAATTCCAGTCCTCCAGCAAAATAGATAGTACATTTTTGTAACCTTCCAAAGTTGCAATGTTTTTTTATATATATTTTATTTTTATATTTTAAAAAAACATCTCTTGGAAAACAGTGTGGTTTCATGTTTTTATATTTCAATACAAACATGACCATAGTTACATATTCATCTTTCTTATTCAGTTTCATATCACATTATTACTTATTCTGTTTTCCTTTAGATATTCTAAAATATTAAATTCATTACACTTATTTTATCCATATCTTATTTCATTTTTCTTAAAATATTCTCATGTCTTGTTTTACAATATTATCTAATATTTTTATTTCATTTTATATTCATTACACATACTGCTTTTATCTGTCACATTTGCAATTTTATCACATGCTGTTATTCCATTCATTGTTCAATACATTTCATCCTTATTCTAATAATTCAAAAAGTTATCCTCTTTAATTGTCAATTTGAGCTTGCCACCTATTTACCTTATACATTCCCTCAATTTATTCCTTAAAATTCATTACAAAAAATTACCACAGTATAGTCATTTTTTTAATTACCACATTCTACATTAATAACAATAATCTCCTAACTACTACATATCACATATGCATATTTACTTTAAGTCAGATTCTACATGGTATTCCTTTTCTCAATTACCTTGTAAATCATCTATATATTTCAGAAATATTAATCTATTCAATTAATTATAGAAACTGATAGCAATCTTTCCATTGCAATTCTCATAATTCATTTTTACTTTATTCATCGCTTTCTTAAATATTAATTAATATTCTTATAATAAATTCCCATTTCCATATCTATTTCAATAAAATCTATATCTGGTTTAACAATAATCCTTTAAAAAATCAGTTCCAATCTTATCTGTTTTTAAATCCATTTTCTTAAAAATCACAACACATTGTCTTGCAGAATCTCCCTCCCTATTCTTCTTCTGCCCATTGTCTGTCATTCTCCTGACTTTATAATTTCTTTTCATTCTTGTTTGCTTTCTGCTTCCCTTCATTTTCGTCCCTTCTCTTAATTCCCCCTTTTTCTTTTATTATTCCCCTCCATCTTATTCTAATTATTTATTTTGTCCCCCTCCCTCTCTTGATCTTTCCTCTGTATTTCTCTCTTCTGCTGTATCTTTCCCTCTGTATTTCCCTTTTCCTTTGTTTAACTTTCCAAACAATTCCCCCTTTAATTATCACATCAAACCTAATTTTTTTAACTTTAATCCCCCTCCCCGTTTTAATATTCATTGTTCCACTTGTTCTTAAAGCTGGTTTCCTCTTTATTTAACTCCTCTCACTTTGGATCTCTTTGTTCTTCTTCAATCTGAATCACCATTTCTAATTTTTGTAACATATTACTGTACATTTCCAAGCTTTCTTTCATCATTTCCTTCACGTCTTGTAATTCCAATCTCATTTCGGCACATAATTCTCCCATTTTGTATGCTTCTCCTCCCCCTCTTTCTTTGATATTTATATCCAATCCAAATGTCCAGTAGTTTATTTCAACCAGCATCTTTTATATTTAATTTCAACAGTGTCCATAAGTCTTTGTTTCCAAAAATGTACTGTTACTTTTCCACTTCTTTTATGCTTTCATGATACTGCAAAATTATTACTCATTGCCTTGGTTCGTGGGGCACTTTGCTGTTTCTCCGTTATACTGCCATATCAGAAATGGCAGACTGACATTCTTGGCTCGCCCTGGAAAAGACCCTTGTCCCCCTTAATACTGGTAGGGCTTGGTTGTCTCAGGTTTGTGGCTTGCTTAAATACGCTATTAGCACCCACTGCAGCCCAATGCTTTATTTCTGTGCTGCATTTACCATTTTGAGCTATCTATGACCCTAAGAAAGTGAATTCTATCTGTTCAACATCAATTTCTATTTTGATGTTTCCTTATGCACCAAGACAAATTCCTTGTGTGTCTAATCACACTTGGCCAATAAAGAATTCATTCATTCACTCATTCATTCATTCATTCATTCATTCACTCAGTCATTCATTCCTTGCAGTGATCATGAAGCCCAAAGAATCACCAAGTCAAACTCAGCTGAACGGAAAACATCATCAGCTATTGGCGCAGAAAGCTAGAGTGCCACAAAAAAAAGCACTGAGAATGTCCCATTACTTGATATTTTCACCCCACTGAATATGAGCCAGCTGCAAGCAAGCTTGAAAGGAGTTAACAAGTTTTCTTAAAAACAAACCTTGAAATGACTCAGATTGAATCAAGTTGTTCTTAAATGTCAAGTAATATTTCAAAGCTTCCTGAGGACGTGTGTGAAAAACCCATTGAAAAATATCTTCCACAAAAAGTAGTCATTTTGTTAGGTCCTGGTTAGGCACAGATACATTGCATATAGCCTGCAGATTGTAGGTTATGTTCCCTGTCTTCTTGTGCTAGACCATAAATTGGAATTAACAACCTAGTGTTGCCAGTTTACATAGCACACTATGCTGAAGCTGTGTCAACTAATTTATTACATTCTCTGAACAAGTAGAAGTGGCAACACACATTCTTTAACACACAAAGGCAGATGTTAAGAATTGGTTCTCCAGCTGAAGAGGATTCAGGAACTGATTTTGTGCATAAAGTTGCAAACTCATCCATTATCAGTGAAAACACTGCCTTCTTTGCCAGTTCACAGTAAAGTCCTTAGAAAGGAATTAACAAAAGAGTCTGTCCAAATGTCTTAGGCCATCAACTGGTTTTAGTTACACTAGTTGCTGAAATTGCTATGCTACTTGCTTCAATAAAGGCTAGGTCCCACTGGCCGACGGACGCAAAATGTATGCATAAAGGACACAGCGCACGAACAAAATTTCGGGGGTGGCTCCATTCATTGTCATCCGCTCCAAAAAGTGGCAAAAATTTGCATAAACAGAACGGAAAAAAATGGAAAAGAACGGACGTGGGTAGTATGTAGCGGGGATGTTAAGCGGATGTTCATCGGAAGCCTAGCGGATGACAGCAGATGGAAGCGGATGACACATCTGAAGGACTTCCGGGAGAGAATTGTGAAGCAGATGCATAGCGGAAGGAGCGGATGCACAGCGGATGACACAGATGCATCACGGACGCCTATAGGAAGCAAAGGGGATGCCGCGCGGATGTATATCCGGATGCAAAGCGTTCACTGCGCATGCGGGGAGTATGAATTGCGTCAGCTCCACAGATATAAAAGGATGCAGCTCTCACGCAGTCAGCATTCAGAGGAAAGATGTGCTGCCACATACATCTTCAAAGAACACCATGGTTCGTCAGTCAGGGAAGAAGAGGAAGCCAGTGCCTACTCGTTCCAGCCCTGGCAAGAAGGACAGAACCAGCATCCCACCCCCTGGCACTGACTCTGAAGCTGCTGGAGATGGTGCTGGTGCAGCTGCTGCTGCTGCTGCTGCTGCTGCTGCTACTACTACTACTGCTACTGCTGCTGCTGCTGCTATTGCTGCTGTGGTGGACCAGCCCCAAGGCCCTCAAAGCCCTGCTGCTGAAGGCCCTGCTGCTCAAGCCCTTGAAGGCCCTGCTGAAGCCCCTGCCAGAGGGAGGAACAGGCAAAGGAAGGAGAAGGAAGAGAGGAAACAGTACACCGTTTCCGAGGACCATGAGGAGGAGGTGCTGGAATGGCTGAGGGAGAATGAGTACCTCTGGAGAAAGGGCCACAGACTCTATCGCGACACCAAGAAGAAACAGGCAGCTTGTAGAGACAAGGCAGAGAGCCTGGGCTACACTGCAGATGTACTCCTGGGATGGTGGAAGCACATGCACACCTGGTATGGCAAGCTACACCTCAAGAAATCCGGGCAGGCCGCTGTCAAGCTCACTGAGAGGGAGATGTACATCATGGCCAAGTGCAACTTCCTGGAGGGTGAGGTCTGCCACCGAGGAGCAGCCCCTCTTAGATCCCTCTCCCTCAGACAGCCCACAGACAGCCAGTCCTCTTCCAGCCAGGAGCCAGCTCCCCTGTCCAGGCAGGTGTCTTCAGAGGGCCCCATGGCAGAGACCCCCCCCAACAGCTGCACTCCCCATGCCGGCAGACTTGGAGGATCCCCTGTCACAAATGGAGGAAGAAGCGGCAGCCACCAGAGACCAACGCACCCCCACCCCCACCCCCAGCTCCACAGAATGCAGGCAGAGAGGCAGACAGGAGTGCCAGAGCCACACTGTCCTGTTGGAGATCAGGGACATGATGAAGACCAGCACAGCTGGTCCACTTGGACAGAAGATCTTCCAGCTGCCACACTTTCATCACCTACGTGAGCCACACCCTGAGGGATATGCCGGAGGCCCAGTACCAGGCGATGAAAGAGAAGATAACAGCACTTCTGCACAACCCTCAAGGCCCAGCTGAAGCTGCTCCTACCCAGTCCAGGTCTGCTCCTCCACCCCAGGCAATGTCACAGCCCTTCCATGGCTTTCAGTAGCCTCTCACCTACCAAGGCTACGACTACCAGGACTTCCCACAGCAGAAGCATAACTTCCCAGTCCAGGCCCAGGTTCATCGCACGCCACAGAGGCCACACCACACCCAGCTGCATACCAGACAGCCTCACTACACTCCTCCTTCTTCCACCCCATAGCCAAGCCCCTCAATGGACAATCTGTCACCAGTCTTGTGCCTGACATCCCAGGTACTTGATGAAGGGCCTCTCAACCTCACAGGACTGAGTCAGCTTTCTGAGAGCTTCCTGAACACACCATCCTCTGTTGTACTCTCGGGGCCAGGCACCCCAATGGTGCCTCAGACCAGCACTCAAGCCACAGCAACCTCCACAGTCCCTGGCCGCTTAACAGTTGAGACCATGAACATGACTCAGAGTGACTGAGAATAGTGCCAGAGACTGAGTTGTTACCTGTTCACTTTATCTTGGCTTAAGACACTTTACTTGGGTCATTTTGTTTTTTTAATAAAGTCATACAGTTTACTTAAGACAGTTAGTAAAGGTTATCTTTGCTTAACACACTTAATTCAGTTTACTTGGTTCATTTTGCTTATTTAATAAAGTCATAAAGGTTACCTAAGTAGGTTAATAAAGGTAATCTTTGCTTGAGACACTTGGTTCATTTTTTTACTAAATAAAGTGTTGGTGAAAACCTTGAACAAATGGTTAAGCCTTTGCATGCTTGTGGGATAGATAAGGATAGTTGTGGGATAGATAAGGATAGTTGTGGAATAGATAAACCTCCAGTGCAAGCATAGTGGGACTGTATGGTCCACCCTCCCAGTTGCCACACATATGGACCTTTATTATCAATACCAATTTATTCATTGATCAACACATTTCAAAATAAACAAAGCTCTTTATTAATGCCCTATTCATTGTAGGATCACTCAACATACATGGCACAATCTCATCAGTGTTATGAGACAGGTTCAAGGAAGCATCCATTAATCATCTATCATCCTGTCTTGCCACTCCACTGCTCCAGCTGGGGAGTTGCACCAGTGTCTCAGTAGGTTGCGCTGCTTCTTCCCTTCACGTGAAGCTCTGTTGGGGCCTTGTACATTCACAGTACAAGTCTATCAGGTTTCATCCTTGCCTCCATTCACCAGGCTCCATGTCCCCATTGCCTTGTTGACGGTCCACAAGTCTGTTCTGCAACACTGGGTAGCAGGTGCGCATGAGATTGTGCAGGATGCAGCAAGCTTCCACGATGCTCCTTACAGTCTCTGGGTGATGCTGCATGGTGGTGAGAAGTACCTGGAACCTGTTGGCCAGGATGCCAAAGGCGTTCTCCACCACCCGTCTTGCCCTGGACAGCCTGTAGTTGAAGATCCTCTCTTCACGGGTGAGGTATCTTAAAGTGTAGGGCTTCATGAGGAAGGTTCTGAGGGAGAAGGCGTCAACACCAACGATGAAGTAGGGCACATCTTGTGTGTCATTGGGTAGGGGGTCTGGATCTGGAAAACCCATGATGAGGTTGCGTTCCAGCCCATCCTTGAGGTCACTTGTATTGGAGACCTGGCCATCTGAAGCTGACCCATTGCCTGAAGCATCGATGTACATGAACTTGTAGTCAGCATCAACCATGGCAAAGAGGATGATACTGAAGAAGCCCTTGTAGTTGTGATAAGTGGACCCTGACTTGGCTGGAGCTTTGCAGGCCACGTGCTTCCCATCTATGGCTCCAATGGTATGGGGAAAGTTCCACCTCTGATACCACTCTTCTGCAAGTTTCCTCCAGCCTTGTTCAGTGGTGGGGCACTTGAGGAGCTCCTCCACGTATTCTTCGATGATGGCCTGCACCACTTCTCTGACCACTTTGCTGATGGTGTTGTGTGGCACCCTCCACGCATACTGCATGTTTTTGTATGTGGTTCTAGAGGCCAGATGGCGCAGAGTCAGTGCCACCTTCAGTCCAGGTTGGCATGGAAGTTGGTGCTCGGTTTGGTCAACCTGGGTCTCAGATGCTCTACAAGCTCGCCAAACATGGCTGGTGGCATCCTCATGAAGTGATGGAATGCACGAGGGTCTTCATTCATCAGCTGCACCATCAACTGGTCATACAGTCCAAACTCCATTCTTCTCATGATCCATCCTTGGACCCACACAGCTCTTGGATGTCTCCTTCTTCTCCTTGTGTATAAAAGGTGAAACAGTCTGAACAGGGTTTGGTTCTGGTGATGAATGATGGCAGCTACCATACAGACTGTGTCATGATCCATGGTGGAGAACAATTGATGATGTTGAAGACCAAGACCAAGGGTGAAGAGGTCTGTACACCACGGCTGCTGGACTCATACTGAGATCCAGATGATTTCCTCCCCCTGAAATATCAGTAGTCCACTAGGTGCCCTTCTACATACTCTAGACATACTCCAGACATCCTAAACATCCGAGATACATCCCAGATACAAATGTTTTGTCCATTTTGATCCTTTATGTACGAGATGCATCCGCTTACATCCTTTCTATTTCCGTGCTACTAGCGCTGTGTGGACGTTCTGTGTACCTTTCGTTTCCTTCCTCTTTCCGTTTTCAGCTGCAGCAGATGTGAGTTGAGGGGATGGCCAGAGGATGCCGAGAGGATACAGTGGACGTTTCACGGATGATAACGGACATAGAACGTTTGTTGCCCGTATATGCCACAGATGTACATCGTATGCGGCAGAAAGTTCATCTGCTCAAAAAGTTTTGTGTAGCTCAAAACTTCTTGCGTGGATGAAATCTCAGTGGACGGATGCTCAAGGGATAGAGCATATGAAACACGTATGCAGTGAGTACACAACAGATGCATCGCGTTTTCCAATGGTTGGCAAGCTTTTTTTTAACGTTTTACATCCTCTTTGTTGGTGCAGTGGGACAGGGGCTTTAATCATGTTAAGAAGACTCCAGATGAGTTGTGCTTGGAAAAAGGATTTTTCAGTCTGAATCAGGTGCTCAAGAACCTGATCTATTTACTCCTCCAAATTCTGTCCTCCAACACTGGAGGTTCTACTTCTTTTAATCTGGCTCAATGCATTTGGCAAACTGAGGCACAGATAAGGGAATAAAATGCTGCATAGCTTTCTATTGCAACAGTCAAAGAAGAGTTGTACTTATTGCTTAAGAATGAAACTGAGGACTTCCCGGCTCATTAGCACTCTGGTTGCAAAGGTACGCTAGATATAATTTCCAAACACATTCTGCTTCATACTTTTTCTAATACATTTCCCCTTACTTTGATTTTTTAATTCTGTTACGACAGTGGAAGTCATTACCAACTTTAAATTCTCTTGCTGCATGTCTTTCTCTTACTAAAAATAGCTTTTGCACTTAACTTTTAAATCACTTTTCCTCAGTTCATATCCATTGTCTCTTTAATTGGCATTGTATTTCACCACTTAATGTTGATAGCTTTCTTCCCTTCTCAAATACTTTTTTCTACTTTAATTTCTGGTTAACATTTTTCTTTGCATTCATTTCTCCTTTTAAAAATCAAACCTTTCATATCTGCTGTGTCTAATAATTTAGGAACTCAATAAATAATATAATCCTCCTCGTTTCCAACATTCAAAAAAATGGGGCAAAATTATAATTTCTAATGATAAGCTGGTCTAATGGGAGAAATACACTGAAATTCAGTTTTATTTCAAGGGTTATTTCTGGTCCTTGAAAATAAAAACCTTATCCTTTCCTACGCATTAGGAAAAAACAGGATCTGGCTGTAAGAAGGCATGTGGTCCATTTTAAAAGAATTGGGGGATAAGAGAGAGGTTAACATGTCTTCAGAATTGTGTGTGTGGAGGTGCATTTTCGACACGATTTGTGTGGAACAAACTGGTGGAGGCTTGCCAATTAAGTACATAGTGGGAAATCACAGTTCACTACTAAGTAACACACAAACTAAACAATAGCAAGTGATGTAGTAGGAAGAAAATCTGTGAAGGACAACATTGCGCTTAACCATTGTGTAATGATGTCGTACCTGACTTTGGGGAAGGGGAAGAATCAGTATCAGCGCCTGATAGATTTGACAGCTCCAAATCAGAAAACCCAAGGACATAAGAGTCTGCATTGGCTGTGAAAGTATGACAGTTTCACTCAACAGTATTATTGAAGTATTCTGAAACTGTAATCATCATACATAACATGTTGCCAAGAGCAGGACAGCCTGTTAGCAAAAGTGTGCACTCTCCCAAATCTGCTTTAAGTAACAAAGAATGAAGGAGAAAATGAGTTGTAAAAATGGTGAGACTGCTTAGTGACAGCAATAAACCCTGATATGGAAGTGGATTTTGAGAAGACAGTTGGTATGTATGGGAGAGTCAAGCAGCCCCTGCCCTGGTGTAACCCGGGCTTTAGCTACTGAAGAAAATACTTAAGTAAATCGCTTTTAATAAACTAAAGTCCTATTATGTATGCACCCCTCAAAATAAAGGCCAAACTTAAGTTCTTACATGGGTATAAATTATGATCAAGGTTTATATGCTTCTTCCCAAAACAGAAATAAAACATTTGTGGCAGCAAGCAAGTTCTCTGGGAATTCTGTAGAGATTCTCAGTCATCCAAATTATTGCTGTCCCAAAGGTACTTTTTCAAGAGACAACTGGACTTGTTTTGTTTTGTTTTTGTTTTGAAGACATTTTGCTTCTCATCCAAGAAGCTTCTTCAGCTCTGACAGGATAGTGGGGAATGGAAGGATTTATATTCTTTGCAGACAGCTGGTCATTTGCATCTTTATTTTAGTGGGCCGTTGAAGCACTTGGAGGTTTATCTGTGTCCTCAGAGTTACCCGAGTAGTGCTCCTGGTTCCTGTAGTCTCTGGGAGTTGGAAATCCAGAGTCACCAAAACTAGAAAAGCAACACATTTTAGTTCCTCAAGACAAGCTAGAATAAAGTGAAAGGATATCCAGAGATAGTCCTAAAAAGATTGAAAGCAAAGAAATTCAAGAGCCTTATGCTTCTGAATGGCCGAAGGGATCAGCTATCTGTAACACAGAATTAATCTAAGGTAAATGTTTATAATGTGAATCTTAAGGTGTGACCCCGTGTTGACATCGCTGGTAGTGATTACAGGCAGTCCTCAGCTTACAACAGTTCATTTAGTGATTGTTTTTCACACTTACAACCGTTACAGCATCCCAATTGTCACATGATCAAAATTCAGACATTTGGCAACTGGCTCATATTTAGGCCAGCTTCGGTGTTCCAGGATCATGTAATCACTCTTTGCCACCTTCCAACAAGCAAAGTAAATGGGAAAACAAGATTCACTAACTTAACAACTGCACTTAACAACTGTGGCAAGAAAGGTAATAAAATGGGGCAAAATTCACTTGACAAATGTCTCGCTTATCAATATAAACTTTGGGCTCAATTGCGATCAAAAATTGAGGACAACCTGTATAAGATTATACAAAACTATGTTACCCTGCAAAACTGTCGCTTCAAATGGGCATTACGTCTCAATAAACAGGAGGTCTGTCTGTTACCATTTGCAATAATAATTTGCTGATAACAGATAGTGTGTGTGTGTTTTTTGTGTGTGTATAATCTGTGTATACTGTATATCTTTGCATCTTGCAAATCTTTTCATTGGTGGATCTCTTGCTCTGTCGTTGTTTCTAAGTTCTTTGAGAACACTGAATGTAAACCTGCTTTAATACCTAAGTCAAATTAAGGCAAGAAGTTAGGAGAAAAATAAAGATAAATCTGACTTAATCCTATAGTTTAATAAAAATTCTCTGTCTTTAGGATCTCTCTCTAGAAGTTCTATAAATGTATTCTTAACTTTTTAAACACACTGCTTTATCTTCCAGAAGTTGTGAGCCTGCAGTTCTTTCTGGACTTAATCCTGTAAGTCCTCCTATTCTTAAAAATAGACATTGTAGGAGAAGAGCCATGTTCATTTATGGTAGCTCAAACTCAAAAGGAATCTAATAGAGTCTTTTCAACTAACTAGCTTAAAAAGGGAAAGGCTTTTGTGAGTACAATTTTCTTCATGTCTGGGGAGACCTTCAGGGCATGTCTGGCAGTAGGATTCTTGTACTTTGAACTAGGCAAAACAGGGAATTTCAGCTTTCTTTCCAAGCCATGCCTACTGCAATCCCCTCTTTTATCTTATAAAATATAACACATTTGGTGTCTCCTCTAATTCTCATTAATAACTCCAGACAGTGTAAATCTGGTCATGCCCAGGAGGTCTGTCTATTACCCTTCCCAAAGATGGATAATTTGCATATACTTACATATCTTTGCATCTTGCAAAGATGGATCCACCATCCATTGGTGGATCTCTTGCTCTGAAGTTGCTTCTATGTTTTTTGAGTACACTGGATGTAAACTTGCTCTGATACTTAAGCCAAATAAATTAAGGCATGAAGTTATTTTTTTTTTTAAAGATAAATCTAGCTTGCACTGCCACAATTCCTCAAACCACTGTACAGGTAATTCTTGACTTAACTAGCTTTCATGTAGTGGTCGCTCAAAGTTACAGCATTGAAAAAGGTGACTTATGACCATTTTTCACACTTATGACAATTGAAGTATCCCTATTGTCACATGATGAAAATTCGGACGCTTCGCAACTGGCATGCAATTATGATGGTTGCAATGTTCTGGGATCATGTGATCCACCATTTGCAACCTTCCAACAAGGAAAGTCAAACCAGATTCATTTAACATTTGACTAACTTAAAAACTGTAGTGATTAACTTAACAACTGTTAAGTGGGCATGTCAGGGGAAGGATACTGTAAAATCTCGAGAAAGAGGTGATATTTGCCAGTTTTCCAAACAACTCAAAATTTCTGCTACCAGTTCTCCAAAAAAATTTACTAGCGGTTCTGTGGGTGTAATTTGGTGGGCATGGCATGGCTTGGTGGGCGTGGCAGGTGAAGGATAATGTAAAATCTCCATTCCCTCCCCACCCCACTAACCTGTTTTCCAGCTCTGTTCTCCTGTGCAGGGCAACAAAAGAAGACCCAGACGATCAGCTGGGACTCAGAAGGCTCATAATAGATGGGGATGGGGCCTGTCAGAGGTGGTATTTACCAGTTCTCTGAACTACTCAAAATTTCCTCTACCGGTTCTCCAGAACTGGTCAGAACCTGCTGAATACCACCTCTGATCCCTATACTGATTCATACATTGTATATTGTTCTTGAAATTTCTCACCACTCTCTTGTTGAGGAGCTCATCAGTTCCATGCTATTCACCAAAGCACCTGAAGGCAGGATGAGAAGCAATGGATGGAATTTAATCAATGAGAGAAACAACCTAGAACTAAGGAAAAAATTTCTGACAGTGAGAACAATTTGAGTGAAAATGACTTGTCTCCAGAAGTTGTGGCTGCTCCAACACTGGAGATTTTTGAAGAAGAGATTGGACAATAATTTGTCTGAAATGGTACAGGGTTTCTTGCCTGAGCTAAACTAGAAGTCTTCCAACTTTTCCATTCCATTCTTTCTATTCTATTATTGGCTTTCTCAGTATCCTTGCTGGATAAGGGGAACTGGGTTCTGTCAAGATTTCTTCTTTAGCCCTAAGTCTGATTAAAAACAAAACAAAACACCTAACTGAAAATAAATCCATGGGAGGCTAACCTTTTCCTTGCCCCTCCAGCTTCTCTACCAAAATTAATCCAACAACAGATCTTCTACTAATGGCTGCTTCTTCATGTAGTTTTTCTGATTTGAGGTCTAGTGTGGCTAAACTGGAAAGATCACAGAGTTATGTTTTTTTTTAATTTCTTCTCCTTGTCGCCTTAGAATTTAGAGAAAATCCTTGAATCAGAGGAAGGAGGAACTAGAAAGAAGCAGTTCAGGTTTAATACATTGGATACAAGGATCCATTGCCATGAAGAGCATTGGCATAGAAAAACAGAAAAGTAGTCTAGATCATTTCTCATTTAAACTAAGGGGATTTCTCTGTTTGGGAAAAGGAACACAAAATATACTTTCTTGAGAGTTACCCAAACCATTCATACCCAAATAAAACGTGACTGCCTACTTGTAATTCTTCTGGAATTCCTGAATATTTTCAATGACATTCACATTGTCCTTTGTTGCTTACTATTCTGTATTTTCTACAGAAATAGGGAGAGACTGTTTAGGGCATTCCCTGACATCTGCACCAGGGATACACATACTGGCCTGGGAATTTAGTGCTTCATAAACAAAAGGAAACGGCAGTGAAAAGCCACATTTCATTAATTAATCAACTCTGATTAGCAAACATTACTGTTGGATAAGTAACGAGCGCCCTACACTATTGAGGGTTGGGGAAAACTCTAGGGCAAAGAACTTGAGTGGCTAGAGAAAGTCCCAGGACAGAAAACTGTTGAGGTCCTGTCAGCGAAGAGGAGTTGATTTTTAGAAAGTGTTTTAGCAGTAATTATGAATAAAGGACTCTTTATTAGAAACCTCTAACCTCACCTAGGAAAGATTTATTTGCAGATTGTTAAAGAGATGTGCACGACTTCAGTTTTATGAGGGTAAATGGTTTCTTCTGGTCAACCATCAGACAGTTAGGCGGCACCATTTTGCATATGCAAGTAACTTTTTAAAAAAATGGTTTGGTTGTCTTATGTAAACATATATATTCAGGAGTTGTTCATTTGGGCGACTGAAGCCTCAGTGCTAGGCTTGTTTTTGGTTTTTAAATAATTCTTTTCAATCACAAAAGTAGATTTCCTCCTATCTCTTATTAGACTTGGGTTGCTCATAATGAATTTTCTACTTTCATATGACAATATATATTTTCTTAGAAAACTTCATGGCCAGGTAGTTCTTGACTTACTTTCACAAGTGAGCCCCCCCAAAATTAAGTTGCTCAGCAAGACATTTGTTAAGTGAGTTTTGTCCCATTTCCACAGTTGTTAAGTTAGTAACACGGTTGTTAAGTGAATCTGGCTTCCCCATTGACTGTGCTTTTCAGAAGGTCGCAAAAGTTGATCATATGACCCTGGGACACTGCAATCCTCACAAATATGAACCAGTTGTCAAGTGGCTGAGATTTGATCACTATGGGAATGCTGCAACAGTCATAATTGAGAGAACAGTTTTAAGACTTTTTTTTCCCAGTGCTGCTGTAACTTCGCACAGTCCCTGAACAAACTGTCGTAAGACGAGGACTGCTTGTGACCCAATTTATCCTGCAACATTAACTCAGCTAGTTAAGCATTTTGTTTCCAACAGTTTCCTCATGTCTCCTATTAACAATTTCAATTTTCAGTAAATGAAAGAAGGAACAGGAGGGACAGTTATCCCAGGCCTGATCCTGAAAAATAGGATATGGCCCCTAGATTGAAGACATCAGGCACTTTGGGGGAAAGTGATCACATTGTGATTATTTACCAGATGCCAGAGAAAGAAAAGTTGAGAAACAATAGTCATATACCTGGTATTTCATGAAGGAAATTTTAAGAGAACCCAAGGGGAAAATATCAGCCCCATGAGGTAGGTCAAATCAGGAAACTGACTCCACAAGAAGATTAAAATTATACTTTATTGAGAAATTGTAACAGAATCTTGAAAATCTGAATGTTTCTTCTTTCCTCCCATTTATGCCACAGGGAGTCAGGCAATGGCTAGAGTGAGTTTCTTTCTAATAGCAATAGCACTTAGACTTATATACTGCTTTATGGTCTTTTATAGCCCTCTCTAAGCAGTTTACAGAGTCAGCCTATTGCCTCCAACAATCTGGGTCCTCATTTTAAGGACCTCGGAAGGATGGAAGGCTGAGTCAATCTTGAGCCTGGTGGGATTTGAACTGCCGAATTGCAGACAACTGGCAGTCAGCAGAAGTAGCCTGCAGTACTGCACTCGAACCATTGCACCACTATGGCTCATTTTCTAATATTTTCTAATCATTTGAAACAGGAATAGAACTCATGGACCTTTCAGTTTCTAGCCTTGTGCCTAAGCTTACACCTAACTGGCTCTTTTTCAAATATACAGACATGTATTTTAAATGCTAAGACCAGGCCAGGAGAGGGAGGTGGCAAGCTCCATATTAAAAATCAAAACAGAATCTGGACCTCCCTGGACTTAGCACATGTTTCTGTGTCTGTTCTAATCTAAAGATCTTCTGGTTGGTTTCTTCAAGGTCACCTCCATGGATCCCTACAAAAGATCTACAGCATATGATGGTTGGAAATCATACAGGATAAGGACACCAAGAGCAGACGTGCAGACAGCCCTACTAAAAAGAAAAGAAAACAAACTTTTCAAGGATTAGTTTGCTTGCTGACAAGCAAAGCAACAACAGGGAGATATATAGGTACTAAAAGAGCATGCCGATGAATATGGAGTAGCTCATAGCTTTCCACAGGAAAAGTGAGGAAATAGCAACAGAGAATAGGAAGAAGGAGGACTTGGTTTGCAACTGTCCTCTCTGAAAAGAAAGAGTGGTTTTCTCAATGAAGAAGAAAAGGGGAAGAACATTGCTTAGGGTCTTTTTTCTTTTTACAGCTCTGTAACACCTTGTTTTGGGGTGGAGTCGGGGCGACTGAATGTAGCTGAGCATTTACTGACTGGATGTCCTTCCTGACACCTATGCAGAGTTCATAGCAGACCTTTTCTCTTTGTGCCCTGGTAGGGAAACATCTGTCTCTTTCTAGGATTTCAACTTTCCAAATGGGAGACGAGCATCTTCACCTCTAGGCTACCACGCCGCTCCATTCAAGATTAATAAATATAACATAACTTTTTTAGCTTGAAGAAATTACAGGGGCAGAATTACACCCTATAGTATTGCAGGGCCCAGTAACTATACTAGGTAAGGTAGTAGAAAAGATAGTCAAGCAGCATACCCACAAGCCCTAAAAATGAATACTATAATTAGTAAAAGTCAGCATAAGTTGATAAAGAACAAGTTGTATCTTTTATGACAGTTGGATGTATACCCAAACAATGTTGCAGATGTAATGTATTTTGAATCAGTAAAACATTCATCACAGTTGTGCTAACTGTACCTTGGACAGGATGGATACATGTGACCAAGACCATATGGCATATTTGGTGGATTTCTAGTTGGTGGAACAATTTTACTCAAATGATGTTCAGAAATGGTTCTTCATTATCCAGGAGGCAAATATAACCTAAATGTGGTCTGCCAAGTTGTATATTATGGTATCCTTTATTCTAAATAAGCTAAAGAAGTGTGTGTGTGTGTGTGTGTGTGTGTTTAAGTTTTCGCGGGTACTTATATGTGTGCTGTTCAGCTTCCTTCGGATATTATCCCACGTCATTGTAGTGCTTTTAAAGTTGTAGCAACATTTCAGGAGAATCTCATCTGCCATCATCAGGCTTCTGTATTGAGTTCATATGTGGGTCAGGCTATCACAGCCTTTGTTTTAAATTTGAGGCCAGCCTACTGCTGTCCCAGGATGGTGGTTTTTTTTACATCCTGATTGACATCAACTTCAATGGCACCAAAACCCTAGCCACTATAGAAAACCCCAGCCACAGAATCATCAGAGAAGCCATAGAGATTGAAAAAAGACCTGAAAGCATGAATAGAAGAGATGATTCCACCAGACTGTCAATCATTTGGAAGCCTGCACTCTCAAATAGAAAGATCTCCACATCACAAGCCAGACAAACACCTGGGCACAAACAGACTCCCTCTGATACCTCCAGCTCAAACACACCCCAACCAGGCACCCAGATGAAACCTAGCTTCCTAATAGATAATAGCCCTCCTTTCACGCGAAGCCAAGCTGCACTGAAAGCCTCCAATACAGGAACAGAGTGTTGCCAGCCAATCAAAGCCACAAAACAGACAGAAGAAACCAGAAACACCAATCAAATAAACTCCAAGAACAATAAACACAGACCAAGACTCCCAACCAATCAGGATGTAAAAAAAAACCATCCTGGCAAAGCAGTAGGCTAGCCTCAAATTTAAAACTAACGGCTGTGATAGCCTGACCACATGCAAACTCAATACAGAAGCCTGATGATGGCAGATGAGATTCTGCTGAAACGTTGTTAAAAGCACAGCTACAATGACATGGGATAATACTCGAAGGAAGCTGAACAGCATATATATATTTATGTTTTTTAAAGTTTTTGCGGGTACTTACATGTGTGCTGTTCAGCTTCCTTTGGGTATTATCCCACGTCATTGGAGTTGTGCTTTTAAAGTTGTAGCAACGTTTCAGCAGAATCTCATCTGCCATCTTCAGGCTTCTGTATTGAGTTTATGTGTGGGTCAGGCTATCACAGCCGTTAGTTTTAAATTTGACCCTAGCCTACTGTTGTACCAGGATGGTTTTTTCTACATCCTGATTGATTGGGAGTCTTGGTCTGTGTTTATTGGTCTTGGAATTTGTTTGATTTGTGTTTCTGGTTTCTTCTGTCTGTTTTGTGGCTTTGATTGGCTGGCAACATTGTGTTCTTGTGTTGGAGGCTTTCAGTGCAGCTTGGCTTCGAGTAAAAGGACGGCTATTATCTATTAGGAAGCTAGGTTTCATCTAGGTGCCTGGTTGGGGTGTGTTTGAGCTGGAGGTATCAGGGGGAGTTTGTGCCCAGGTGTTTGTCTGGCTTGTGGGGTGGAGATCTTTCTATTTGAGAGTGCAGGCTTCCAAATGATTGACAGTCTGGTGGAATCATCTCTTCTATTCATGCTTTCAGGTCTTTTTTCAATCTCTATGGCTTCTCTGATGATTCTGTGGCTGGGGTTTTCTATAGTGGCTACGGTTTTGGTGCCATTGAAGTTAATATTATGACCTGTGGCTTTCATGTGTTGGACTAGTGAGGAGGTGTGTTCCAGCTTTTTTACTACAGTTTTGTGTTCATCCAGGCGGGTACTTATTCTTCTATTGGTCTGTCCAATGTATGTGGCCGGGCATGATGCACAGGGAACTTCGTTTATGCCTTGGTTTTCCAGGGCAATTTTATCTTTGGGGTTTCTAAGAATGGCTGCTATTTTTTTGTCTGTTTTGAAGGCAGTCTTGATGTGATGCCTGTGCAGTATCTTACTGATTTTGTCTGTAGTGCCTCTTATGTAGGGCAGGACAGCTGTTCCGTAGGTCTGTTGATCTTCTAAGTCTCTATTATGTCTTGGTGTATTTTTGTGGATCAAGCTGGGGATTTTGTTTTTGTGAAAGCTGTTGGCTGTCAGTACTTTAGTTGAGGTGCATAGTTCAGTCTTTATGTGTGTCTTGTCTGCCAGGCATTTGGTTCTGGTGATTAGTGTTTTGGCCACGGAGTTTATCTGTGCTGGGTGGTGGTGGGATTGGGCGTTGAGGTAGCGGTTGGTGTGTGTTTTTTTCTGGTATACGGTGTGTCCTAGTGAGTCATCTGTTCTTTTGTAGATTAGTACATCTAGGAATGGTAGTTGTTTGTTTATTTCCGTTTCCATGGTGAACTTGATTTTGGGGTGTGTACTGTTTAGGTGTGTTAGGAAATTGTTTCAGTTTTCTTTTCCATGGGGCCAAATCACAAATGTGTCATCGATGTATCTTAGCCATAGTTTGGGTTTGTGGGTGGCATTAGCCAGGGCTCTGGATTCAAATTTTTCCATGAACAGGTTTGCAATGACGGATGACAATGGTGATCTCATCGGGGCTCCTTCAATTTGCTTGTATCTTTGTCCTTTGTATATGAAATATGTGTTGGTTAAGCAGTGTTCTATTAGTTCCATGAGTTGTTTAGCTGGTTGATATTTATTTTTGATGATTTCAAGAGTTTCTTTTATTGGGACTTGAGTGAATATTGAAACCACGTCGAAACTTACAAGTCGATCTTCTTGTTCCACATGTAGATCTTTGATCATTTCTAAGAAGTGGTATGAGTTTTGTACATATGAAGCTGTGGACGCAATTCATACCCCCCGCATGCGCAGTGAACATTTTGCATCCAATATACATCTGTGCGGCATCCCCTTTATTTCCTATAGGCGTATGTGATGCATCCACTTCATCCGCTATGCATCCGCCTCTTCCGCTATGCATCCGCTTCGAAATTCTCCCCTGGAACCCCTTTGGAGGGGGGTGTCATCTGCTTCCATCCGCTTTCATCCGCTAGGCTTCCGATGAACATCCGTTTAACATCCCCGCTACATACTATCCACATCCATTCTTTTCCGTTCTGTATATGCAAATTTTCACCAATTTTTGGAGCAGATGAAAACAGATGGAGCCACAAAATTTTGCTCGTCCACTGTGTCCTTTTTGCATACGTTTTACGTCCATCAGCCAGTGGGACTAGGCCTTTACAGTCCACTCCCATTTTTATCAGTGATGTGGATGAAGACAAAGACTATCAATCTGCTGCTTGAGACATTAAGAGACAAGAATGATCTCTCTCCCCCCACCTCTCCCTCTCTGTCTCTCTTTTGTGTCAAATATTGGCAACTGGGTAGATCAATGGATAAATCCCAAAAGTGTGTTGCTGTAAGTGACTTGTTGATTGGCCCAAGATCACTTAGCTGGCCTCATGTTTGAAGCAGGACCAGAAATTATGGTCTCCCAGGTTCTTGTCTGGTACCTAACCACTACACCTAACTGGCACTTTTTCAAATGTACAGACAAATATTTAAAAATGGTAAGACCAGGCCAGTAGAGGGAGGTGGAGAGCTCCACCTCACTAAAAACCAAAGCAGAATATAAATTGTTTACAGATAGTCCTTGATTAACAAAATAATCTGGGACTGGAATTTCCATCATTAAGCAATATATGGTCATACAGAGTGATGTCACATGACTGCATCTTTTAGCAACAACAATCCTGGTACTCCTCATAGGCATTGTTAAGTTGAATCACAACTTAAGTTGGAACTTGTTAAGCAAGTTCCAGGTGGTTCGCAGACAGTTCAGTAGGCAATTAATGGAAGAGAATATTTGTAGCTCAGGATTGAATTGCTGTCTGAGTTTGGTTGTTCTCTTCCAGATGTTTCATTACCAAACTAGGTAACATAACTTCATCAGTGCTAAAAGGAAGTGGTGTTTGCTGTCATTGTATATACCCGTTGCCCTGTCAGTCTTGGTGGGACAGATCTTGGTGGTTTCTTAATTAGGCTGTTGTTTGCTTTTAGCTTGTTGTCTGATTTAGTGGTCCTTAATTGGGATATTGTTTACTTCTTGACTGCTGAACTTGTGTAAACCTTGGTGTTAATTTCTGCTGTTCTGGGTGTTGATTAATGATGTGGACATATTTTGGGGTTTTTGTTTTCTTTCTGGCCTTTTGATTGTCTCTTTTGAATGGTATGTATGTGTTGCTTATCTCTATGTACCTGTTGATGGCTAATTGGTCTGTTGGTCTGTTGATGGCTGATTGGCCAAGCTTCCAAGAATTCTTTTTTAGACTTTGCTTGGTCTAGGATGCCCTCAGTTTCCCGCTTGAAACTATGGTTGAGTCTGTCCATGTGTTATGAAATTAAGACATTTTCATCATGTCTTCCAACATCAGCAAGTAAACAGCCAACTCAGAGACCACAAGCACCCCATAGACAGATAATTGGCTGCTACGAGGCAGAGAGAGGTACACAGGTGGCATCATCCCTTCCTATCTATATGGGATCAATTTCCATGATGTTTATTGAATTCCTTCTTCAAGTATATCCAATATTTGATATATACTCCTGTTTACAATTTATACTTACAATTTATATTGACTGTTTCCTAGTATGATTGATTGCTTATTGTATCCTATAACTATCATTAAGTCTTATGATTTCTTATGATTCTCGAACTCCTGACAAATGTATCTTTTCTTTTATGTATACTGAGAGCATTTGCACCAAGGCAAATTCCTTGTGTGTCCAATCACACTTGGCCAATAAAGTATTCTATTCTTCTCTATTATCATCTCCCATGCTTTTATAACCTTCAGTCCACCAGAGCATGACCATTTATGAGATCTTAATGAATTTCTAACACCACTAAATAGTGAACCTGACTTTAGATTATGTTGCAAGCTCTTGCAGGGTCCTTCCAAGGCATGGCATTTTGAATGAAGGAGGGAAGACAAGGAAAAAATGGGAAGCAAATTATTTTTGTAAGAAAAGAAATAAAGGGAAGCAAAGATCAAAATGAGCAGTCACAAAAACAGCAATATGTTTATGATAATTACCTTTCTTAGTCAGCATGATATAGCGTGGCTTAATTCTACCAAGGGAAAATGATTCTAGTCTAAATGTTAAGTGAAACAACTCAGTTAAAATCACAACATGCTAACATGACATCATATTGTGTTCTTGCCTCAAGGTCTCTAAACCCAATTCCCTTGCTTCTCCTTTTCAAAAAGTCCATACTTCCAAGACTGTTTTTCACACGTTACCCCAAAAAGTGTAATTTCTCTCATGAGTTTATTACATATTTGCCAAAACAATTTTTATGTTGCTCCTCGGTGCTTATTTTGCCTATGAGTTACATATGAACTAGTCAGGGATTGTTCATCAACCAAAGGATTTTCAACAATGCCTGGAAGAGTAATTAGGAAGAATAAAACAGTACCATTCTCAGGGAAACATTGCAATTCTAGAAATTCTTAAGGGCACATCTATTGCTGGCATTCTAAATCCTACAAAAGCCCCTGGGTGGATTGAAACTCACTCCTTCGGAATAAACTGTATCTTCTGAATCTTTGCTTTTTTCACTGGAGCATCCTCATGAGACCCAATTGTATGACATCTTCAGCTGTGGATACCTTTCCCACAGTGCTAGAGGGAATTCTCTGGTGCGAGTCTTGTTGGACTAAATGTAAGGCCCACTGGTAATAGAATGGTTTGAGAACTGGGGCTCTGGCTGATTGCCAGATTCTCACACAGACATTCCTCAAGCCCTAAATCATCCACAAATCTACGCTTAGGCTGCAGTCTGATACACTCTTAGATTGCGATAAGCCTCAGCCAATGCAGAAAGCTTCATTACATCACTATTCATAGAACCAGGAAGATATATGCAGGCTCATCACTTGCTAACAATGGTGGCTACTCTTCAGATAGGGATCTAGGCTATAAATACTCTTATTTCCAATTTTCCTTGCTGCTTTGTTAGTTTTTTTAAAACCACTCTCTCTCTCAATAAATATTTTGGCAGTATGGCAGCCTCTTCCTCCCTTCAGCCATAAAGATTTCTTGAAACAAACCCCATAGCTTGACAACAAGCCTTAAATTAGGGCTTATTATCTTTTCAAGAAGATAACCTGATTGGTTTTCTTCATAAACAACAATAGGATCTGTTACATTAATTCCCATATCAATTAATAATTGCTTATACAAAACTAAATCTGTACATAACAAAGACAAACATGAGAATTCAGCCTCCATTGTGGACAAACTTAGAAGTTTCTGTCTAATAGATCTCCATCCAATCAATGATTTTCCCAATAATACAGTAGTACCTGCTGTAGATTTTCGTGTATTTATGTCTGTAGCAAAACTTGCATCAGCATATGCAGTCAAATTCAGTTCATCTTTTGGCTCCAAATACAATGCATAATGCATAATGTCTGTTTCAGATATCTTAACACACGTTTAGCAGCTTGCCAGTGCCTTTCAGTGGGCTCAGCGTTAAATCTCGCTAATTGATTAACACTGTATGCAATATCTGGCCTTGACCAATTACTGAGATAAGATAAACTACCAATCAAGGATTGATAAATGTTCTTATCAAAAACAGGACTTTGAACATCACTATGGCTAAATTCCTGGCTCATTGGTGTCTTAGCCGGCTTACAAAGTTCCATTTTATAACTTTTTAGTAATTGGTTAATTTTATCTGCCTGTAAGATCTTGTATTCTCCCCTAGTTCTATCTATCTCTAAACCAAGATATTGTTTGATTTCTCCTAACTTTTTTATCTTAAACTTATTTTCCAGCAGTGAAATTATCTCAGTAGCTTCTTGTTCAGTTTTGGTGATTAATGCTATATCATCAGTAAATAATAGCAATAATGACACTATACCATCACTTTCTCTTTTAAACAAACATGGATCAGCCATGCCAGCTACAAAGCCTATCTTAGTTAATTCTTTAACTATACATTGCTTCCACTCAAATCCTGATTGCTTTAAACCATAAGGACTCTTTTTCAATTTCCAGCAATCATTATCAGTATTGTCATTTTTGAGACCTAAAGGTTTCTTTAAATATATAGTGTGTTGCAACGGTGCATGCAGATATGCTGTCTCTACATCCAAATGATTTACAATATATTTCTCCTTAGCTGCCCACACTAATGCTGACCTTAAATAGTAGCCTTCAGACTAGGTGCAAACACCTCATCATAGTCATTTGCTGTCTGATTGAACCCTTGTGCTACTAACCTGGCTTTATGGGTAACAGTCCCATCTACACCTGTCTTCAGTTTATATATCCATTTACATCCTATGGCATGTTTACCTGGTGGTAACTTAACATTTTCGTATACCTCCAGTCTTTTAATGATTCCAGTTCCTTATCTATTGCCTTCTGCCAAGCAGCCTGATCCTTAGCAGGATACATTTTCAGTTCACTATAGTTACTTGGAACTGTATTCACTTGGCATACAACACTAGCCTGATATCTATCAGGTGGTCATTTTACTTGGGTTGAACATCTTGGTAAACAGGGCTTACTGGGGGACTTTCTTGTGCCACCTGCTCCTGGTCTTCTACCTCTTCCTGTCTCTGTTCTCCTACTTCCTGTCCTTCCTCTTTAATGGCTATTTGAGGTGTACTGATTTTATCCTTAGGGACTATTTGGGTGTCAATAATAATATCATTGCTGGATTCCTGTTCCAGTTTATCCCACCCAATGTGCTCAAGAAATTTTGCACTAGCACTACAATAAATATGAGCTGTACCTTGATCCCAAAATCTAAATGATCTATGGTTGGCCTCATAACCCACAAAAAATAACTTCTTAGCTCTATGTTGCCCTTTCAGTCTTACTTGTGAGGGAATATGCACCCATGCTGGAGCTCCAAATGTGTGTAGGTAACTTAAAATTGGTTTTCTACCATGCCAACGAGTGAATGGTAATTCTCCAGTTGTTGCATTTACTACATTATTTAAAACATGGTTACTGCACATTATGGCTTCAGCCCACAGTGTTTCAGGTAAACCTGTATCAGATAACATAGTGCGAGCCATGGCTTGTAATGTTTGCCCTCTTCGTTCTATAAACGAGTTATGTTGTGGTCTGTAAGGTGCAGAACGTTTATGCTCCACACCAACCAATTTTAACATAGTTTGGAATCTTTTGTTAACAAATTCAGTCCCATTATCAGTTACTAAAGTAATTACTTTATTTTTCATTTTTCTCTCAGCAAACCTTAACCAGTTTAAGAAATGTTGGAATGTTTCTGTTTTGTTCTTCATAAGATAGCAGAAACCGTATCTTGAGTAATAGTCCATAATACTTGGAACTGTATTCACTTGGCATATAACACTAGCCTGATATCTATCAGGTGGTCGTGTTACTTGGGTTGAACGTCTTGGTAATACAGGGCTTACTGGTGGACTTTCTTGTGCCATTTCTCCTGTTCTTCTACCTCTTCCTGTCCCTATTCTCCTACTTCCTGTCCTTCCTCTTTAATGGCTATATATATATTTTAATGGCAAAATATAACAGGCGCCTCCTAAACTTGGTTTCTTAGGACCAATTATGTCAGCAAACACAACCTCTAAAGGTTCTTTGGTCTTAAACCCATTTAGTCTGTTTGCAGGAGTAACTTTACTCTTTTCTTGACTACAAGTATTACAGTGTAAATACTTGCTACAGGGATTCAATTTTACTCCCTCTGACAATTGAACAGTTTGTTTGAGCAAACAGTTTGTTGGAGGAGGAGGAGGAGGAGGAGGAGGAGGAGGAGGAGAGGAGGAGGAGGAGGAGGAGGAGGAGGAGGAGGAGGAGGAGGGGGAGGAGGAGGAGGAGGAGGAGGAGGAGGAGGAAGGGACAGACAGAGAGAGAGAAGGAGGCTGTGGGGTTGCTTTACTTGGAAGAAAGTAAAATGTCTTCATTCCAAGATCCATGATTTCACTGTCTCTGTCAGAAATTATGGTTTGGGGGGTAGGTGGGAATCAAACAAATACAGGAAATGCAAGTGACAGATTTAAAATATAATCTTTTGGAGCTATTTATTGTACAGCTGAATTGTATCACATATCAGTATTCAATTAGCTTTCTCCCATTGGATCCATTATAATTAAAATGAAGAACATAAAGTACAACTTTTGGATAAGAAAGAACCATTTTTTACAGCCAGATTAGCCAGAGGAGATTTAGAAACTACTGTGATGAGTTAATTATTGGTGTATTAATATTGATACTTTCATCAATGACTGACAAGGACGTTGTCATAGCCTATTCTTTTTCAGCACAAGTCTGTATGAAGATACAAAAGTGTTACAATTATTCCAAATCAATGTTATGAACATTCATCTGATCCTTTGTTATAATCAGCATAAAGCTTCTTCAGTCTCATATCTCTTACAAATCTGTGAGAGATGTTTAAGCTTATGATAACTTCTATTTCTGATGCAGGAGGTGTTATTTAGTCCAGGAGTCCCTGATACCTAGTCCCTGAACCAGCACCAGTTCATGACATGCTAGCAACCGGACCGTGTAAATAACAATAAGCAATAGCACTTAAGACTTATATACTGCTTTTACAGTGCTTTACAGCCTTCTCTTAGCAGTTACAGAGTCAGCATGTTGCCTCCAATAATTTGAGCCCTCATTTTACCCACCTCGGAAGGATGGAAGGATGGAAGGCTGAGTCAACCTTGAGGTTAGTGGGATTTGAACTGCCAAATTGCAATCAGCTGGCAGTCAGCAGAAGTAGCCTACAATACTGCATTCTAACCACTGCACCACTGTGGCTCGTCTGTTGGATGCAGGCAGCATGCAAAACTACGCCATCTCCGGTCCATGGAAAAACTTATCTCCATGGAACCAGTCCTTGGTGCCTAAAAGGTTGAGGGATGCTGATTTAGTCTACAGTTTTGGCATTTATTGTTTATTTCATTTTTTTTGTAAGATATTATAGGAATATAAATGAATAGCAATATAAAACTAGTTGAAATAAACAAAGCCACCCTACTTGGTAGATGCTTTTCTACATTTCAAAACATTTAAAACATGGAAGAATGGGGCAGAACATTTGTGTGGCGATCAAAATCTCTAGCACAGTGGTTTTCAGCCTGTGGTCTGTACACACTGGGTGGCCGCTACATAGTGCCACAAGAGGTCTTCAAAGGTGTTGAAGAAATGTTATGATTGAAATTTTGAGTTAAGTCTTGGGGGTCTCTGGCCAAGTTTCATGGCCACAAAAGATATTTAAGGGAGGTCTGTGGGAGAACAATAGAGAACTACTGCCCTAGCAGAACATGGACAAGAACAAACATGAAACATTGGATATTTGAACCATATGGGACAGTGGCAAACACAGAAGTGTCCTCCCTATATTAGAAAGGTACAATGAACAATGTGGCCTGGAAAAAAAATTTTAATTCGATTTTTTTCATATTGAAGAACAGAATCTATATGAGAAACTTAATGATTACCATATGTGAGACTACAGGTGCTGGATGTTGGATTTAGTTTTCCAGAGGAGATGCAGACGTTTTCTGAGCATTAGAATCTGATGTTAAAGCTGGAATGAATTAACTCTGTTCCACTGACTTCACAGATGAAATGACTAACTGATGGTCTGTTGATTTAACCCAGTTCAAGAGTTGGCCCAGTGTCCACAGTTTATCTTATATTATGTACAGCTTAGAAGGCTTATTGTAGTGGTACTGGATGGGATCCCAACATGTTTGCAGTGTGTTTCAAGAAGATAAATGTGCTTCACCTTACTTCAGGCCATGAGCTCATACAAGCAGTCTTTTTTCTTTTTTCTTTTTTCTTTTTCACATGGATTACAGTGTCAGAAAGTGGATTTGTAACAAAAATAGATCCGTTCTATTTTCTGAATGGCTTTTTCTAGAAACATCTGAAAAATATCACTCCAATTAAGGAAATTATCTGTTTAAGCTACTAGCATAAATAGACTGAGCTAAGGACATAGTGATTAGGCTTTCTATAGCCATTTACATTCTTAAGATATCCGTCAGCACTAACAAACATCTGTACATCTTCCAACTGAGCTGTTCAGAAGAAAGGACAAAAATGCAACGATTGGGATCTGGGATGCTACTTTGTTAAGCCACAATGTGCATATGCCTGATATCTGCCTGGACTTCTCATTACTGGCTCATCGTGACTGAAAAAAAGCCTTAGTTTAATGTTATGTTCTGTAGAGATCATGGTTTTGAAATCCTGGTTTAATTTTTTAAAAAAAAAAATTTGGTTCACTGGCATATTAAATTCCTTAATTATATGGTTTGCAAACTACAGGGAACCCTCAGCAGGCCTCGTAACATGTATTTTACAACTGGTTGTACTTTTAAAGCATTTCTAAAGCGCTTCCAACCATCTAAAATATTGTGTTTTCTCCTCCCTTGCCACTTATCACATGACCTTATTTCAGATGCTTGGCAACTGGCTTACATTTATGTTCAGTTTCAGCATCCTGAGGGTCATGTGACTGTGGCAGCATCCTGTGGTCACATGACTGTGATTTGCGACTGTGATTTTTGCCAGAGCTAAGTAATAAGTAGAGTTAGTTCTTGTTCATGTCCAGCCTGCAATCTACAAATATGCCTGAAATACAGGTGTCTGTGCTGCAGTTACAGCATGTTAGAGACTGAGATTTGGCAAAAGGTAAAAAAAAGTATTTGGTGTCAAGCCCTGTGAGAATTTTTTTTATTTCTTGGCCTGTGTAAGAAATAAGAACTTGGGTTTCTGGAAAGATTGTTATTGATAGATGATAGCTGTAGTAGAGAATAAGAAAGAGCACCTTGAAATAGGCTAGATCTATTTCTTCTATAACTTCAGTACAGTATAGGACCATGATGGTGAATCTGTGGCATGCGAGCCTCAGCCAAACTCCCAGCTGATTTTTGGCCTGTTTTTGCCCTCCCAGAGGCTCAAGGGAAGCCTCTGCAGCTTTGGGAGGCTGAAAAATGGGCCTTCCGGAAATACCAGAAATGCCCAAATGGGCCTGTTTTCAGACTCCTGTGGCTTTAGAGGCTTCTCTCGAGCCTCTGGAAGGGCGAAAACAGGCCGAAAATCAGCTGGGAGGCGTGCACATGAACATTGCAGGTAAGGGGACAGGGCAGGGGTGTTGCACGTGCATGCACAGGGGGTGGGGTGCATTGCATTGTGGGTGCAGGCATGCATGTGTGCCCTTTTGGCTCACCACAACAAAAAGGTTCGCCATCGCTGGTATAGGATGAAAACTTTTGCCTCTATTTGATACTTTGTAAGCTTCAGGTGGGGTTGAAGCTCTGCATCATAGAGCAAAAAGGCTGTAAATATAGATACCTGAAATGGCCTGCCTTGTAGAATGTCAGGATCATTATGCCTGAGGGAATGAAATTTGGAGAAATTATAGCTGCTTCAACTGCTGCTGCCCTGCTGTGGCCAAATGAGCCTAATTTTCAATGTTTCTTGACAGCTTCCTTGCCATTTGTGCAATTCCTTGGTCTTAACAAAGGGAGGGATTTACCTCCCTGCTAGGAAGGGAAAGAAAGGGAAAGGGAAGGAGCAGAGGTGGGATTCAGCAGGTTCTGACCAGTTCTGGAGAATCGGTAGCAGAAATGTTGAGTAGTTCGGAGAACCAGCAAATACCACCTCTGATTGGCCCCGCTCCCATCTATTCTCTGCCTCCCGAGTCCCAGCTGATCGGTGGGATCTTTGTTTGTTGCCCTGCACAGGAGAACCGAGCTGGAAAGCAGGTAGGTGGGGTGGGAGAGGGAATGGGATTTTGCAGTGACCTTCTCCTGGAGTGGGGAGGGAATGGAGATTTTGCAGGAGATTTTTTTTGCAGGAGATTTTTGCTCTAGAATTGATTTGTGATCTGGAGAAGCTGACACTAATAGGCTATTGTGATAGACTCACAAAAGCTTGCCAAAACAATTCTCCTGTACAATTTATCCTAATATAATTAAGAAAGAGTTATGCTTCCACGCATCCCAGACTTAAGAATTTCCTCTGGTTGCTGTTGTTTTTTATGTTTAGTTTTTATTTTCATTTATTCTCATTTTTTTCATTTTAGTTTTTATAACATTTTTCAAATTATATTTTCATATAATTTATAATCTTTAAACTAAAAGAAACAGTAATAGAGACCAAAAAGAAAAAGTTAGAAAAGTGACAACTTTAAACATGTTAAAGAATACAAGCTAAGTAAAGAAAAAGAAAAAAAGGTACCTTATAATTTATACTTATGATTACTCACTGCTTTATTAATAAATACACTACCATAATATCTGTACAAAATGTTATTATAATATATCAGAGAATCTTTATATTGCTTCATTCTTTGATTATTGGGAACAAATAGATTCCTTATTTCTGACAATCATACTTTAACATCTGGAATAATATTACATTTCCAATTTCTCAATATGATTCTTTTAGCCATCCCCCCATGGTCGATACAATCATAATTTCTGTTGAACAGAAATTGTTCTGTTGAACAATCCATTTTGTAATCACCCGATTTCCTCCATTAACTGTCTTGGTTTCCTCTCTACTTTCCCAATGTCTTTAGGACCTTAAGCACAACTGAGCTGATAAAACTATGATAACATCTGAGCTTTAGAGAAGAGTGAAATCTTAGAGAAGGCTAAAGGGAGGGATATAATACTGCTCAGAAATAGGAAAAGAATATCTCCTCTGCAGTGAATGTCTATAATCTTCCTTCCCTTCCCCAATACAAAAGGGATTATTTGAAGCACCTACTAAAACCAAAATTTACATCTGGAAAATCCTTGACAATATTTCTTTGTGTATGATAGCAATTGGCCATCATGATGGCCATGGCAATCTGAATATATTCCTCTTCCTGATTTGGCCTCTAGCAGGTGCCCTTAAGGTACAGAATGCATTTATATTCATGGAAGATAGAAAATGCTTTAAAGGAGCACTAAAGCAATAAAGCCTGTTGTGTGCCATATAGAAAATATAGGATGTAAGGAAGAGATGTTTTCAGATCATGCATATGAAAGTAGACTGGTACAAATGAAAAATTTGTACAGCAACATACTTCAGAAAAAATAATGTGCTTTTAATTTTGGCACACTGGTTGACTCTTTGATCGAACATCAAATCCTTCTGGGCATAAGGAACAAGGCAGGTAAGAATTCCTATTTATAAAAACTAGATCTGCCTCTCGTAAATTCTGTTGACATATTCCAAATAATATGATTACTCATATGAAAGTTATGGAATATAGTATTGTTACTGCCTCTATATTACAATCCCCAGAGAACAAAAACTCGAGGAAATATAGGGAGCTATTAAAGGACAGAAACAGATTTGGTTATATGGAAACTAGATGGTATTCCGCAGTTTTAAAGGAGCTGGCAGAGGTCATCTCAGAACCACTGCACCACCATATCTTTCAAAAATCTTGGAGCACTGGGGAACTACCAGAAGACTGGAAAAGAGCTTATGTGGTTCCCATCTTCAAAAAGGAAAAAAAAAAACAGACCCAGGAAACTACAGACCAATCAGCCTAACATCAATACCCAGGAAGATACTGGAAAAGATAATAAAAAACAGAACTGTCAAAATCTAGAAACAAGTAAAGTAATAACTAGCAGTCAGGACAGGTTTGTTAAGAACAGATCATGCCAAACCAATCTTATTTCATTCTTCAACGCAGTGACTAAATTAGTAGACCAGCAAAATACTGTGGACATAATATATTTAGATTTCAGCAAGGCATTTGATAAAGTAGACCACAACCTACTTCTTAGTAAGCTAGAAAAAAGTGGAATAGATAGCACCACCACTAGATGGATTTGCAACTGGCTGGCAAACCGTACTCAATGAGTAGTCCTGAATGGGTCTTAGTCTACATGGAGGGAAGTAAGCAGTGGGATGCCACCAGGTTCCATCTTTGGCCCAGTACTCGTCAATATCTTCATTAACGACTTAGATGAAGGAATAGAAGGGGAACTTACCAAATTTGCAGATGATACTAAGCTGGCAGGAATAGCTAACACCCAAGAAGATAGGCTCAAGATCCAGATGGATCTTGACAGACTAGAACACTGGGCCATATCTAATAAAATGAAATTCAATATAGAAAAAAATAAAGTCCAACACTTTTGGTTAGCTGTCATTAAACCCAAAGTACACATATAGACTGGGTGAAACCAGGCTCAATAGCAGTAACTGAGGGGGATCTTGGAGTCTTAGTGGACAACCAGCTAAATATGAGCCAGCCGTGTGCAGCCGCCACCAAAAAAGCTAATGCAATCCTAAATTGTATTAACAGAGGTATATGGTCAAGATCAAGGGAAGTACTAATACCGCTCTATAAAGCCTTAGTAAGGCCACACCTAGAGTACTGCATCCAGTTTTGGTCACCACATTATAAAAAAGATGTTGAGACTCTAGAAAAAGAACAGAGAAGAGCAATCAGGATGATTAGGGGACTGGAGGCTAAAACATATGAAGAACGGTTGCAGGAACTGGGCTTGGCTAGTCTAGTGAAGAGAAGGACCAGTGGAGACATGATAGCGGTCTTCCAATATTTGAGGGGCTGCCACAGGGAGGAAGGGCTCAAGCTATTTTCTAAAACGCCTGTAGGCCAGACAAGGACTAATGGATGGAAACTGAACAAAGAGAGATTTAACCTGGAAATAAAGAAAAACTTTCTGGCAGTGAGAACAATCAACCAATGGAACAGCTTGCCCTTGGAAGTTGTGGGAGCACAATCAGTTGAGACTTTCAAGAAGAGATTGGACTGCCATTTGTCAGAAATGGTCTCCTGCTTGGGCACGGGGTTGGACTAGATGACCTACAAGGTCCCCTCCAACTCTGATTATCTGTAAATCTGGTAGCTTAGTTTGGGCTCCTGTTTTATTGCACAGGGAAATGCAATGTTAGTCAGGGACATCCTTGACTTTAAAAACTGATGGTTTTGATCAAATAATTGTGGCTACCATTTTGGCTTTTTATATTCCCTTCATGGTCATCCCTGGCAACAGTATTATAACAATGTTTTGTTCCAATCAAATATGTAGTGCTTTGAGTTCATATTTATTCAGCTGTAGAATATGCCCACTGAACTCATTGGTATTATGACTGAATCACCTTTAATTGATTTTATCTGGTGTTTTCTGAAGGTATTTTACACTCTGATTCTACCTTATTTTTATTATTATTTGTCATCAATATTAATATTTGCAAAAAAGGATCTTTCATTTTATCCTTACAAAATGTATTGTTGCACGAAGAACTAAGCCAAACTAGGTGCCAGATTATGCTATCTCGTGTCATCAATCTGACTTGCAGTCAGCAAACTTTAGCCAGTCAGTAACATTATCTTGGTTAGCTGTCATTTTGAGGGAGGGGGAAGCCTATGTATTTATTGTCACTTAAGGACATCCCTGGAAATATTTCCTCAACAACATTTCTTTTGAGATCAAAAAAGATTTTTCAAAAATGGACCCATAGCTGTAAAATGCCTCCTGATGTTTTATTGTTCACATAGCTCCATCTTTTTATTTTTCCTAAATTTTGTTTGTAACCATGGTTTAATTCTTACCTCCCAGAGGTAATTTTAATTTTTATTATTTTTTTCATCATTGATGTGATTCATTACTTATATAATTTTCCATTATGATGATTTTTGTTGTGTTTTTTAAAATTGACTTTTAAGGTAGTACAGCACAATGTCTATACTTTGCTTTATGAATAAAAGGCAAATAAATGAAAGATTAATGGCAAAATATAATTTCCATGATGGAAGAATGAATGGGAAATGTAATAGAACTTGTGGGGATGGTAAAATTGACAGTCCTCATTAAGAAGATTTATATAGTTTTGTTTCCATTTGGAAACCACTTCTGGATTTTGTGCTCAAAATAAAAAAAAAATGAAGCCCGAATTTTAGATTTTCACAGTTAGAATGAGTTTGTTGTTATAGAAATGGTTTGAAATACTTAAAAATGTAAAGCGAAAGGCGAAGGCTGTAACTTTTTGTGTTCTACTGCACTGAAAAAAAATCAGAAGTCACTACTTCTATCTTCCTTTTATGCTCCTTCTTTCTACATCTCTCTTTAACTTTTTCAATTTTTGTTTCTGTTTGTATTTTATTTTGTTGTTCAGATGCTAAGCTGAGTCTGATTTTTCACGACTCCACGGACCACAGTATACCAGCTCCCCACTGCCTCCATCGTCTCCTGAAGTTTGTTCAAATTCATGCTCATTGCATCAATGACACTATCCAAGGGCGACATGATAGCAGTCTTCCAATATCTCAGGGCCTGCCATAAAGAAGAGGGAGTCAAGCTATTTTCCAAAGCACCTCAAGGCACGACAAGAAGCAATGGGTGGGAACTAATCAAGGAGAGAAGCAACTTAGAACTAAGGAGAAATTTCCTGACAGAACAATTAATCAGTGGAACAACTTTGAAGACCTCCAAGGTTCCTTCCAACTCTGTTAGTCTATTCTATTTTAATAGTCTCATCCTCTGCCATCCTTTTCTCCTTTTGTCTTCAATCTTTCCCAACATCAGGGTCTTTTCCTCTTATAATAAATTCTAATCAAAATTGGAAAAAGGTTGATCACAAAATTAATTCTCATTAAAACAAAATGATTTCCAAGTTCCGGGTTTGAGAACAGATACCTGTTATTCAATGGTAGCATATGAACACATTCAGATAAGAGCTGTTTATATGTATGTGATCAAAAGTACTGAACTTCTTAAAAAAAACATGTCCACAGAAGAAATCAGAGATGTAGATTTAGGAAGAGAGAAGTTCTAAAGAGTCTGATTATATTGCAAAAAGTTAAGTTGTACAAAATCCTAATATTTCTGAACAATAAAACTATAGCAGGGATGGCCAGGTGTTTATCAAGATAATAAGCTAGATGGAAGTAGAAAAAGACTTAGATAGAAATATAAGTAGTTCCATTTTAGATGCATGTCTAAAGTATCAATGAGTCACCAGGTTGGTTCATAAGTAGACACAAAAACAAAACACTGGCTGGAAATGTTTTATTATATAATTTATTCCAGTATTAATAGAAAAAAGTGAAGGAAAATATTTAGGAGACAGGAAATGATGAACCAGGAAATACAGAATGCTAGAATTACTCAAGTCCATGGATGTGCAAAACATTTAGGTCTCAAGATGTTCTGGCCTCAGAACAGATGTTTTTAGTTTTCCCAAGTGCAGAAGAAAATGTGGTTTGGGACTTTTGTTTTTGGTTGGAGTGGCTATGAACATAGACTGCATGACACAATGCAAGCTGCAGACCTGGCTATATAATCCACATTCACGAGGAAGAGGTGCTCACATACTATGTCATATACGATGCGACATTTCACCTTTGTTTTTACTGGAAGGGGGAAGGGGGAAATTGAATTTTGAAAACTTATCGCAAAGCTTCAAAGATGTTGCTTAAGGAACAGGAACTTCTAGCACTGCAAAACTGAGGCAAACCTAAGAAGCTGGAGAAGTCCAAGTTTGTTCAAGAGAGGATCTGTTTACTTCAGGAAGTGATCTTCTGTACATACAGTAAAGTGTCTAGTCAAAAATATTGCACTTGGTTTGATTTGCTTTCTTTATTGTGCTAATTCTCATTTTTTTATATCTCTGTACAAGCTAACAGTAAACAATAGCCCAAACAAAGAAACATGAGGACCACTCCAAATAACACTGACAGGGAAAGGGTATCTGTAAAATAAGAACAATCCTCACATCCTACTAGCACTGATGATATCACCTAGTTTGGTAATGAAACGTCTGCAAGAAAATAACCAAGGTCAGACAGACAGTACCAAGGACTCCACAAAGCAGGGTTTCAGGATAGATGCCAGATGAGAATTAGGGAACTATTTTTATTTATATTTAAAAGTTTGTTCCAGAAAGTATCTTTTTGATATAGAAGATTAGAAAATGTGTAACTCTTGATCTCATCTGATTAGAATTCTACCACTTAATTTTCAGTAAAAGATATCTTTTCTCTAATTTAAAGAGTCTAAGTATTTCTTTCTTGAATTTTGAATGGAGTGCCAGCTGACAGTAAGTTTGCCTGGGGCTCATGTGCCCGCACAAATGGCTCTGTGTGCCACCTGTGGCATGCATGCCATAAGTTCCCCATCATGGTTATAGTCTATCTGCTACTGTATTAGAGTGGGAAGCCAGATTTGGATGTTCTGAGGAGCAATATTTCAAATTCTTGCAACTACTTTAATTGGCTATTGTTTAGGGAAATTTCCCCATTTTTTTTTTCTGATAAACTGCAGGGATCAAGAGCCTTGTTCTTACTTAATTAAAATAATAAAATGATACAGTGAAGAAGGAAAAGCAATAGTTAATTCTTAACAGATCACTACTCAAAACTATGGGCCTAGTGAATGACTGTCTTCTTTTTTTTAAAAAAAATAACAAAACAAAAGTAACATGCAGCTGTATAGATAGATTTTAGACTGTGCTGTGCTTTATTTTCCAGGCAGATAATGCAAAGGTGTATTTATAGGTGCATCTCTGTGCTTCACATAGAGGTACTGCTCATTTTGCTGGGGTTTGTGTATGTGAAACTCTTAGGACGATACTGGTTTTGTCAGATATCCTTTTGTTGGTGAACTTCAAGTGTTTTTAAGAAGGTAGTTTTGTAAAGGTTTGTACAGCTATGGCATGTTTGCATTCTCTGTGTTCTCTTCTATCTTGTGATATTAAAATGACTGTAGGGACCTTGTTGCTGTCTAAGCTTTGTGCTTTTCTTGTAGATGTTTCAGCACTAAACTAGGCAATATCATCAGTGCTTTTCACACCCACAATAATATTATCCAGTTTGGTAATGAAAATCCGCAAGAAAACCACCAAACTCTGAGGATCAAGGACCACACATTTTGACTCTGAGCTACACATATTTTCTTGTATCAGTAAAGTTTTTTTTAGCCAGCAGCCATTCCTGTGTGGGGAAAAAAATAGTACAATAGTCTTTGGTGGACTTATGGCTGTTCTTTTATTTGCTAGATAATGGGGAAATGGTTGCCAACAAAAAAAAAATTGCCAGGATTATTTTAAAATCGCACACAATATTAGAAATTTCACCAAGGAGATTACTAATTGAAATGAATGTTAAAGAGATTAGCTGCTCTGTTCATCATGCAATCTGTTGGCTAAGTGACTCAGAGGTTTATTGAGACTGAAATATTACTGATGAGTGTATGAGGAATTGAAAACAGATCCCAATCTAAACAAGTGAGAATGCCACTAGGAATTTGGTTTTATATTTTATTTAATTTTTAAAAAATCATACCTTCATTAATATTTGTAAAAGTTGGATGGTAGTAGCAATAGCAGTAGCACTCAGACTCATATGCCATCTGTTCCGTTTGGACAATAAGGTACATGAGACTGGTATCTCAACAAACAACTCTTTATTAAACAGTATAGTGACTTGTAGCAGAACATTTGCCGAAGCCACGGCAGCCCTTCTTATAGCGGCTGCTCACGGCTTGCGGCCAATGACAGTTCTTTAGAATTCCCGCCGTCCAATCAGATTGGTGTGTAATTGCCCAATCCGAGAGTGGCCTTTTCGGCCAATCAGTTTAAGCTATTTGGAGTCTTCCAATTTCCATACATAACACCATCCCATAGTGCTTACATTGTCAGCATATTGCCCTCAACAGTCTGGGTCCTCATTTTACCAACATCAGAAAGATGGAAGGCTTGATCTCCCTCAGGTTCGAACTCCAAACTTTGGGCAGAGTTTGCCTTCAATACTGCATTCTAGCCACTGAGCCACCAGGGCTCAGCAGCATTCATTGTAGATTAAAATACCACCTGTTCTTACAACCCTCAGATAAAAAACACGGAGTAGCAGCTGGTCCTATGACTGAGAAATTTAGCATTTTATGTTGAATTTTGCTCCATTAGAAAAGCACTGTTTTGTTCTTAGAACAGTTTTAGTGTTTTATAAATACCTTTGTTTGAATTTAAATGAGGCTTCTCCGGCCTGTTTTTTTTTTTTTTTTACTGTGCTGTAACTGCTGCTTTCTGATTTTCCAGCCAAAGTATTTAGCAGCATCATATTGGGAAAGGATTTGTTCCTCCAAGGCTGCAATTTTACATCTGTCCTGAGACAAATTATCCATAGTCATCTTACAGTAATGGAAAACAAACCCAATACTCTTCCTCATGGCAATATTGATGTGCATCTCTCATACCTCTGGATTTGCAGAAAAGTATAAATCGCTGGTCCCATATCTGAACCTTGTTAAGCTTTAGCCATTAGATCAGTGGACTTCAATGAATGGACTTCAACTCCCAGAATTCTGGCAAAGTAATTCTGGTTGAAGTTCATCTACAGTATCTTAAACTCACCAAATTTGAGACACACTGCAGTAGACTCTCCTTACACATTTAATGAGGAAAATTTTCAGGCTAATGGTGGGTGAACCCTTGGTCTTTTTGTTTCCAAGACAATCTCACCTGTGGTGAAAAAAAACCAAACACCAACCATTGTTAAGGTATGTGGGGGAAAGCTGGGGATAGGTTAGAAATGCTTCTAACGTTATCGAACATGTTTCCTACACCTCACTGAACTTTGATAGTATATATCTAGATAAGTATGTCTGTTGTACTTATATACATACACACATTTGGGTCTCCTGATCTCAGCATTCTGATGTCACTACTCTCAACATGAAGCAGATTTCCTAGCTAACAGTCTAGTATTTTTTTCCTCCAAAGCTCAGTAATATGTCTGAAAATGGAACCTTTGAAATGTGATTTTAGATGTTCCAACCCTTTAAAATATTTCTCCCATGGACATAAAGATCACTTTATCTGCTGGAAGACATGATAGATTCAGGACCAATGATGATGATATCCATTCAGTTGCGTACGACTCTCGGTAATTCTATGGGCCAGGTCTCACCACATCTTCCAGTCTTGATTCTATGAGCCACAGTGGTTAGAGTGCAGACTACTTCTGCTGGCTGACTGCTGCCTACAATCTGGCAGTTCTCACCAGGCTTAAGGTTGACTCATCCTTCCATGGTAGGTAAAATGAGGGCCCAGATTGTTGGGGGCAATATGCTGACTCTGTACACCACTTAGAGAGGGCTATAAAAGCACTGTGAAACAGTATATCAGTCTAATCAGGGGTGGGATTTTACCAATTCTGATCAGTTGTATAGAACCCCTTGTTAACTTTCTAAGCAGTTCAGAGAACCTGTAGTTAGAAGAAATCTCCTTTTGTTTTTTGTTTTTTTCACCCTTATTACATTCTTGGCAGTATGCCTACAATTACTGTCTCCTAAGAAGGTTTTCTTTCTTGGTACTTTCTTAAAGGGGAAGGGTTGTTTTAAGCTTTGTACACTGCTGTTGGGAGGAAAATGCTCTCCTGGAAATACTTCTTCTTGGCTAGCTGGAAAGATTGACATTCAAACATGAGTTTACATACCCTTTCTGAGTTTGGTCTAAAACTGTTTTTTGCTGAAGTTTAATTCTGTCCTTGGTGAGATTTAATCCTGTGTTTATTAATGGGATAATTTTCCGTATTCAGCTTTGTTTGGAAGGAAAAAGGTTAATCTCTGTTCCTGAAAAGAAACTGGTTTGAGAAATCTGGCTAGTTTCTGTGTCTATTTGTTCTGGTAATTGGTTTAACAAGGAACAGCTACTGTTGTGATTTAATTATTTGTATTGTGTTTGAATTTTTTCCTGCCTCATAGTTTCTTTTTCTATCTGGGAAGAGGATCTTCCTTCACTGCTTTAGTGGTATCTGGCATTATCCTTTTGGGGTCAGGATGCAAGCTTGGCACTGATTTTTTTTACTGCCTTTCTGGGGGGCATGTGATCTTTCCTTAAATCTGGATGATTTCCTAAGGGTATTTTGTGAGATGAGTGAGACCAGCTGGTATCTTTAAGTGGTGTAAATGGATCTAAGGATTGCTTTTCCTGGATATGCTCTTTCTGGAGAGCTTAAATGACCTCTCTGCTAAAGGGTTTCACTTTATGAGCAAGAGTTGGCGCTGATAGTTATCATTGCATTTTAACTATTTTCATTTCTCAAGGTGCTCTGGCACCCTGCCTGATTTTTAACTCCAGCTTGCAGGTATTTTTAATCTAATGATTGGTATTTAGGGCAGCTTTTTGCAAGCAAAGAAGCTTTTTGTATTTTTGTACAGGTAATCCTTGACTTTAAATAGTAATCCTTGACTTTAAATGGTTCATTTAGTGATCATTCAAAGTTACAATGGCAGTGAAAAAAGTGACTTATGACCATTTTTCACACCGTTGCAGCATCCCCACTGTCATGAGAGGCCAGGCAAGGAGAAGCACCCCTTGATGTGAGTGATGTCAAGTTGGCCACACCCACCCAGTCACATGATCACCAAGCCACACCCACCAACTAAGCCACACCCATAGAACCAGTTGTTAAAAAATTTGAATCCCACCCCTGAGTCTTAAGTGCTGTTGCTATTGCTATTGCATTGCTTCTTTGAGTTGTTCTCTGCTCTGGCTGGTGTCAGCATTAATGGTATCCAGCCACAGTGTTCTTTGATGCCCTGGTTTCCTTTTACTGCTGTCTCTTTCCAACATAATTATTTTCTCCAGTGAATTTCCCTGCATGACACAGCTAAAATAAGTGAGATGCAACTTCATGATTTTACTTCCCAATGACATGTCTGATATTATGCGTCCAGTGCAACACTGCCTGTTGAGGGGTGTGTGTTACTAATTTATCCCCAAGGACTAGGGTTATTTCTGGGATTCCACTTCTAAATCTCAAAATAATTTGTATGTTATCTTGTTCTATAGTATTTCTGTGTCTAGACTGGACTCCAAAGCTAAACTTCCAATCACATGTTACTTTCCAAGTCGGCTCTTTGCCCCAACCAAATCAAAACAGACATAGCAAAAGGAGAGATAAGAGTTTGCCATCCACTTATATAAATTATGTTTTTAAAAAGCATTTTCACAAAATGTTTGTTCATATATGTATTATCTGAATATGTAAAACACTGAAACTACAATAGAGTTTTTATTTTCTTCCCCTCTCCTGAAGATGTTTTCTTCAGGCAAATTGCCTCTCTCTTTCCCACCTATCATTTCACATCTTTGTGTGTCCTACACTTCGCCAGCGTGCAAACTAATGTAGCCTATGTATACACCAAATAGCAGCTTTGCAGCAGCAACGATCATCAGGAAATCCAGAAACTCTGCATTATCATATTCTCATATGAAAACTAACATAAAAATCCTGGCTGGGAGACCTACCAGCCACCAAGGAAATCAGTAATCTGGTATGAAAAGAAAAACCCCAAATGTCTCTCTTGCAAATAGAACTAACATGATCAGGTAAAGTGATCACAGCAGGCTGTCATGACCAATGAAAGTTGGGCAGATACCAACCTCAGCACCAGCATCATCAATCACTATGTTGCCTGTACATTCAATTTTGTTGCAGGGGAAGAAGAAAAATAACATGGGCACACCACAAGAGTTGCTGATGCAAGGAGACCAGGATGAGGTGGAGGAACTATCACAAGGACCTATTGCTTCTAAACAATTATCAAGTGGGAAATCAGAATGAGTCATTAAAGAGAATTCTGCTGGATAGTATTCTGCCAACAAAGATTGAGAAGTTGGGTGCAGAAATTTAGGACAGATTGTCTCAGAGAAAATCTATGTGGTCACCAGGAATTGACACCAGCTTGATGGCACATAACCAGTCTATCAGAATATCATGTATAATGTCTGAATTTAACATACTGATTTGAATTAAAAGGCCAATTTTTTAATATAGGTTTCTAAGTTGGTCAAAATCTGTTCTTTTCAAAATTCCATCCTTGTTCCTTTGAAGTTTATCTCTCTTGAAAAAAATCCTTTTAGACCTTCCTCGGTGGTCATTATTTGTGTAAACATAATGTCCATTCCCAATGCGAATATCTAAAACTCCATTCAGTGCCTTGATCTATTTCTTTTATTGTTAGTTTTGTGCTTTTCAGTGAAGATGCCTTTGGCACAGCTGTAGTGTTTTAGAAAGCTTTTATTGGATGGTTGGTCCAGGCAGAATAACTTTTGCTGTTCAGATTTTAATTGAAGTGAGCAGCCATCCCCAGAACAAATTAAGTGGCTGAAAAATTAGGTTAATATTTTGCTTGAGGTGGTAAAAAAATCCTTGCCTATTCTTTTTAAATATAAAAAGAAAAGCAATTCAATGGGTTGTATTTAATAAGTCAAGAAGAAAATTGCCTATCTGTTCCAGCGTGTAAGAAATGTATAATGAAAAAGCTAATTTATTGTTAAACCTGTAAACGTTACTCCAGAATTAACTCTTTTTTAAAAAACAATAATTATCACTTAGATGTCATAGTTTTGCAGAGTTAAAAGAATAGGAATCCATGGGGTTAACAATAGTTAAATATACAATTGGAAATGGTTTTAAGAGGCAATTACAGGCTCATTTATCTTGATAAAAACTACTGTTAGAATGCCAGTCAATTGCTTAATAAAAGTTTATCAGTTGACTGCTTTTTACTGTTGTCCAATAGCATGACAAAAACATGAAATCAAGATTCTGGATTAATTGCATTGTTTGTTTTTTTAGAAAAAATCCACATTAATTAGTCATCACAGCAATTACTATTAATTTGCTACCACCAAAGCACCTGATTGCTAACTGGTGCTACAACATATACATATTTTTATAACCCAGTTCTCCTGGGTCCATTGCAACTGCTCCCATATCTTTAGCTGCAGTCAAGAATTTTCTAATTCAGAATCCCAATGAAATTTGGGAAGGAAAAGGCAAAACAATCTCTCCACTTACATATTGATTGATTGATTGGTCTTTTTTTGGATCATGGTCAGTTAAGGGAGATATAAATCAAAGGTACTGGACACTTGGCTAACACTTGGCAAGAAAACAACTGTAACAGAGTGAAAACCTGTTCAGAACAAAAGGCAATAGAAAATTAGATTGGGAGTTTACTTGATAAATAGTTTGGAAAACAAGTGAAGGTAAGGGTGATTCTCATCAGTACTTGCTTCAGCTTTCCAAACTGAGGGACTTGGGGATTAACCTAGTTAGTTTTTTTTTTTCCCACCTTTGATCTGTTGTAGATTGGAGGAGCAAAGGAGTAATCTAAGCTGCATAAACAGAGGGATAGAATCAAGATCACGTGAAGTGCTTAATATCACTTTATAATACTGCATTCAGTTTTGGTCACCATGATGTAAAACAAGATGTTGAGACTCTAGAAAGAGTGCAGAGAAGAGCAACAAAGAGGATTAGGGGATTGGAGGCTAAAACATATGAAGAACTGTTTCAGGAAATGGTTTAATGAAAAGAAGGACTCGGGGAGACATGACAACAGTGTTCCAATATCTCTCAGGCTGCTACAAAGAAGAGAGAGTCAAGCTATTCTCCAAAGCACCCAAGGGCAGGACACGAAGCAATGGGTGGAAACTAATCAAGGAGAGAAGCAACCAAGAACAAAGGAGAAATTTCCTGACAGTTAGAACAATTAGTCAGTTGAACAACCTGCCTCCAGAAGTTGTAAATGCTCTAACACTGTTTTTAAGAAGAGATTGGATAACCATCTGTCTGAAGGGTTTCCTGCCTAAGCAGGGGTTGGACTAGAAGACCTCCAAGGTCCCTTCCAGCTCTTCTATTCTATTCTATTCTATTCTATTCTATTCTATTCTATTCTATTCTATTCTATTCTATTCT
>BLBF01000004.1:19938981-19950750 GCA_015471245.1 Laticauda colubrina | reverse complement strand
CTATTCTATTCTATTCTATTCTATTCTATTCTATTCTATTCTATTCTGACAAAGCAAATCCTTGATGGGACAGATCTTGTTAATGGTCCCTACTTCAAAGTGCAAATAATCTTATCTGTATAAAATAGGAAAGAATTTTGAGTGAAAACTTTACATATAAAATGGTAATATTTTTTTTCTTTCCCTTAAAATGGTTTCTAGTTACTATGTAAGGTTATCACGTCTGGAATATTTTCCTCAGTTCTACCAGTAGTAGCCTGGCATGGTTCCTGTGATTAAATAAAATGCCAACGTTATGCTATATTGATGCTTATTGTGATGGGACTATCTTAAGTTTGTGTCTTCAGACGATACATATAAAAGAAAACAAAACATTCCTACATTGTTGGTGCAAAATAGAAGAAAATGGGGGGTGGACCTCTGACATTTTAGAGCTTCTGTTGATTCCAATGGACTTCTTTTCAATAGATGCACTCAGGTCTAGAGTCTTACCTTTGTAATGCTCCCTAACTCTAGAGGGAGTTTTGTATCTGTGTGTGAAGCTCCCAGTCAGCCAGGGGACTGCCCAGACAAACCCCTGCAGTTTTCTTGGCAAGATTTTCAGAAGCGCTTTCCTATTGCCTTCTTTCTAAGGCTGAAAGAAAGCAATTGGTTCAAGGTCAACCAGGAAGGACTAGAGATTAACTTTATTGTCACTTTGAATTGACACTAATCCACATACGTTAAAAGGTATGAACTGACCATCTCCCCGTTTTTAGCCTGTTGGGAGTCCCATGGTTCACTTCTCATCCAAGAAACTTCTTCAGTTCTTCAGAACTGAACTGAAGAAACTTCTTGGATGAGAAGTGAAACATCTTCAAGGAAAAAAAAAAGTCCAGCTGCTTCTTTGTTTTTCCTTCAGTTAGAACTGAAGAAGCTTCTTGGATGCGAAGTGAAATGTCTTCAAAGAAAAACAAGGATAACCAGGTCTGCCTTTTGAAAAAAACATCTTTGGGACAACCATGAAATGGATGACACTACATGGTACCTTTTCCAGAATCTGTTTTTCTTCAACTATGTTATCACATAGTCATTTTGTTAGAATGGATGCATACTTGAAATACCAATGGATTTGCCACCATCCATATTCTCATCAGAGTCCCAAATTTAAATTTGAAAGTGCAATCATACCAGGCATAATCCCTTTTTTGCTCCCTGGTTAACTGGAGCAAGAAAGTGGCATTAAGCATGTTTGTACTCAGAAAAGGGCTGACTGGGTCAAAAGCATTTTTCTTACTCAAATTCTGTTATGGGACAGTTGTGAAAGTTGACCTTTGTTTTCCCAGTGGAACAAAGCAGCTGTTGATTTAAAGCCCCCAAATATGCACTTTGATACTTGTCCTGCTAATATCACAGCTGAGAAGTCTTCCAGCAGCAGAAGTCCCGCATATATAATATGCACAATTTCCAAGCAGTTTTTCTCCATTGAAATGAATGGAAGCTTTGCTGTTTCTCATTTTAATTCCCAAAAGAATGGTCAGGTTAATCCCTTTGATAGTTTCTACATATCTTGGGAATGGTATAAAGTTAAATGGACTACTATGGAATGAATTGTACCAGAGACTGCCCAATTCTACAAATTTTAAATATTGTATTGCTATCTCTGCTTTTTTTCATTTAAATGCTTAGTGTGGGTTGAGATTTTTTTAAAAAACTGCTTGTATACATGTTTTTCTAAGCATTGCTGCTATTAAATATTATATTAGTTACACAGTAATTTAAACATATTTTCAAGTTCAACTTGAGTCCTGCTGAATACAGGAACACCAGCATGTTGAGGTTTTTTTGAGAATACAGAAGGTTGCTCATTATAATACCTTTATAAATAAATGAATACTTTTATAATACGATTATAATAATTATTTATATGCTATTATAATTATTCCTATTTAAAACACCTGGTATTTGGATATTTTATTTTATACCTGAATAATAACATGGTTTAATTGGAAGGTACAGTATATGATTAAAATAGGTCCAACATAAAATTCAGGTTTTGCTTTGTTTAAAAGTGGCGCTCCAACTAGAAAGAAATACCACATTATTTTTTCCAAATCAGGTTAGTCTTCTTAATTCTATCTAATGATACTAATTGCAGCCAGGAAAAAAAAACCTTCCAAGAAAGTAAGCTATTGTGGCTGCTGAAGGGATATTTTTGCTGGGATATAAGACATGTCATGCCCCTGTTGAGTCTGAATCCAAGGAGGAAGATGAACTGCTAACAGGGCATGGGAGTGTGGCTCCATTGGCTATGTAGGAAACTAGGGAAGGGCAAAGTCTGGCTGGGCAAAGCAGGGGAGAGATAGAACAAGGGAGAGGGAGTTCAGAGGAAGAACCAGGCCCACCCTCTCTTCATCCTAGAGCACGCAGGGAGGAATGGAGAAGAGAATAACATGGATTGTGTAGCTTATGGGGGAGGATAGGGTCCTGATTCCCTTCATTAGCCACACCTGGAAAAAGAGTTTAAAAGAGATACAAACTGAGTGCAGCATCTGCTGGGAACAAACGTGAGTTTATCTTGTGTTGACTTTGGTTATCTGCGTTCCTGGCATCCTCCCAACCAGGTTCAATTATTGCTGTGCGTTCATGTCTGGAATTCCTTCTCTTGACCTGCTGGATTAATTTACCTTATCTTGCCTTGATTGGATTTAGAGTTACAGTTTTTGTTGACCACATTTTGGATTTGATTCTCTGCAGCCAAAAGCTGCTCCTGGGAGAGTTTTTCTCCAGCCCAGAAGGTAACCAGGACATTGAGGGCAAAGGCAACACAGTCAGATAATCAGTAGGACTCCCTTTATTAGGACTCCTACTGATTATCTGACTGTGTTGTCTTTGTGCCACGCCCTAGGTCATAACAAGAAGGCCAAACTTGTGCTTAGACAACCAAGTACTAGACATGGAAGGCCAAAATGAGTAGTGTTCCCTTCCCAGATACGTACAGTATTTGCAAGCAGCCTTTGTGTCAAAACCAGCGCACAAAACCATCTACTTATTACAATTTCTAATTCAAAACAGAATCAATTGCATTAACCTTAGCCTATTTTAATGCCCGTCCAACACTGGTCACAGAATAGAAATTTAAGAACATTCAATATATGGACAGATTATGCCCCTGAGATGCTAGTGTCATTGAGTCTCGTATACTCCTTTGCTATCAAGTTTATATAGATATTTGCCTTTGTTTCATACCCTACTGTTAATGAATAATTCTGAATTTTTAGACTTATTCCGTTCAAAATACCTATTCTCATTTAGGAACCCCATTTATTTCTCTAAATAGAGCAAAGCTTTCTTCTACTGCTTGCAGATTAGAGCAGGCCCACTTGACCTATGTTATACTCCCTCTCTCTCTCTCTCTCTCTCTCTGTGTGTGTGTGTGTGTGTATAACATTGATCTCTGCTATTTTATGCTTTATATGTTACGTTACATATGTTTTTCATTTCTTACCATTGTCCACGTTCATAATAACATTAAACTGATCTGCTTTTTTCATCCTAAAAATAGAGGAAATTTGGCTTCTTATATCACTTTCACATAAACAGTACATGGAGTTGATCCATGCAGCTGCTTTTCTGGACTCTTCCCCCCATCCAATCCTAGAACTGGCAGAAAATTCTGCTGCCCTGAAACTTGTTGGCCCCACATGTGTTCCTACTGCCTGTCCAGAATGGGTCCAGGTTGTGCTGTGTCCATAAGTTGTGCTGGGAGAGGAATAGATGTAAGTGATCAAGAGACGGCAGGTTGAGTCAGCTGAGATTTTATCTCATAAATAGCACCTTAGCTCAGGTGTCAATAAATGTTTCAGATAATTCAAAGCAACTCCACCTTAAGTAATTATAATGCTAGAAAGGTAGAAAGAAAAAAAGGGACGATAGGCATAATATTGGAAGATTCGGGGGGGAGACATATCATCCTGGAGAGCTCTATGGAGTAGCTAAGAGTTGACCCTGACTGGATAGCACATAATCAGTGCTATCAGTGGGGAATGTCTGTTACAATTTCCAGTATTTTTTTTCTAGTTCTTTATGCTGCCCATAGTCCATTGGACATGGGTAAGTTATACATTCAAATATCAGTAAAAAATGTTGCATTTAATCTAGCACTAAGCATATCTTACTAAAATATATATAGTTCTTACTGAGCTGTGGTGGCACAATGGTTAGAATGCAGTATTGCAGGCTGACTCTGTCTACTGCCAGCAGTTCAGTCCTGACCTGCTCAAGGTTGACTCAAACTTCTTCCATCCTTCTGATGTCAGTAAAATGAGGACCCAGATCGTTGGGGGCAAAATGCTGACTCCATAAACTGCTTAGAGAGTGCTGTGAAACACTGTGTAGCAGTATATAAGTTGAAATGCTATCACTATTGCTTTCTTGATTTTGTCAACTTGAAGCGTGGTGGGAAGGGTGTTGGCAACAGTGTTAAGACTCCAACATTTCCCTCAGCTGAAATTCTGTCAATGTCAACCACTGTGTCAAAAGTCTTTTCTGTTGGTAAATTATGGTGGTTAATTTCCAGTTTAGTTTACACCCAGCACACTCCTAGTCAATCCCTAGGTCACAGCCAAGAGGAAGATATTTTGTATATGTTAACTATTGTCTGGTTTTGTGCACATGAAATTAAACTCCTGGTTAAGTGGTATTCTAGAATTGAAGCACAAGAGAAAGATATGGTGACAGATGTGAGAACTGTAAAATAGCCTCAGAATATTTTACCAGAAACATAAGCGAGGGATTTCTGTGAACCAAAGGTCACTAGAAAGGAAATTATTTGCTGTACAGGCTACATTTTCCCCAAAGCCCAGTTCTTTAAAATACATTTTCAACAACAGGCATGAAGCCAGATATGGTCTAGTCAGCTTCAAGACTTTGCATTCTAACCCACTTTTTAAAAAAAGACAAAAAGGACACTGTGGAAGCAGGAGTTTTGGTTGCTCTCGTACCCAAATCAACATTGCAGAACAAGTGCTGAACCTAGAGCAAGATGGAAGGAGGAAGTGACATTTCATACTTGCTGGACTGATGCAGTAAAAGAAGCTTTGGCAGGAAGGTCTTGGTATGGGATGAGACCATGGGAAAAGCAGCAAAATGAAATCCAAAGACTTCTTCAATCTGTTTCATCTACGGGGCTAGCATGAAAATTCATCCTCTGAAGATTGCTAGTGAGTCTTTGTACTGGGGCAAGGAGACTACACAGAAATGGCCATGGTCAAACTTTCAGAGTCAAATTATCCAGGCTGGTGATCAATTTGCACATATGTTTGTGCGGAGGGAGACTTATGGGTTAATGTTACAATTTTTATTTTCTTTTTTGACCTTTGGATAGTCATCTGTTGCATGGATTGCATAAGGCTAGCCTCTAAATAAACACTGAAATGTTAAAGCGTGAGATGTTGAGATTGAAAGGTTTTTTTTAAAAAAAAGCTCTCAAATGTCTTAATTTATTTCAAACCTTTTTTAGAATGTTTTACTATTGTGGAGGAGGGAGCAGATAACTTAAATGGAACTCCTAGCCCCATATTTCTAATTATCTGTTGTGATAAGGATTAATCTCAAGAAGTAATTCAAATAATAGAATGATCAAACAATGCCTTTTAATTAGAGTAAACACAATGAAAGTTTCTAAAAGTTGTAAAAGGAAACAAATTTATTTATTGAGAAATAAATGCATTTCATCATGGTAGGTGGAAGCTGATTGCTTGACACAAGTATATTATTCTAGCTATAAACTTTTTCTAAGAGAAACTGCATGTTAAGCAGATGTACAACAGGCACATATTTAGTAGGTAAAGCTTTCCTAGTGTATAGATACTCCAAAAATAGGTTACTAGTAAATCTAAGGGCAATAGAAAATCCAATGAAACTGCCCTACTTCTTTGCTCTGATTTATCAAGCTCTATTTCATGGTCTACCCTGTCTACTTTTTAGTCATGCCTCTGATTATTGTAGAATCAGAAGAAAATAGAAAGCAGACACATAAGACTATGCACACATCCTACATTACAGTAAGGAACACACAATCTGAGTGTGGTTCTCCTTCATCATGAGATCCTCAAAATAGCACATTTTTTTTCCTCACAAAAAGAAAAGGCCTCATAGCATGTTTCTAGACAATACACCCCTTCCTGAAATCATGTTCCCATTTTTGTTATTCTTCTCTGCATACATATACGGTAGAAATGAGAGTTTCCAATTCATATTAAATACAAAATATTAGCTGAAAAAGACTATGGTCACTATTTGAATGTTAACATATTCACACAATTGTGATTGAGGATGTTTACCTTGCTGTGTTCTTTGGCACTGACCCAAGGGAGAACTGAAAGAGTGTGTTGAAGAAGATTGTTGGAGAGAAAAATCAACATGGAAATGTATCTCTTCTGTATGAAGTACAAGGAAAGTCATAACGCACATGATTTTTAGAGAGTAAAAGAACTAAGACCCTGAAAACTTTTCATGTACAGTCTATACATGAAGGCTTCCTGACACTTCCACCTTGTTTCACCTCACAGAAAAATGTGTAGAAGGCAGAGGTAATTCATGTTATGAATTCTGCACTTGCTGCCTTGACTATATTTCATGAAGCCATCATGGATAGCTGATGTCCCTTCTATTTTCCATCATAATCCTCATTTAAAGTCAATTAGGCTCATGGATGTTGTCAAACTGAGGAGCAGTTAATTAGCCAGGCACTATGGGACAAAAATAATACATGAAACGATGCTGCTAATGGAGAATATCAAAGGGGAAAGATTCATTTCACTACATGTCGCATCAGGAGCACTAAAGTTATTAAGAGGAAGATTGCTGCTTGCTTCTGATTTAGACTCATTTCCTGATATTGTACAAACTCAGCCTCTTCTTCCTTAGCCTAATTGGTTTACTTTTTGTAAGACCCTTAGATTCCTCCTTGTGACAACTATAAAACTATAAAATTAACTATAAAAGTTAATTGGAGTAACTGCCGGAATCCTGATACCTTGATCAATGGAAGAGATGCATTAGTACAGCAGCCTGCAACACTCAACAATTGCTTTGATGTTGTGGATTCAACTCAAATAGTTGACTCACACACACAGTTTGCAATTTCTTGAAAGGACACTGAGAATATGAACCCAAGGAGTGACAGGATCCATTTTCCCTTTTCTGGAAGCACTGCTTTCCACTCCTTAACCCTATGCCTGTTTGAAGGATTACATTTTATTTCTTGCAGATTCTTCTTTTTTCCAATCATAATTTCAATTTCTCCATCAGGTTTGAAGCTTTGTTTGTAAGTTTGGAAAGAAAAACTGCATTTCTGATATTTTTCTAATACACACATTTTGATATTCCTTTTTGTCCAATATATGCACAATTATAAGGACTGTACTTTAATGCCATATATTTTGGACATTCTGTCTGGTCATATCTGTGCACTTTCCTTAATAATTGGGTTTTTGCATCCATCTTGAATGGGAAATTGTGTTGTAAAATTTAGAGAAGCTTAAATCTGAAGGATCACATTGTTTGAAAATTGGGTTGAAAATGAGAAAATATGCAAATATAAACTGAATGAACGTACCCTTGTACTAAATGTAGATCAATATATAAAGAAAGCATTATAAAGCTGCCAGAACTATACTATTAGCATGCTTGTAACCTATATGTTTCTTTTGAAATGATAGTTTATTTTGAACAGATCCAGAAACAAATTTTGAAACAAGATGCATAGCCTGATATTTGCATTTCTTTTGTGGCCTGATGTACCAGTGATATAACTTCAAGAAGGACTATCTCCCCTTCTGGACTTAATAATTTAGAGATTTTTTGTTGTTTATTAGTTCTTTTATTTTCTGACCCTTCTTCCTTTAATTGTGTATGACTATAAACATGAACTCTCAAATTTATTTTGATAGAAGTGTGTGAATCAGCCAAGATGCTATTTAGTTCCAAGATCTCAGTTTTGAAAGTCGCAAGATTCAGTTTGTAGTTAATACTTCAAAATTCTGAGATTGGATTCAAATAAAAGTTTCAGCCAGAGACAAGAGAGGTACCTGCAGCTGCATCATTTGCAAGCATATGATTCAATGGTTTCTCAATGATTATGTTAATAAAATATCAGGGATAGACATTAACCCAGAAATATTTCATTTAGATAGTTTCAAGATCTCACTGCAATATATTTTAAAATAGCCTGATGTCTGGAAACATACTGTTATTTTTTCCTTAGCTAAAGAGCTAGGTAGCAAGAATAAATGGAAAAAAAAAAACCCCACACAAATAAATGTGCCTGGATAGATGTTTGGCAGAATTCTGTGAGTATGTGAGTGTGGCAATAAGCAAAATTTAACAAGTACATTATGGCTTTATCCTGGGCAGGAGCGTTCAGACCAAATTTGTGCTTTTTCAGCAGGTCATTGAGAAACGTATGAAGTTGACTGCACATCTGCTAATTTAGAGAAAGCATGTCATTAAGAAAATAAGATTGCATTAAGGATGGATGTAGATTTGAGGATGGGTAGCTGAATCAAGGATGCGTTGGCTTGGTGGCTAAGACGCTGAGTTCGTCGATCAGAAAGGTTGGCAGTTTGGCGATTCAAATCCTAGCATTGCGTAATGGAGTAAGCTCCCATTACTTGTCCCAGCTTCTGCTAATCTAGCAGTTCAAAAGCATGTAAAAATGCAAGTAGAAAAATAGGGACAGATAATCAGATAGATCTGTTTAATCTTTACTTGTCCCAGCTTTTGCCAACCTAGCAGTTTGAAAGCATGTAAAAAATGCAAGTAGAAAAATAGGGACCACTTTGGTGGGAAGGTAACAGCGTTCCGTGCACCTTCGGCATTTAGTCATGCTGGCCACATGATCATGGAGACAGTGTTGGCTCTTTGGTTTTGTAACAGAGATGAGCACCACCCCCTAGAGCCAGAAATGACTAGCATGTATGTCCGAGGGGAACCTTTACCTTTAGCTGGATATAATAGGAAAGCTATATGGCACAAATAAAGTTTGTGTGAATAAAAGGATTGCCTTAGCACATAGTTAAATATTGAGCAGAGAAGTTGTATGATGCCCTCTTAACTGTTTAATTTGTTGGTGAATACAATATTATGGAACATAGGTATTGCTGTTAAGAGCTTGTTGCTTAGGCCATACATAAATGAGTTAAGGTAAGTATAGATTGACTATAAACTGATTAAAGAAACAACAAAAGGAATCACATAGTTTGAAATGGTTTGGTCACATAGAGAGAATGAATGAAGAATAAACTGCAAAATCAATCTATGAAGGAAGAGTAAGTGGATTGAAAAATGGCAGAAGTTGATAGGGAGGAAGCAAGACATGCTTGCAGGGATAGAAAAGGAGATAGACTAAATGGTGTTAAATTTCATTTCTTTACTTTTTTATTTTATTTTCTTTGTTTACCACTTCTTAATCTTTTTCCACACTTTTTGTGACACTGCTTATGCAAGAATTGGAATGGTATGATGCATTTATATGTATGCATTCATATATATGTATTAAGGCCAAAACTTTAAAAGAAAATAGTATACTACATCCACATATATAAATACCTGGCTTCTACTGTTCAAAGATATGTTCCTTTTACTTTAGTGGGCCTATATAATCTCGTTCCGTGTACTGCTTTAACAAAATAAAGCATCTTTCATGGTATTGTACTACAGATAAATCAGTCTGTGGGAATCTTTCTAACCTGAGATTTAGAGCTACCCTCACCACCACATTGCTTTGTTTATTGCTTTGAAAGCAACAGTGAGTACTACAAAGGACTTGTTGGCAACATTTCTGTGATTATTTAAGCTAATTCTACATCTGCAGTTGTGTAAATTTTTAACTGAATCCGTTGCCAGGTATGTTGTTCAATTGCTTGCCTTGTGTCACATGATGAAGAAAAAGCAGATCTAACAGAGTAAGCAATGAACTTAAGGAATTTTTTTTTTTTTCTTAGATAAACACTGGCATGAGATACAGCAAATTAGTCTTCCTTTCATCTTGGCCATCCCCAAGGGATGTTCATTATTCAGGGTTCCATTTCAAGTTGAAACTTCACTTGTCATAGGGATTGGTACAGAACAATGTAATTCACAAATTGGATTATATATGTATCCAATTACAGAATTGTATGTGTGTTTTGGTGTAGTAGACACTTAGCTGAGCATTCTTGTCTTAAGTTAGTTTTATGAATGTAGTCGTAAATCTCCTGCAGAATAGTTACTAATATATTGCTGTAACTGTCATAGAATTAGGCAATGCTGACATTTTCCAGGAATGGGAGCAGCTAAGTGCCTTTTGCTAATAACCAAATTTCATCTTCACCCTACATCCTTTATTAGCAAGATAAAACATTTACTATGTCCAGTTTGGAATACCAAAACAAGTTCTGCTCTACAATGGCTTTCTGGCATGTAATGGTAAATTTCAAGGCACATGGAGTATTGTTGGTCATCTCTTATTCCTTTCACTTTTTTCTTGTAAATGTTCACAGGGGGACATCAAATTCATTAATCATGCTGATTATTTTTATAATAGACTTACAAAGCAAGACATGGTTTGATTATTATTTCTATATTGTTTGAGTGCAGTACTTCTGCTGACTGCCGGCTGACTGCAATTTCGCAGTTCAAATCTCACCAGGAAGCCTTCCATCCTTCCAAGGTGGGAAAAATGAGGACCCAGATTGTTGGGGGCCATATGTTGACTCTGGAAACCTCTTAGAGAGGGCTGTAAAGCACTGTAAAGCAGTATATAAGTCTAAGTGCTATTGCTATATTGCAGAAATCAGGGAGCAAAGCTAGACAAGAAAGGTTAAGCTCAGGATGTTGGTGAGGGCAAGGTTGTAGCAGGAAAATGTAGATTAGGGCTTTCATCCTCAACTAGTTCCATCACCACTGGGCTAACTCAGCTTGTCTTCAGCATGTGCCTTGTAGAGAATAGTGACTCTGTCATTGTCCTAGATCCAACCCTTAAATCTTATTTTTGACAACCCAGACCAGCAGATTCAGCTCCTTGTTAAAGATCATCTGTGGCTTCCTTTGTTGGGGACAAAAAGTTGAACAAACTGAAAGGTCATCTGTGTTTATGTATTAAAACTACAGGATTGCACCATGTTTTGTAACAAAGTTGAGTCATTATTTATCTACTTATCCTTTTTTTTCTGTTTCCTTTGCTTTGAGCTGGAGGGGTTTGCTTATCGTGATGTTTCCAAGTCTGTAAACAGCTTAGGAGCAGCAGCTCCACTTCCCTAAATAGAGTGTTAGCTCATTTTTATCAGTGCAACCGAGAACTGCCCATCTGTTGCTCTTTCACATCTGGAACCACAGATGTCCCTCCTCCCAGTCATCAATTACTGCAAGGAAATTACTATACCATGTTTATCACCTCTGTACCCAGTCACCTCTTCTCCCTCAAGTATCTTAGTAAGTATATTTAGGAAGAAGCCTACCACCCACCCACCACATAGTATAAGATTTTTTTGCGAGACAACACACACACACACACACACACACACACACACACATACATATACATATACATATACATATACATATACATATACATATACATATACATATACATATACATATACATATACATATATATATGTGTGTGTGTGTGTGTGTGTGTTTAAGCTTTCGCGGGTACTTACATGTGTGCTGTTCAGCTACAACTTTAACAACACTACAATGACGTGGGATAATACCCGAGGGAAGCTAAACAGCATATATATATAT
>BLBF01000004.1:19915844-19928981 GCA_015471245.1 Laticauda colubrina | reverse complement strand
ATAGAAAGATAATTTAAGGGGGAAATAAATTGCCACAAGCAATTCACCATAGACAATTTGCTGTGGCCAACTCATCATGAGACAATTCACTGCGGGACAATTCAACCATTCAATTAAGTAAAATTAATTCAATTAAGTATTTAAAATATTTTTAAAAAATTTTAATTTGTGTCATTCATATTTCATTCTCTCCCTCCTTTGGCATACCTTCTTTAATAAGTCTATTCCATCATTTCTTCAATATTAGTGTAACTCTTGTCTTGTGGTGAGTTGTCCCACAGCAAGTTGGCCGCAGTGAGTTGACCATGACAAGTTAGTTGTGATGACTTGGCCACATTTTATTGTCCTAGACAAAAATGAGGTCTATCTAGACCACTGCTATTTCCAATAAAGGTTATTGGAAGATGCCTCTGTGCGTCCATGATAGAGTACCACAAAAGCATCGAAATGCATATAGGAGTTTATATCTTGCATCTGAATTATTTTACCTCTAAATAAAGAGCTATATGGCAGTTAGTAAACATAATGCCATAAATCTGTTTTAATTCGTCAAGGAAGAGTCATAAGTTACCTTGAACCTTAAGAAGTAACTTGTGATCTGTGATTTTTAAGAAGGAGTCAGCTTGGTCAGGTATATAAACTAGACTGTGGGCATGGCATCTGAGCCATTATCTGCAATTTTAATATTACTTGTGCATAGAAAATAGATTCCTGGAAAGAAATTTCCATTCTTCTTTATAGCACTTCTTAGTTTCAAATCTGGTCTTGTGAAGAAAACATATGCTGTGACATATGCTGCTATTCATTTATATAAGTTTCCAGTTTGTGTGCATTTAGAAGAATGTTATCCTATTAAAAAATGAAAGCCCACATGCAGAAAATAGAGATACACTAATTGAATTCAGATTCCGCAGCAAAACGCTAGCCATAATTACTTCTGCACATATGAATAGTCATTGAGTTCAACTAATTACTGCAATAAAGATTGCAGTCTAAATATATGTCACCACTGGGTCAGTAGGTAGATTTCTGCTTTCCAATTTCACTGGACCAAAGAATTAGGGGGGAAAAGCTCTTCTTCTGGTGAAGAAAATGGGAAAGCTCCCACTGATTGAATAGAAGGGGATTACCTTGAATTGTATTTTGTTTAATGTAAAACATCCTGCATAGAATATCTACTCAGTGAGTCACTGTCATAGTGTCGCATGCATTATAAGTAAAAAAAGCTCACTATATTTTTCTTGCTTTGGTTTCAAAGGCAGAGGACTCAGAATTACTCATGCAAAGTAGTGAAACAGAAGCCAGCGTAGCGGAGTCCACACTATTATTCCACGCTAACTATTACTCTTCATACAGCCAGATACCGCAAAGAATTAACCAATGTAGAACACCAACATGACATCAGAAGACGCTATCTTAGTCACTTTGAATACACACAGTTGTGAGTGTTATTTTTAGCATCAGTCTTTGGAGTGAAACAGCCATATTTGATATATTGAAACTTTATCTCATCAAGTTAAAACTCAGAGTTTGTATCATTACGGCCACTATTTACACAAACAACAAGCAGCAAGGGCTACTTACGTACATTGATGATTGCATAGCAAATGTCCCTAGATCAGTTTACGTAAATTGCAAAAGACAAAGAAGTGAAACTTACAATACAGCTTCACTTCTTGACAGTCAAGATGCAACTGCTGATATCCCACATGTAAATTACTGCAAAATCCTGAAGGATTGTCTGAAAATAATTAACTCAAGTAAGAGTAAATAAGTTTGTAACAGTAATAAAAGTTGTACAAATAATAAGCATGGGATATTCTTTTTCATTATGCAACATTTCTAAAATATATCTATTTGTTGTTCATTCTGTTCCTTAATAAGTAGGCATGTCTGCCAGCAATTTTCTTTTTAAATATATTTATAATTTTTCCCCTGATATTTTTGCATACAATTTTTTTTGCATCTCAAAATTCAAAACATGTGCAATCCAAAAAAGAAGTAGGCTACAATCCATTACTCCTTAGTTCATCTAGTTACTTATCCCAGTATAACTCATGGGACAAATGCAATAAAGAGAAGAAAAGGATGTCCTATTTATGGAGAATACCTGTCTAGAAGTATGATCAGGAAGACTATTCATTATTTTAGGATGGAGAAATTATTGCAACTATTTAATTATTTAATTTTGCATGCCACCATAATCAACAGTAGTTAACATCATAAAAGTGTAAAAAACATAACGTAAGTACACAGTTCCTAAAATCACAATAGTAAAGCAGAATAATAGAGTTGGAAGGAACCTTGGAGGTCTTCTAGTCCAAACCCTGCTCAAGCAGGAAACCCTATACCATTTCACAAACAAATGGTTGCCCAATCTCTTCTTAAAAACTTCCAGTGTTGGAGCACACACAACTTCTGGTGGTAGGTCGTTCCACTGATTAATTAAATCTAACTGTCAGGAAATTTCTCCTTAGTTCCAGATTAGTTAGAACTGTGTCACTTATGGTCAGATCTAGGTAGTGCATACAAATTTATACATAGTAAAGTTTTACCTGTAAATGACTTTTTCTGTTTTAATTGCAATAAAACTTTGAAGTTTCCCAAGATTTTCATAAGATTAGAAACTAAGAAACAATGAGTCAATAAATCCAAACCACAGATAGTGCCAATCCCATCATCCTCCCAAAAAATTCTTCCAGAAGCTCACTTTTCTGGAATGCCATCACCTTGAGGACCATCCTTGTTTAAAGAGATTATTCCATTAAATATGGGCCATTACTTACCACACGATTTCTGCATTCCCCCCCGCCCCACACACACACACATACACTTCATAGAAATGAGGAACTACAAACTTCTTTCACCAACCAGGCTAATTCCATTTCTTTTTTCAGTTATTAAATGAACTGAAATACTGACTAATAAGTCATATTTCGGATCATTTCATACTGAGCTTTCCTTTCCTCTCATACAGCTAATGGTTCAAATAAGCTACATTATCTTCAATTTATATATTGCTTTCTGTTTTCTCCAGCCATTATCCAAGCTGGCTAAGAATGGTGGAAGTTATGTAGTGTGACACATCTTGAAAACACCAAGTTGAAGAATGCTGTTTTAGGCCCTTTTTTCACACGTTATTCAGTGATTCACCTGTCGCCGTAAGATATAATGTAGTTGGTTTGATTTTTGTGACAACTCCAATTCTCCTACGGATTTTGTGGCATAATGTATTGTTTCATTCAGACGTAACACTTGGTTCTCATGTTGTCTTAACCATTAGTCTAGGTTCTCTAAAGCCCATGTCACACTGAACCAACGGATGCAAAGAGGATGTAAAATGGACAAAAAACCTTGCCATCCATTGGTTAACACGATGTATCCGTTCTGTACTCACTGCCTCCGTTTTGCTTCCTCTCTATCCATCCAGCATCCGTTTATGGACGTTTCATCCGCTCAGAAAGTTTTGGGCTGCCTAAAACTTTTGTGCGGAAAATGTATCCAGTTCGTCTGTTCTGCATCCGCTACGCATCCGCTACGCATCCGTTACGCATCCGCTATATCCGCTAGGCATCCGCTACGCATCCGCGCAGCTCCATCCGCTCCAGCGGTAAACGGACGCAGGGAGGAAGCGGAACGGACGCAGAACGGATGCAGAATGGATGCCTAGCGGATGCAGCATGGAAACAAAGCGTTTAAAATGGAAAAAACGTTCACAGAGGGGACCTATCTCGGATATTAAGGATGTCTACAGGATGCCTAGAGGATGCCTAGCGGAAAACCTATACTGCCTATAAAAAGGGGGAGCAACTCGCCTGCATCTCACTTTCAGAACAGCAGCCCAGCGGTGCGGACCTCTGCAGCCTTCATCTGACTCTTGCTCTTCCACAGCATCCAGTCATGTCCACCGTGGATTGTAACAAAGTCCTTTCGGCAGCCACCATCATTCTGCAACAGTGCGAAGCCATCTGCAGGCTCTGTGAACACTACTGCGAGAAGAAAAGGAGCCATCCAAAAAGAGTCTGGGTCCGAAGATGGTTCGCCAGTAGAGCGGAGGATGGACTGTACAACAAGCTGATGGTGGAGCTCAGGAGCGAAGACACTCGGGCGTTCCAGAACTTCATGAGGATGCCTCCAGCCATGTTTGACGAAGTTGTGCAGCGCCTGACACCCAGGTTGACCAAGGCAAACACCAGCTTCCAGCCCAGCCTGGAACCTGGGCTCAAGGTGGCACTCACTCTGTGCCACCTGGCCTCAGGGACCTCCTACAGGAGCATGCAGAATGGCTGGAGGGTGCCATCCAACACCATCAGCATTGTGGTCAGAGAAGTGCAGGCCATCATCGAAGAATACAAGGAGGAGCTCCTCCAGTACCCCTCCACTGAAGAAGGATGGAAGAAAGTTGCAGAGCAGTGGTATCAGAAGTGTAACTTACCACACACCGTTGGAGCCATAGATGGCAAGCACGTGGCCTGCAAAGCTCCAGCCAAGTCGGGGTCCACTTATTTCAACTCCAAGGGCTTCTTCAGCATCATCCTCTTTGCCATGGTCGATGCTGACTACAAGTTCATGTACATCGATGCTTCAGGCAACGGGTCAGCTTCAGATGCCCAGGTATACAATGCCAGTCACCTCAAGGAGGGGCTGGAACCCAACCTCATGGTGGGCTTCCCAGATCCAGAACCCCTACCCAACGATACACAGATGTGCCCTACTTCATCGTGGGGGATGACGACTTCTCCCTCACAACCTACCTCATGAAGCCCTACACCTCCAGACTCCTCACCCGTGAAGAGAGGATCTTCAACTACAGGCTGTCCAGAGCAAGGTGTGTGGTGGAGAACGCCTTTGGCATCCTGGCCAACAGGTTCCAGGTACTTCTCACCACCATGCAGCATTGCCCAGAGACCGTGAGGAGGATCATGGAAGCTTGCTGCATCCTGCACAATCTCATGCGCACCCGCTACCCAGTCTTGCAGAACAGGCTCGTGGACCTCCAACAAGCCAATGGGGACATGGAGCCTGGGGAATGGAGGCAAGGGCGAAACCTGATCGACACTGAGGATGTGCAAGGTCCCAACAGAGCCTCAAATGAAGCGAAGAAGCAGCGCAACCTCCTGAGACAATGGTGCAACTCCCCAGCTGGAGCAGTGGAGTGGCAAGACAGGATGGTAGATGCTTAATGGATGCTTCCTTCAGCCTGTCTCATCACATAGATGAGATTGGGCCGTGTATGTTTGGTTGGCCTACAATGAACAGGGCGTTTAATAAAGAGTTGTATTTATGTTGACATGTGTGGATAATTATTACATTATTATTGATAATAAAGGGCCGTAGGTGTGGCACTTGGGAAGGTAGACCATACAGTCCCACTATGCTTGCACTGGAGGTTTATCTATCCCACAGCTATCCTAACCCATCCCACAGCTATTACCCATTCCACAGGTATCCTAACCCATACCAAAGCTATCCTTACCCATCCCACAGCTATTACCCATCCCACAGGTATCCTAACCCATCCCAAAGCTATCCTTACCCATCCCACAAGCATGCAAAGGCTTAAACCATTTCTAACAGTTTCCAGCAAGACTTTATTAAAAAAAAGAAATGAAGCAAGTGTGTGAATCAAAAATAGACTTTATTAACAACAAGCTATAAGACAAAAATGAGTCTCTTGGTCGCTCAGTCTCAGGGGTGAAGGGTGCAGGTGCTGTGGAGGTGGCTGGTGCTGGAGTGCTTGTCATCAGCTCCTCCAGAGGCAGAAGCAGCAGAAGCGCCAGCCCCAGAAGAGCGAGCCCGTGCTGCAGAAGCCCCAGCAGAACCAGAATGAGGGCCAGGTGGCGGGATGGTAGCCCTGTCCCTCTTGCCAGGGCTGGCAGCAGATGGCTGAGGCTTGCTGTGCTTCCGCATGATTGTGGGGTTGCTGGCTGGCAGGGAGGCTGGCAGGAACCAAGGCTGGCAGGCAGGCAGGCACCAAGGCTTGCAGGAAGGCTGGCAGGCAGGCAGGCACCAAGGCTGGCAGGAAGGCAGGCACCAAGGCTGGCAGGCAGGCATGAACCAAGGCTGGCAGGCAGGCAGGCACGAAGACTGGCAGCAAGGCTGGCAGGCAGGCAGACAGCAAGGCTGGCAGGGAGGCTGGCACCAAGGCTGGCAGGAAGGCTTGCAGGGAGGCAGGCACCAAGGCTGGCAGGAAGGCTGGCAGGCAGGCTGGTAGGCAGGCAGGCGCCAAGGCTGGCAGGAAGACATGAACCAAGGCTGGCAGGAAGGCTGGCAGGCAGACATGAACCAAGGCTGGCAGGAAGGCAGGCAGCAAGGCTGGCAGGCAGACCGGCTGGCAGGGAGGCTGGCAGCAAGGCTGGCAGCAAGGCTGGTAGCAGGCAGACATGCAGGCAGGGCAGGCAAGGCAGTCGATGTGTCCGGCAGCAGGTCTTTCCTCTGAATGGTGAGCTGCTTCCGTTATATCTGCGGGGCTGACACAATGCATCCTCCCTGCATGTGCAGTGAACACCAGGCATCCGTTAGGCTTCCTCTGTGCATCCGCTCTTTCCGTTCCGCGTCCGCTTCGCTGAGGCCCCCCGGAAGCCCTGCGGATGTGCCACCCACTCCCATCCGCTCCCATCTGCTTCCATCCACTGGGCTTCCGTTCCGCATCCGCTTTGCATCCGCCCTGCGTCCTCCCCGCGTCCGTGTTATCCGCTCCGGTTATGCAAATTTTCGCCCCTTTTGAGAGAGGATAACAATGGATGGAACATTTTGCTCGTCCGCTGTATCCTTTTTGCATCCGTTGGCCAGTGTGACATGGGCTTAAACTATACAGTATGGTTTACAACCCAAATGGCCGAGTTCCCAAAAGCTGCTAATATTGAACCAAACCTAAATGCATCACAGTGCAGTTTGGAGGAAACTGTGAAGCCAGTTAAATATTATACTTAGACTTCATAGTTTCAACATTAAAATATTATTTTTCTTTCTCTTCCCAGATGTTTTTTTTTAGTTTCTAATCCTGTGAAAATTCTGGGAAACTTGAACATTTACTCACAGTATTGTGACAATTTTGCTGGTTTTAATAAAGGACCACATTTTTAAAACTTGTTATCAGGAATAGCCTTACTATTTTAATAACTAAGTGCTAATCCTATCAAATATGTTTCAAATCTTTTGAAGATAGAAAAAAGAAGAAACACCCTGTTATATATCAAAGTTGTGATTTTTGAGTCTATTTAAAAAAAAATAAAGAACAAAACAGAGGGAAATCTAGATGATGCAGAAGGAAAATATGTAGTCTATGGGAGTGCCCTCCCATAGTAGGCATTTTGGAAAGAGGTGATAAAGGTTCTAAAGGGCAAGGAAGATACAGTAGCAGGACAGACATTCTGTTTGTTTGTGAATTAAGGAAAGGATACCTTTCAGAAACAAAGGGCATGGAAAATTCTAGCAACTGAAATCATATAAGTGGTGTTTGAAGAGGGAGGAAATGGAAAGTTTCTTATTTTCTTTAGGTTATACTTTGTTAATCTAGCCTACTGTCAAAACTTAAGCACAATCAACAATGGTCTCCATGCTTCCGTTACCCTTTTATCTGTACTCCATGGATATACGTAGCAATAAAGGGAATAAGAATAAAGTTCTCTACAGCAAATGCCCTTAAGTTTCTGCTATATACTTTGTGGATGTCCCTTTGTCTTCTAGGGCTCACCACAACTTGTCAATATCAACCCAAATCAAATCTTGTAGTCAATAAGGCAGATGTAGGTGTTCTTGTGTTTGAGTTTCTTGAGATTTTTCCTTGATCCAGCATAGATTTGCAATATGATCTTCAGGGCCAAGATCCTTTCTGAAGCCAGCTTGAATATCTGGTAATGGTAATATCTGGTAATCTGGTAATATCTGGAATGTCATCATTCCTTGGATAGTTAGGTAAAGCTCACTATATCCAAGTCTGTAGAGATTCCCAATCATTTGGGACAAGGTTGTCCCAAAGGTGATTTTTCAGGAGGCAACTGGATTTTCTTGTTTTTTCTTTGAAGATGTTTCGCTTCTCATCCCAGAATCCTGTCAGAGCTGTAGAAGTTTCTTGGATGAGAAGCAAAACTTCTTCAAACAAAAAACCAGAAAGTCCAGTTGCCTCCAGAAAAAAACACCTTTGGGATAACCAAGACCTTGAATGATTGAGACTCTCTACAGACATTTAGCAATACAGTTTGGGATGAACATCCTTTGAACAGTGTGGGAATAGGAATGGATTTCCAGAGGGGGAAAAATGCAGACTACAGGAACCAAGAGCACTACTCAGGTGACCCTGAGGACACAGCTAAACCTCCAAATGCTTCAACAACCCTCTAAAAGGATGCAAATGACCAGCTGTCTGCAAGGAATATAAATCCTTCCATTCTCCACTATCCTATCAGAACTGAAGAAGCTTCTTAGGTGAGAAGTGAAATGTCTTCAAAGAAAAAACAAGAAAGTCCAGTTGCCTCCTGAAAAAAGCTCCTTTGGGGCTCAGCTATCCAAGGAATAGTCTCTGAAGCAAGCTCCGTTAAGTTTTAGCTATGTACTTTGTCCTTCTGGAAAGACAGGTGACCAAAATGGAACCACAGGCAAGGTCTCAAATATTCTTTTGTAAATTACTAAGCTTAACCCAGAAGTTTTCTCCTACTGCTGTGTGGGTTTTGAAGAAGAAAAAAAATCATGCTCATTCTAAGAGTAAACCGGCCATTTGTCAGAGCCTATGAGTTACGTGTGCGGGGGCTTTCTATGTAAACTAACTTGACTAAGATCAGTAAACATTTCTTCAGTATCACAAATAATCAACAACAGAGTAACAAACGCAAGTTTAACTTTAGGTCTGCCTGTTTATCATTATGACTTTAAACTGTTTATAAGAAGAGGAGTAGATTGAATGCTTCTCCAGAGGATGGGCAAAGCCATATGGGTTTCTTTCTGAAACAAAGTTCAGAGGGACATGTGCCATGTTTTGTTGCATCTATGTATCATTTTAAATGTTTTTATTGACATCTAACCATGATATTAACTTACATGATTGATACTCTTTGTACCAACATAGTGAATGAAGAATTCTGAGGCTAAGCATAACTCTCTTATGTGATTCTGTGCTTTCACAAACTATATAAGTTGTTTCAGTTTTGCCCAGGTAAGTTATAAAAGCAGCCAACATGTACCCCATAGGCTTTGATAAATGTATAAAGTCATGTTTTATTATTGTTTATTGATTCGTGTATTTATATTAAGAAAGAACAGTCATGACAGAGCTAGTTCCCATTGTTTTCTTGCAGTGCTATCAGAGCAATTATGGATTAACAACCATGAGTTTGCAAATTGATATGTAATATTTTAGACAGAAATCAACAGTTCTGCTTTAAGCTATGTTCTTCATAAAGGACAAAACGTATTTACTCAGTGGTGGGATTCAAAAAATTTTATTATCGGTTCTATGGGCATGGCTAGGTAGGTGTGGCTTGATGGGCATGGCAGGGGAAGGATACTGTAAAATCTCCATTCCCACCCCACTCCTGGGGAAAGGTTACTGCAAAATCCCATTCCCTCTCCACCCCACCCCACTAACCTGCTTTCTAGTTCCATTCTCCTATGCAGGGCAACTAAAGAAGATGCAACCGATCAGCTGTGACTCGGGAGGCAGAGAATAGATGGGATGGGGCCAGTCAGAGGTGGTTCTCCAAACTACTCAAAATTTCCCTTACCAGTTCTCCAGAACTGGTCAGAACTTGCTGAATACCACATCTGGTATTACTTCCTACAAACAAAAAGTGATATCTTGCCCCAGATTAACTTTAAAAATGTGTAAATACTATCTTTTTGTCTAGGGACTAAATCATAAATCATGATAAATCATGATTGAGTCACAATGGAATAGTTGTTCTTGTCTGTGCAAATCATTGAAACACTAATTCATTCAAAAAGAGCTGGTCTAAAACATTTTACTGGCTAGGATGGATAAAGTTTACCTCTGTCAGAAGAAGGCAGATGAGATGCTTCAAATATTTTGCTGCTTGCACTACCTGAGATAACTGCCTTGAGCTACTCCATAACTCTTACCTTTGGGAACATTTGCACTTTCCATTTATTTTCCTTAAATCCTTATTCTTTACCCTCATATATTTTTTCCGCTTCACAGCATTGTTTTGAATATTCACTCTTTTGACCACCTCTTATAAAAAGGCCTTGACAAGAATACAGGTCGTCCTCGATTTACGACAGTTCACGTAGTGACCGTTCAAAGTTACAACGGCATTGAAAGAAAGGAACTTATGAATGTTTTTCACACTGATGACCGTTGAAGCATCCCCATGGTCACATGATCCAAATTCAGACCTGCTTGGCAACTGGTTCATATTTATGACTTTTGCAGTATCTTGGTGTCATGTGATCAGCTTTTGCAACCTTCTGACCAGCAAAGTCAATGGGGAAGTCAGATTCACATAACAACCATGTTACCAGCTTAACAAATGCAATGTTTCACTTAACAATTGTGGCAAGAAAAGTCGTAAAAAGAGTACAAAACTCACTTAACAACCATTTCACTGAGCAACCTAAATTTTGAGCTCAATTGTAGTTGTAACTCGAAGGTTACCTGTATTTTAATATTATTTTAATAAGGTGGGGAAGAGGAGAAGCAGGCAAGCTGAGAGTCAGAAGATCCTGAAAAGTCCTGAACCTGAAACCTAGTAGTGTGATGGCTGGGGAATCCTAGGACCTGAATGTAATGTAAGTGAAGTTGCCAAGTTTGAAAAACTGTTGCTGTTGTAGTAAGTAAGGAGGCATGTGTCACAAACAGAAGCCAAGGGAGCCAGATTTGATTGATCACACCTACTTCTCGATCTGGACTTGGTGGTTATCCATCCATTTAATCAGGCAAAATTGGGGGACTTTTGGGTGGATGAAGCCACACTGGCATTACCAGCCAAGTTTGATTAAACTTTTGAGGGGTTTTTTTCCCATTGCGGCCTAGTCTGTAGTATGAACCCATCTCACTTCATTAGTTTAGGGCTCAGTGCATTGTACAAAATCAGAATGTGGATTAATTCAACAGTGACGCAACTTATTAGCAACAGCTTGTGCACATGCCTGCAATGTATGTCCAAACTACTGTTTGTGATGTAGCTCTGCAGACCAAAATAGCTGGATCTCCCCCATCAAAGGGCTGTAACGTAACACACAAAGCGTCTTAGCCCTGTTGAGGTGGGCAACAAGCCTCCCTCAGGCAAAACTCAACAAGGGAGATTCCTCACAATTCACTCACCTCTAGAAACCACCCAAATTCAGACAAGTAATCTATTGTGGTTGTTCCTAAGGACTGTTTGCTCTTGCATTCTTTCTCATCCTAGAGGAGTTAATGTGGACTTTTCTTTCTTTCTGTTTATTTTCGGAAAGATAGGCTCCCTGTACTTGAGTCCAACAAAGTGCACTCTTGCTTGAACTTTACATTGTGTTGCTCTTTCAATTTCTCAGAAGTGTTTCATTTTTAGTTTCCTTTTTTTTTTTCAGGATTGACTTGTCTCCTTTAAAAATAAGGAACAGAGCCTGTTTACATAAGTAGCATTATTCGATTCTCTTCAATTTTCACATGCATGTTGTCTCACCAAAAGAAACAAATGTGTTGTGTATTGCAATAATTTAACTTGCATTTATTTATATTATGTATATTAGCACCGTCCTTTCACATCCTGGTATTTTCCAGATACTTGGAGTTCACTTGGCACGACCCTCCAAGTGACATGAACTTTGGTTATGATGCTGGCTGATGATTTTCAAAAATGAAGCCTAGCTCATCTGGGGAAGATCAGGCTAGGAAAAGCCAATGGAAGTTAGCTACAGTGCACCTTTCCAACTTTAAAGTTACCCCCAGGCTAACAGATCTTTGCAATGAAACTGACATATACTCACTTTTCTTATTGTAAAAAATCAGAATCTTGCATCTGTGTTTTTGTCACTCTTTGGGTTAGCAGTGTCACCTTGGACTGCCAATATAACTTTAGCTTTAAGTTTCTTAGCTTTAAGTTTCTTAGCTTTAAGAAATGCATTTTGGCCCGATAGCAGTTCACAGCTATATGAATTGTACTATTAAGAATGGATTTTAAACACTAGAAAACAGTCTTTTGCAGTGAGATGGTTTTGAAAATAAAAAAGGAACAGTGTATAGGTAAGCATTTCAAACTTCTTAAAATATGAATGATTAAATAAAAGAGATGTGGAAAAGGAATAAGAAGTCAGTTGGTCCTCAGTAGATCCTGTGTTGATTCCCTCATTTCCCATACTTTCTGCATCATCTTGGATGAATATAGTTCACACCTTGTCAGGTGTGACATAGTCCCTACATCCGTTTTGCAACCACATTTCCTATGGAATCAGTTTTACAATTGTGTGGTTTCTTTTGCTTATTCAGATAGCATGAACAACACCCTTTGAAATAGTTCCTTCCTCCACTTCTGCCTCTAAGAGGTACATGATCAGAACCTCTGAGAACAAAATGGTATCTAGTATTGTTTATTTATTTGTGGCTATTTACTAAACTCCACCTTATAAAAGTGCCTTAAATAAAAGCACCATGCCTATTATTTAAAACTGGTGATCCATTTGCAAAGTATTTGGTAGAAAAATCTAGGGGAGGGAGAACATTTGAACAGATTTTTGGGGGTTTCTCACTTCATGCCTCTCCATCTGAGAGATGTTTCACAAGATTATTGATGATATTGGTCTTGAAAGGTTGAACTGTGTAAACCCTACCCCCTCCGAGCACTGATGATGTTATCTAGTTTGGTAATAAAATATCTGCAAGAAAACAACCAAACTCAGAGGGCACCAATGACCCTACAGTGGTCTTGTGGCAGAAGGGAGAAACCTGCTAAGCAATGTTAGGATAATCCTTTACCCTCAAACTAACCTCTGTTGACCTCATCCCATTCCTAAAAGGTCTGTAAGGGGCGTGCATAAGCGCACAATCGTGCTTATCGTCCTTGTCCTATTGTCCCAATTATTATTAGTTCCTGTTTCTTGTATTTAAACTTAAGTTTATTCTCGTTTCTGCTATATTGTAAGCTTTTGACAAATAAATATAAATAAATAAATAAATAAATAAATAAATAAATAAATAAATAAATA
>BLBF01000004.1:19891150-19915834 GCA_015471245.1 Laticauda colubrina | reverse complement strand
ATAAATAAATAAATAAATAAATAAATAAATAAATAAATAAATAAATAAATAATCTTCACCTGACTCCTTGTGGAAAGTATGGAAATGCAAGAACTACATCTAGGTAGCATACAAGGGAGAGTGGGAGGAAGCAAGAAAGCAAACAAACAAGGAAGGAAGGAACCCTAAGCTAGGCAAAGGAGATGTCCTGGAGGGGAAAATGATATTTAAAACACAGGTGGACACCCTTCTGATTTTCTAAGAAAGGAAGAGGAGGAGTGTTGTGTAAAGAACTTGGTAGACTTCAAATATTTTAAACCAATTGGCCAAATAGGCCGTTCTCAGATTGGTCCATTAAGCGCCATTTCTATTGGCCTGCCTGATGGCGGGAACACTTGAACAACTGTCATTGGCCACAAGCCGCGAGCAAGCCGCTATAAGAAGGGCTGCCGTGACTTGAGTAAATGTTCCGTTACAAGTCACTATACTGTTTTGATAAAGAGCTGTTTGTTGGAACCCGGTCTCGCGCACCTTATTTTCAAACGGAGCAAGGAGATATAGCACAATCCAACTTGTAAGATTGTTATTTTAGCCAGTTACCCTGGAGTTGAATTTCTGGTCTGGTCTAATGAGGATGATTCTTTCCTTTTTCCCCTCAAATATATTTCCGCAAGGTACTTAGAGATTGTTGTCTTGTTTCAGAGAGCAGGGAGGGGAAGGCACTGGGAACAGTTTTGTACAAACCTAAAGAAAAGAGATTAATAATTAAAGCCTTGTATTCCAAACTTAAATAATAGGTTGGTATGAAACACACACACACATATACACACGTCACCTGAAACACAGTCACAAACAAATGCTCTCTTTCACTTCTGATGTTATATTGAGGCAATAATGTGGGTAGTATACAAAAATAATAATAAAGAAATAAAGTGGGGGGAAATTCCAACAATAACTGATAGATAGAAAATAAGACTAGCGTAAAGTGGAAATAATTATATGGAGAAGATTTAACATTCCTGCAACCAATATCTTCTGTACAATGGACTTGTAACTGTTGCTTGCTCCCTGTCCTTTCAAGAATATTGACTATATTCTCTATATTCTGTATATTCTAACTATATTTTAATAAGCATTGTAGCTTCTTAAAAAAAATACAACCAGAGAACTGATCATCATTCTCTCTCCTCCAATTCAAAAGTCTCAACTGTAGTTCATGTGGTCAAGATAACACAGGGCCTTGAAAACCTGACCATTTCCAATATTTTGATCTGCACACCTGAAGGCATTTGTAGTTTTCTCCAAGTTGAATATTCTGTGTATCCTGTTCATTTTTCTCAACCCTCTCTGCCACCTAAATATCCTTCAGTTTTGGGGACAGGGATATGGGAGAACAGAATCAAGGCTGCATCTGAAAATAAAGTCTACAATTCTTTTTTAAAGTTATATTTTTCTGGATTTTTTTATAGCCATAGAAATGATAACAATTGAATTAAAGTTATACACTGTATTTTATTTTAAACTATTTTTAATTTAAAAAAAACAACCTCTAAGCAATACCAAAAAAGGCATCATCATAATTATCATAATCACTCTTATCATTATTGTTATATTGCAGAATATTTAGGAAGAAAAGACTCCAATCTATACCTGAATTTCTAAGCCTTCTTTATACTTGTTAACTGAGTGGAAGAAGCATGCATAGAAATACACGGTACATTTCAAGAATATGAAATGGAGGGAGAAAACAGAAGATATGAAAGAAACAGACATGGGTAATAGGAAATGAACAATTTAGTTGTACATGCTTAGGATTTGTAAATTGGGCCATTTATTTATTGTACAATTTATATTATCCCTAATAACTCAAGACAGGGTTACATAATTTATAAAATACAAATAGTCCAGGGATCCACAATCTACACCCCAAATAAGATCACTTTCACAGTTTTACAGAATTGTCATTTCAGGGGGCAAGGCATTCCATAATGTAGGATATCTCATTATAGTTGGTAGCACCTCCAACTGAATGTACATGGTGAGCAAACAGTTCAAACCAGGAGGGACAATCCTGCAAGTACATTTTACTCCAAACTAGGTGCATTTAAAGGCTAAATTACTTTGAGCTGGGCCAAGAAACCTACCAGTAATTAGCACAGTGATTTAAGCAGAAGTATCACACTATGTGAACCACTTAAATATAATTTAGAAAAAGAGGGAAAGGAGGGTAGGAGAGGAGAAAAGAGGAGAGGAGAGGGAAGAGAAAAGAAGGGAAGGGAGGAGAGGAGAGAAGAAAAGAGAAGAGACTACATAAGAATCCTAGAAAGGAAATTATAGTATAAAAGCTGGAACAAGTGTAGACACCTTACAGCTCATGCTCAAAATAGACTTGGCTTGAAGCAATTCCTTTTGAGATGAATAAACCCTAAACCATATTACTACTGATATGAGTAGGCCATAAATCTTAGGGTTAGAGATTCCAAACAAACATACACTGCTCAAAAAAATAAAGGGAACACTTAAACAACACAATGTAACTCCAAGTCAGTCACACTTCTGTGAAATCAAACTGTCCACTTAGGTGGCAACACTGACTGACAATCAATTCCACATGCTGTTGTGCAAATGGAATAGACAACTGGTGGAAAGCATAGGCAGTTAGCAAGACATCCCAATAAAGGAGTGGTTCTGCAGGTGATGACCACAGACCACTTCTCAGTTCCTAGGCTTTCTGGCTGATGGTTTGGTCACTTTTGAATGCTGGCAATGCTTTCACTCTAGTGGTAGCATGAGATGGAGTCAACAACCCACACAAGTGGCTCAGGTAGTGCAGCTTATCCAGGATAGCACATCAATGCGAGCTGTGGCAAGAAGTTTTGCTGTGTCTGTCAGCGTAGTGTCCAGATAACGGAGGTGCTACCAGGAGACAGGCCAGTACATCAGGAGACGTGGAGGAGGCCATAGGAGGGCAACAACCCAGCATCAGGACCGCTACCTCCATCTTTGTGCAAGGAGGGACAGGAGGAGCACTGCCAGAGCCCTGCAAAATGATCTCCAACGGACCACAAATGTGCATGTGACTACTCAAATGGTAAAAAAAAACTCAATGAAGGTGATATGAGGGCCTGATGTCCGCAGGTGGGGGTTGTGCTTACAGCCCAACACCATGCAGGACGTTTGGCATTTGCCAGAGAACACAAGATTGGCAAATTCACCACTGGCGCCCTGTGCTCTTCACAGATGAAAGCAGGTTCACACTGAGCACGTGTGACAGACGTGACAGAGTCTGGAGACGCCAAGGAGAACGTTGTGCTGCCTGCAACATCCTCCATCATGACCATTTTGGCAGTGGGTCAGTAATGGTGTGGGGTAGCATTTCTTTAGGGGGCTGCACAGCCCTCCATGTTCTCACCAGAGGTAGCCTGACTCATTAGGTACCAAGATGAAATCCTCAGACCCCTTGTGAGACCATATGCTGGTGTGGTTGGCCCTGGGTTCTCCTAATGCAAGACAATGCTAGACCTCATGTGGCTGGAGTATGTCAGCAGTTCCTGCAAGAGGAAGGCATTGATGCTATGGACTGGCCCGCCCATTCCCCAGATCTGAATCTAATTGAGCACATCTGGGAGATCATGTCTCGCTCCATCCACCAACGCCACATTGCACCACTGATTGTCCAGGAGTTGGGGGATGCTTTAGTCCAGGTGTGGGAGGAGATCCCTCAGGAGACCATCCCCAACCTCATCAGGAGCACGCCCAAGTGTTGTAGGGAGGTCATACAGGCACATGGAAGCCACGCACACTACTGAGTCTCATTTTGACTTGTTTTAAGGACATTACATAAAAGTTGGATTAGCCTGTAGTGTTTTTTTCCCACTTTAATTTTGAGTGCCATTCCAAATCCAGACCTCCATGGGTTGCTAAATTTGATTTCCATTGATATTTTTTGTGTGATTTTGTTGTCAGCACATTCAACTATGTAACGAATAAAGTATTTAATATGAATATTTCATTCATTCAGATCTAGGATGTCTTACTTTTGTGTTCCCTTTATTTTTTTGAGCAGTGTATATAGAATCATGCTACAAATGTCTCTTTACAGGAATGATTGCGAATGGCTTATGATAAAAATAATGCTATATAAACAAGTACAAATGATTCATGCAAATGCTTAGGACAAGCATAGACAAATACACAGAATATAACTCATAGTTCCTGTGACTTGCTCAGGACCCACACTTTCTTTTCCTCTCTTTCAGTAAAAGGGTAAAATATTATGATAAGCAAGCCAAATGAGTAAGGCACCTTCTATATTACTTTTAAAAGCAATTTCAAAATATGCACTAAAAATACATTTTTTCCAATTGGGGTACTTTTTCACATTTTTCAATCCTATTGCCATCTCATTCCTAATATTCTGACATTCATTGGATCTGTAGTGATTTTCACAATTAATAAACATAATGGTTTGTAGCAGAAAATGATATTGGATTTTTTGAAACTTTTCTTCTAGTGAAGAAAGGTTCTATGTCTCTCGGCATATAAACAAAGCTGATAAAGTACTACGGATAAATGCACTGATGTATATTTCCAAAGAAACAAGAACCCTTTTAAAATTCTTGTTTTTATTATATGCACAGATTTATTTATTTTGTTTATTTATTTGATTTGTCAATTGCTTACAAGATACAGGTATGAGAATAAACATAGTTTTGAATACATGAAATAGATACGGATAAGAAAAATAAAAAGGAACAATAGGACAGGGACGGTAGGCACGGTTGGTGTGTTGGTAGACAGTCTAAGGTTAAAATTTGGGGGGTTTGGGGAAGAAACCACAGAGCCAGGTAGAGTATTCCAGACATTGACCACCCTGTTACTGAAGTCGTATTTCCTTCAACCAAGTCTGGTGCGATTAACCTTGAGTTTGTATCTATTGTTTGCTCTTGTATTGTTATGATTGAAGCTGAAGTATTGAAGTGAATAGTATTCTTCAATGAGGCTACATAAAATGGTAAAAAGGGACTCTTTTGCATAATATTATCAAACTTTCTATGAATAATTTTCTTGCTTATAAAAATTAAGCTGGTGATAAAGTTCAAGTGTCCTCCAGTATTATAAGGACTGGATGAAATATATTCCCAGATGACCAGATTTAATAGTCATAAACTGTTTGTGCCTATTTCCAAACTGGTATTATAATCAGCACAGGATAATATTGCAAAGATATAATGAATGCAATGCAAAGCACCTGTTAACACACCATATGTAGAAATCTATCACATTCTGAAAAAAATCATTACTAAAAAAAAAGTTTAATATAAATACTAATCCAAAATATAACAAGCACTTAAAGTTAAAAAGTATATATTATTTACATGACTGGGGGGGTTGGCAAGGGGGTGTCACTACAGTTAATAGCAAACCCAGGTAGATTTTGCAAAGAAAAACAGAATTAAAATAGGAAGTGGTAGCATGTTTGGGAAAAATAAATATTGCAACCGTACAAAAAAACCTGTTTTTAAAAAAGACTCCAAAATCTTCCTCTAACTCGAGATCAGTGGGGACTGATTCTTTTCATTGGTCAATAATTATTGAATAGCAACTGAAAATAAACAACCAAAATTAGAAACAAATAAATTTAATTTAAATAAAACCAAGGATGCTCACTTAATTGTATTTGAGGAATGATCATCACTTCTAAAAGAAAAGCTGAAAATACCAAGTCCTATAAACTCATTAAAAATGACTTGAATGGTGCTCATAAAGATCTTTAGGCTTTTCAGGTAATGAAGTTGAAGGAATTCCACAGCATTTTTTAAAGAGAAACCTCTATTATTTGGAATGAAAGAAGATCAGCTCTTTAGATTTCTATGCAGTACTGTATTAATGCATAAAGCAATTTATGCAAAATATTAAAAGAGAGACATGACACTGAACACAAGTGATATGTTTTATCCCCCAGTTATAATACATGGCTATAATATATGACCCATCAGAAAGGCTAAACAAAGAACAGGTAATGCCCTTTGAATTACAGTGCTGGAGAAAATTATTGAAACTTGCAGCACAAGAAGAAAAGAATGATTCTGTACCGAATAAAATAAAACCAGACTGTTCACTAAAAGCACTAATAATGAAGCTAAGCCTGACCATTTTGGATACATGATGCAAAGGCAGGCATCATTAGATAAAATCCTGAAGCTTGGAAAACTGAAAGCAACAAAAAGAAGCTGACAGAAGTCAAGGTAGCTAGATCTGATCACTGATGACACAAGAAGGACCTCACAAGAACTCAACACAGAGAGTGACAAACAATGTCCATTGAGGCACATAGCAATCAAGAGAACAGAACAACAAAGGAGTAACAAAGCAGAGAGACTGATTATAAACCCTGAATTATGTAAACCTTTTAAAAGTGCCACCAGGTTAGGAGGGAGATGCAAACTCATTGTGCTAAGACTACCAAATGAAAACTCTGGATGACCACTTAATGGGAATTAAAATATACAGAAAACTCTCATCTGGTCATTGTCCAGTGCTCCCAAATCTGGTAGCTCTACCATTCTCTGTTGATCACACAGTAGCAAAGCCAAATTTGAGGCCTCTATCCATTACTGAATAAGAAGTTAAATGTCAGACCCATAGCTGGTTAATACCCCAACTCCTGACTTTCTTCTGTTTCTCCTTCTCTCCCATAGAAAAAAGTTTATCATTTATAACATAGCATCTAAAGCAATATTCTTCATAGAGGTTCCAAACCTTTTGTTGTTGTTATTTTTACTGTTTAATAAAAAGAGAGGTTTTCAGAAACAATCCATAAGGAAAAGGATCTTTCTCTATTAATGTACACAGACTTTTCTTCCAAACATTTTTATATGAACATTCATCAAATGAACAGGATAATTTAAAATAATGATTTTACAGTTAAGCCTGCATTATTTTTTAAAAAATTGTGACTGTTGGAAAGTAATGTCTCTAGTCTTTGGGATATAATCATCTTGCTGTTGTACATTTGTGGCATGTTGTAAACTGCATGAAAGGAAATAACAATAACAATAGCACTTACTATAGAGTTATACACCACTTCCTAGTGCTTTTCAGCCCTCTCTAAGCAGTTTACAGAGTCTGCCTATTGCCCCCAACAATCGGGGGGGGGGAGGGGATCATTTTACTGACCTCAGAAAGATGGAAGGCTGAGTCAACCTTGAGCTGGTCAGGATCTGGCAGTGAGCAGCAGTGAGTTAGGCTGCAATACTCCATTCTAACCACTGCACCACCAGGGCTGAAATGGATGCTAAATTTCATATGTATGCATACCAAAAGCAACTCTTAATTCATTAAGGTTCAGTGAGGTTTGCTTAAGGTTTTCCCATGCAAATTGTAAAAATCTCACAAGTGGCTATTTTCTGTATCTCCTTGCTGTCTAAGTCCGACTTTCTCAAACCATGTCCAGTAACCCTAAATTTGCTTCTGAGTCAGATCTATTTACCCCGTGATAAACTTGATAATTCTGTCTCAAATGTCTTTTTTCCCGAGTTCTCATGTCATAATATTACAACTTCATTATTTATAGTTTATAAAATATACCACATTATAACTGGCTGATTGAACAGAACAAACTAAGCTTGGGACAGGCATCTTTTTATTGTTTATGTGATGAGTGCAAACGACAGAGTGGCTTGCCTACAAAATGGTTGCGTAATGGGTGAAATAACTCCCCAAGATGCTCTCCACCATTCCAGCAGGCTATCCGTAGGGTCTAAACATGTTCCTGAAAATAAATATAAAACCTGGTGTTTTGATTTTTCCTCACCCTCTGAGATACCATGCACAGTAATATATCAAAATATTTCTCGCTTCCAAATAAGATTTGTTCTTAACATTTATTCCCAGCAGTAACATCAAACAGCCATGCATCCTCCAGCATTATATCATTCCTCTAACTTGGTTGTGTGCAGAAAAGGAATTGGGCTTGCAGTAGTGCAATACCAGGTAAAATCAAGTGATCTGGTGGGTTTTTAATACCACAAATCCATATTCTAACACAATGTGGGTGATGGAAATATCATGTACACGAACCAATTTACTGTAGGGGTACATGGGAAAGCCCTAGGGAGACAGGAGGAAGAGCAGGAGGATGGGACAACTGACAGGAAAAAAATATCTCCCACCAGAGAAGGGAAATAATTCAGAAGGGAACCTTTCTAGGTTTTTTGGGAGAATAAGTACTTTTAGACTTGGAAAGATCCTGTTAATGAAACCTTAATGCAAGTTAATGTAAGTGTTCCATGAAAAGCTGGGTTCTGCAATCACTTTACAAAAGATTTCCTATTAAAGCATCTTAAGCGTTTCCGTGAATAATCATAATATATGAATAGAGGCCCTGATGGATTACCGGTAGTGCTTCCTTTAATTAAGATTTTAAAATGCATTGCTTCATGCAGTATTTACCCAAAAGAAAATGGTTTGTCAAAAATTAGACAAATTCTCTTGTCTTTTATAACTGTGTCAGTTCATGCAGTCACTGGAAATGCTGTCGTGAAAAGAGGGCATACTCAAAACCATGAGCTCCAATTGCAATATTTGCATTCTTGAATGTATATTTGCATTTCTGCAAATATTTGCATTCTTGAAAATCTTGAATTCTTATTCATGCAATTGTAAGCATTAGCCTAGTGTATCTGGAGTTGCTAAACTGCCACAAAGCCTTTAGAAAAATAATGTGGGGACCACCTCATTTTAAACTTTATTCAGAACTGTATTCTTTTCTTTCAATGGAATCAAAAGTTAGCTGAATGAAAAAGTAAATAGTGAAGCAAGAAACCCTTTTGTTTCAAGCTGCGTCCCTAAATGCCTCCACTTCTTTCAAAGAGTTGCAACTATCTACAGTTTTAATGTCAAGTTAGTATACAGACTTCTTTTACTAAAAAATCTGGGACCATTTGAAAGAGATAATGGATTAGACAGCTGACTAAGCAGTCCGTTGACCTCTGTAGCAGCTTGCTAGATTGATGATCCTTTGCTTCTCTCCTGGGGAACTGAAGCATGCAAACCTATCTTTTGTTATTTTGGAAATAGCGAGCTCTTCTGTAACATTCTATTGAGTGGTACTCTGTAAGATAACTTGGGGAGGGTGGCTCCACTTGGATACAACAGAAGTTACATCAAAGCAAATGAGAAACAAGGAGTTCATAAAACATGAAAGTGCGCACAGTCAACCATTGATGGTCATGGGAGCAGAAAACTAATTAAGTTAAATATCCAGGCAACAGTAATTGCTCTGACAGAGAGAAGGAGAGAATAGTGCTATGGGAATTGTATGCACAGACTGCCCGCTCAAGTTCTGGAAGTACAGTGAAATGAACTGTATATCTGATGTTAATTCATTTTCTCAAAATATTGATATTTCTTGTTAATGGTTATCGTTGGGTGCTGTGTTGCTTGCCGAAAGAGCATTCTTGCTTCTTGGGTACATTAGGACTCTCTGCTAAGATTCAGATTTCATTGTTTTAAGTTAATGCCTAAGCTTTTTATGTACAGAGGAATAATTTTAAAAATTCCACCAATACCAATTGGCAATCAACTAAAAAAAAACAACCCCAAACAAAATGAAAATGGTGGAGACATTTTATGGAGTAACACTTTAAACAATTGGCTTCTATTTTTACGTGTTTTAAGATTGGAGACCCCACTAATTTTGCTATTTATTATAGGAGAATGCTCAGCTTGCCAAAAAAAAGGACAGGATGGAACCTTTCAACCTTTCCCTCAAAGTCATGCTCTCCTTTTTCAATGTTCTAAATATGTGTTTGGAGATTGGCTGAAAAGAGAAGCAAATTGAAAGGAATAACAAGCAGAAATCCTAGAAGAAGGGTCTATGCATGCCCATCACCAACCTCCACTAGCCCAAGATCATTGTCCCCTAAGCAACAACTGTGGGCTCTTTTGTCTATTTGCTTGTTTTTGTATCAGTTTCACACAACTTCTGTTTCCACTCCTTAATGCTAGAGGGTCCTTGGCATTAAGGAACCATCTGATCCGGAAATGGTGACTCCAGAAGTAATTCAAGAAGACTCAGTGTAAGATTCTCATTCTCTGGATATAATGGATGCATTGGGGTTTGTTTTGTTTTTGTTTTGTTTTGTTCAGCTGAGTGGGATAAAATGAACAAGAAAGCTCTTTACAGGAATGGAAATTCCCAAATTTTATAGAAATCATTGTAGGAGTTGCACTGTAATCTTACATACTTTGTGGTTTTTATGTGGCTGTGATTTTGTGGTTTGTGAACAGAATATGAAGAAAAGTCGGCTTGGCCAACTCTCTGGGAGAGTTTTGAATACATGGAAAGAACTATGTATTTATTTGATTTTCATCCCATCTTTTGTAGAGGATCTCAAAGCAGAGCACATAGAAATTACTCACATTTTTTTTTCCTGATAAGAACAACCCTGTGAAGTGGGTTGGGTTGAAAGTGGCAAGCTCAGAGTCATCCAGTATGTTCTCATGGCTAAAACCACTCCTAATCCAGCATCTTTATCACAATACTACACTGGAGCCCTATTATGAGATCCTTTTCTTGAATACAACAAAGCTGGGGTTTTGGCATATGTTTAAAGGATTAACTTACACCATCATATATCTTTTTTCATCCAATAAATAAATTGTTGGAACAAGTCTATTGGCTAAGACAATTTACAAACACAAAATTGTTTAATTGTTATGCAACTACTCAGGAAGAGATCAGATAGCACTATGGCAGAGTGAATGATAAAACAAAGGGTATATCACCCCTAACAGCAAGATGTTCACCACCAGTCCAATGGAATTGAGCTGAGCACAAAGGTCTCTCAGATTGAGAAGAGCTGTCAGTTCAGTCAATAAAATCAGTACTTTTCCATCCCATTCTCATCATGGCTTTTTTTTTAAAGGAATTGCTTTGCTTTTTTTATTATTGTTAGTTGTTCTGACATTGGTTTTGCAACATACAGAGCTGCAGAGAATCAGTCCAGGACTGATAAATTCAGATCCATTCAAGGAAAAGAAAAAAGAAAAGAGAGGGGAGTGGAGGGGAGAGAAAGGAGAAGGCAAGGCGGGGAGAGGAAAGGAAAGGAAAGGAAAGGAAAGGAAAGGAAAGGAAAGGAAAGGAGCTCCACTTTGAGATTCAGATTCCAACTGCTTCAATTGCACAATTATTTTTGAAAAACCACTGAAATACAAATTTATTTCTAAACAACTATAAACTACATTGCTACTCATGTTTGGCTATCGATATTGATGTTGCCCCTTTCCATTCTCACTTTACTTAGAGGCTCTTGTACAACAGCTCTAGTTCTGGGGTGCTTCAGGCATTGTATCTTTTGCTTATTCCTGTTTTCAAGATATATTGCAATAGAAGTAGCACTTGGACTTCTATACCACTTCACAGTGCTTTATAGCCCTCACTAAGTGGTTTACAGACTCAGCATATTGCCCCCAACAGTCTGATCCTCATTTTATATAACCATCTGGACTAGTCTCCACAGTTTTCCTGGCAAAATTCCAGAAGTGATTTATCATTGCCTGCTTCCTAGGGCTAAGAGAGAGTGATGGACTCAAGCTAGCTTTGTGTCCAAGACATCAGTAGAACCCATAATACCTTGTACATTAACTGGCTCTCCTTTCCTTTTATTAGAAGTGATAGTTGATTGGATAGCTAGATTGTTAATTAGAAGTGATAACTGACTAGATTGATGGATTTGTGTGTGAGAAAGAGAGGGAGGGAAGGAGGGAGGGAGGGAGGGAGGGAGGGAGGGAGGGAGGGAGATGATTAGAAATGATAAAATAGTTTCCTCAAGGATTGAAGTTAAAGGAATTCATTTAAAGCAAGGGGCTTCAAACTTGGCAAGTTTAAGACTTGTGGACTTCAACTCCCAGAATTCCTGAGCTAACATGACTGAAAGAGGAATTCTGGGAGTTGATGTCTACAAGTCTTAAAGCTGTCCAGTTTGAAGACTCCTAATTTAAAGGATGTGGAAGAAGACTAGTGTTCCTCAGCTTTTGAAAACTTAATTAAATTTTAAATACCTTGTTGCAACTACTATGTATCTCTTTGATAGGTGAGCTCATTGAACATTCCAAATTTTAAAGGGAACTCTAAGGTATTCTAATTTTAATTCTAATTCTAAAGCTGCCCGTGCACGCACAAAGCATGTGTTCACATTGAACCGGTAGGAAAACTTTGCATCCAGCCCCTTACTCTATCGCTCATGGTCAATAATCACTAAACAAACTGTTATAAGTTGAGTACAACCTTTAGTCTAGTACCTTCAATGGTGAATCTGTCTGGTATTACTGTATTTAAACTGTATTCCTTTTAGTAATGGTCTTTTTGTCTTGGTGTCAGCAACTGGCTAGTTGCTATTTAAAAAAAAAAATGTTTATATACTGCTTTTTCCTGAGACAGTTTAAAGCCCGATTTTTTGGGCATGAGGGATTGGTTCCATGGAGAGAGATTTTTCCGTAGACTGGAGGGGACGTGGTTTAGTATGTAGCCTGAATCCTATAGATGGGGCTTTATAGGATTATGGGTGTTGTGTATGGAACTTGGTAGGTTCCAAGTGCTTTAATCTGATTGGCCGAGAAGGCCCTTCTCGGATTGGCTATTTAAGGAACCAATCCAATTGGCCCACCTAACGGCAGAAACACTCAAAGAACTGTCATTGACCACAAGCCGCGAGCAAGCTGCAAAAAGAAGGGCTGCTGCATCTTGGGCTGTTGTTCTGTTACCATTGCCTTACTTCTTTAAATAAAAGAGTTGTTGTTGGAACCCGGTCTCGCGCAACTTGTTTCCAAACGGAACACTGGCGACGAGGATGGGATTGTCATAGAGAGCGAGACCGAAGCACATGGCAATCAGAACTGAGTAAAAGAGATGGCTGGTAACAATGCGCCGCCCACACCATTCAACCCTGATGAGGAGGATTGGGAGTCGTATATCGATTGCTTTTTAATGTTTTTAGAAAGCAATGAACTGCAAGAGATATCTGACCAAAGGAAGAGGGCTGTCTTCCTTACACACTGCGGACCAGCCGTCTTTAAAATGGCAAAGGTGCTGGCCAAACCAAGAGACATTAAACAGATAACTTGGCCCGAGCGGAACAGAATGCTCCAAGGACATTACGCACCAGTGGTCTCCAACTTGATAAAAAGGCATGAGTTCTACAAAAGAGACCAAAAAGAAGATGAGACCGTTGGAGATTTTGTAGCAGCCCTGAGACACATCGGAGGAGCCTGTGAGTTCCAGAACATGGATGAGGCCATGAGGGACCGTGTGGTCCTCGGGTTGAAAGGTTGAAGGGTCCTCGGGTTGAAGGACGCTACACTTCAGAGTAAGCTGCTGAATAGACCAAACATCACTGTGGTCGAGGCCATCACAGAAACCACAGCCGCCGAAGCAACATAGAAATCCACAGCCACTACGCACCAAATGAATTCAACTCCAGATCCACCAAATCAGATCAGAGAGAAGAAGGTGGAGGGAAGCAAGAAAAAGCCCACAGCGACCGCCCACTATGAAGATCTCGACTCCCCAAGCGACACTGATGACGACAATGAAGATGTCCATAGACTTCAATCAGACAAGAAATGGCGGGAAAAAAGAAGAAGCAGGCGGGAATACCAATGTGCTGGATGTGGAGACAACCACCCGTGATCTGAATGCAGGTTCCTAGACACGATCTTCAGAGCTTGTAACAAACGGGGGCACATCAAAAGAGTCTGCCAAAACAAAAAGAGCTATAGTTCTAAAAGACGAGGCAGCACCCCCTCCCCCAGACATGAAGAGAGACAAGCCGGAAGCAGATGTAACCGAGATACTAGAAGTAAAAGAATGAGCGAAAGAGAGGAAATGCACCAGATGGTAACAATCAGAAATGCCAGGGCAGCAAATGTGAAAAAGGTCCGGATAGAGGTGAACATCGAAGGGAAGCCCTGTGAGATGGAAGTCGACTCTGGATCCTTTTTATCCATGGTATCTTGGAACACCATCCGACGCCTGATACCGAACATCAAACAAAAAGAACTAGAAAAACAAAAACTGATCATAAAGGGAAATTGAATTCCGGTAGTGGGCCTTGGACATTTCCTCGTTGAATTTAAAAATCATGCCAAAATTTTGCCTCTGACCATTGCCGACCGTGATCTCCCTAGCCTGCTAGGAATCGAATGGTTCGCACCCCTGGGAATCGGGATGACCAGGATCAACAGCATCGTTGCGGCCAACTGGGAAGAGAGCCTGTTACAAGAGCTCAAAGCCAGATGCGTCCCTTTTGCCTTAAAACCAAAAATTGACGAACAAATAAACGAACAGCACAAGGGGTGTTAGAGCCAATTGACCATGCCAGGTGGAAAACACCCATTGTGACCCCTGTCAAACCAGATGGGTCAGTGCGCATCTGTGGAGACTGTAAGGCAACCCTAAACCATGCACTCCAACAAAGCACATACCCAGTGCTGGTAGTGCAACACTTATTGCACTCCCTAGGGGGAGGAAAAAATTTTGCGAAGCTTGATCTCGCACAAGTGTACCAACAGCTACCCATTGACCCCACTACCGCAGAGGCATAGACTATTCTGACACACAGAGGGGTGTTCAAGTGCAACCGACTCCCGTTCGGCGTTAGCGTTGCCCCAGGCATTTTCCAAAGCTTCATGGAACGCCTTTTAAATGGAATCAAGGGAGTCATCCATTATTTTGATGACGTTCTAGTGTCAGCAAAAATCGCTAACCAACTAGAAAGTAGATTAAAAGAAGTTTTAAGAAGATTCAGAGACGCAGGCCTGAAAGTAAAATGAGAAAAATGTAACCTAGCTACCAACCAGGTCGAATTTCTAGGCTACTTCATTGATGAGCAAGGGATACACCCCACCCAAAAAAAGATAAAGGCAATCAAAGACGCACCTAGACCTAGGAACAAAACTGACTTACAAGCATTCCTAGGTCTCATAAATTTATACAATGTGTTCCTGCCCCAAAAAGCAACCATAGCAGAACCCTTACATCGGTTGTTAGACAAAAAAACCATCTGGAAATGGGGCTACCAGGAACAAGCAGCATTTCAAAGTATCAATGATCTATTAACGTCTAACACTGTTTTGATCCAGTATAGCAATACTCTGCCTTTGACGGTCACCTGTGATACATCTCCTTTTGGAATCGGTGCCATCCTGAGCCACAAGCTACCAGATGGCAGAGAGGCACCGGTTGCCTTCTGTTCAAAAACGCTTTCCAAATCAGAGAAAAATTACAGCGAACTTGACCGAGAAGCCCTCACAATCATAGCCGGAGTCAAAAGATTCCATGAGTACCTTTACGGCAGAACTTTTTCGATCATCACTGATCACAAACCCCTGTTAGGGATTCTAGCAGGAAACAAACCGACCCCGAACATTCTGTCGCCTAGAATGACAAGGTGGTCAGAATTCCTCGCTGCCTACACCTACACGCTGATCCACCGCCCAGGGAAGTCCATCACCCATGCCGATGCTTTGAGCCATTCCCCGCTGCCCATCATGGAAGACAACCCAACTCCCACCGTCTCCACTCTCCAACTCGAGGCCTGGCCGAATCTGCAGCAGACGTCGCTAAAGCCACTGCGAAAGACCTGCTGACAGCTCGCATTCTGCATTGGGTAGGTAAGGGCTGGCCAGATGAGAACACAACCAAGACTTTTAAGCCATTTCGCACCCAACAAACTGAACTGTCTATAGAGAAAGGCTGTATTTTGTGGGGTGACAGGGTGGTAAGCCCTAAAAAACTACAGGAAAATGTTTTGTGCATGTTGCACGAGGGGCACCCGGGCATAGTTAAGATGAAAGCCCTGGCCTGGAGTTACGTCTGGTGGCCAGGGCTGGACAAAGACATTGAACATTGGGTGGTAACATGCCATGACTGCCAAAAATCGAGGCCTACCCCCCCCCATAGGTACCAGTCAGGGAATGGGAAACTCCCCGGGGCCCATGGTCGAGACTGCATATTGACTTTGCTGGGCCAACAAAAGGCAACACCTTTTGATAGTTGTGGACACCTACTTGAACTGGTTAGAAGTCATAATTATGGCTTCCACTACCACCGAGGCAGTGATGAAGCAGTTAGACAAACTTTTCACCATGCATGGACTGCCTGATGTGTTGGTGTCAGACAATGGGCCCCAGTTTACCTCTTTGGCATTCGAGCAGTATCTAGGTGCACAGGGCATCCGACATGCCTTGGCAGCGCTGGCTCATCTGGCTGCAAATGGCAGGGCTGAACGCATGGTTCGGTACACGAAGGAGGGCCTAGAAAGAATGGACACGGGGGACGTGCAAGAAAAACTAAACCGATTATTAACCATGCAACATATTACCCCTAGCAGCACAACCAACAAGAGCCCAGCAGAACTCTTAAATGGTAGGAAATTGCGTTCCTACCTTGACAGACTGCACCCGACTTATACCTGGGATAAACCCCCTGACTCCTCCAGCAAATATCGTGCTTCAAGTTTTTTTATGCAAAAAACCTTACTGGAGACCCATTATGGCTTCCAGCCACAATCACCCAAATCACCGCCCCCCGATCTTACTGACTAGTATTAGACAACAGAAGAGAATGGAAGTGGCACATTGACCAGCTTCATTCTTGCAACCTAGAACGCAACACCATACCAGCACCAAAAATAATAAATGAACCAAAAACAGCCGAGGAGGGGGGGGGGAATACAAACTAATAAAAAAGGGTGAGATGAACCTCCCATAACATAACAACAAACACTACACAAAGACTCCCAAACAAATCAAAAAGAGCACTCACGATTAGATGAACCCCAAAAGAGAAGTCCGGGAGCAGGAGAACAAAGTGAGGCCTTCCTGGAAGGAGACAGCCAGGCCAGCTCGACCAATCTGGACGAGCCAGGAGGGAGCGGCAGTGCCATCTCAACCGGCCTGAGAGACTCAGGCGGGAGCGGCAAGGCTGACTCACCCTTCCAGGAGGTTCCATGGAAAAGGCACAGAGAGAAAGCGATCCCGTCTGAACCGCTTTAAGACCACGCCAAGACTGAACTGCGCAGGTCAACCAGGACTTGAAAAAGCCCCACCTACCTGCGTGACTACGTGATGCACATTGGACGAAACCAAGTGGGGAGGGGTGTTGTGTATGGAACTTGGTAGGTTCCAAGTGCCTTAATCTGATTGGCCAAGAAGGCCATTCTCGGATTGGCTATTTAAGGAACCAATCCGATTGGCCCACCTGATGGCGGGAACACTCAAAGAACTGTCATTGGCCACAAGCTGCGAGCAAGCCGCTATAAGAAGGGCTGCCGCGGCTTGGGCTGTTGTTCCGTTACCATTGCCTTACTTGTTTAAATAAAAGAGTTGTTGTTGGAACCCAGTCTTGCGCAACTTATTTCCAAAAGGAACAATGGGGATTGATTTCTGCCCTGCCATGCCTATGGGGCTGGTCTACGGACCAGAGATTGGGAAGTCCTGGTTTAGAGGGGTACACAAACACCCCACCCATCCAAATTTGAATAAACTATCCATTTTTCAAAAAAACTCCATTTAAACAATCTACCATGAAACAAATGCAATGCTTAGCTGTACAACCCTTAAAAGAAAACCCATTTAAGACTGGAATGAAGCCTTCAGAGCCCTTCCAAAAGATGTCATCAGTCTCTAATTTTAAGTGTGAGAGAAAGGAGGAGGGAAAACATTAAATACATAACCTGGGAGCATTCATACCAATTATATTTAATTAGAGTGATTTTAGTTAAATTTGTGTACATGTAGTCATATCTGCTTTGGTTTTGTTCTGCCTCTCCCCACTTTTTGGACTCAAGTTCCTGGCACAGACATTTGTGTGGAAGTTGCACCTCCAGTTTTAAGAAATCCCCCAAAATGCAAGAATGCACAATGACATGTGCCAATTTAAATGTGCATAGAGGAAGTCCACATGCTACAGTAAACCATAATTCAGACTTACCTATACGAGTAGGAATGTGTCTTTTGAAAGTGGGGTGCTCAAGAAGCCCCCCTCCTCCCTAAGGTAGACTTTAGTCTCACTTTAACAGATTTCTGGCTTGCTATAAAATGCAAACCAAAAATTGCAATTTAAAATACGTTCTAGTCCATTCTGTTTGTAGATTCCCAAAAGAGATTCCCCTTCTCCTATTACCTTGGAAACACAAAACACAAATGTAGGGATGACTCATATGCCTACTTTTTACCATTTCCTGTCAAACATGAAACCACCGTTTATAAATTAAAGTTATTCGTAGTTATGAGTTTTGTACAGACAAGATTGTACCGATGTGAACATATCCTGGAAAGGGGTATTGTTTATCACCTACTTCATCAAATTAGGAGAAGCATTAAAGTGATTATCAACGCATGACACTTGAGATGCTTTCCATGTACACTAATGAGAGGGTTACAACACTGAAGTTCCTGCTTAGCTGAAAAAGCCTGTAAATGCAAAGGAAATATTTATTATTTTTCTCATTGCAGTGTTTGCTCCTTATTTTAAGCATCACAGGCTGAGGTGCTCTGATAGAGTCTTTCAATCCCACAGAAGAATTATATATCTCTCACTTATTCAATCAATTAAACATTTAACATTTATTTGCCAGCAAACTGCTGTTGCAAGAACCTGATGCCAAACAGCAATGAAGTTTAGCAATTTCCTGTTAAAAGAGAAAAAAAAAAGAAAAGAAGACGACGAAGATGAAGAAAGAGTAGGTGGGATTATAAGAGAAAGAAACGTAAGAGCAGCTGTGTCCTCGATTAAGTCAACGTGTTATCTAAACTGTTTGTAAATCTCAATTATAAACAAAACAAAATAGAATTTAATCATTGCCCATGTTCATTTTAGGGTTCATTTAGCAGCCATTTTGGTGGAGCAGCTCATTTCCTGAAACTGTTCTCTAGGGTTGAGATTTGTTTTTGTCATTCTTTGATGTCATTTGGGACAGCATCTCTCTAAACCTGTACCCATCTTCTTCAGTAGTCAATGAAAAACCTGGTCAAAGATCATGTTCTCAAACATTCTGACCTCAGGACCCCTTAAAATTCTTAAAACTGACTGAGTTCCGTTCCAAAGAGTTTTGGTTTATAGATATGTATGGGGTGGGTTTCAAATTTTTTAACAATTTGTTCTGTGGGTGTGGTTAGGTTGGCATGGCCATGTGACTGGGTGGGCATGGCTTATTATTTTTTTGCACACACGCACCCCTTGTATTTGTTTCCTCCTGGGCCTCAGGGAAGCCTCCTGGAGGGGGCTGACTGGGCGGGGTGGGGAGGGGCAGGTGGAGAAAGGCAGGGTCAGCCAGGGACATTATTTGCCAGTTCTCTGAACTATGCATAATCATAACAACCTGTTCTATAGAACCGGTCCGAACCGATAAAATCTCACCCCTGGATATGGACTGAATTAAAAATTAGAACTGAGAAATGTTAAAATATTTATTTATTTGACACTTTCTGGCATCAGGGACCGCAAATGTACCCAGACCAGCCTTTGAGTACTGCTGCTGTACATCAGTATTTGTTAGCTTGGTAACAAACGTCTATCTCACCTACCCACTCAAAAAGATACTCTAATTCTGTGTGTTGAGCAATCACATAAGAGTGATTTTCATAAGGATCAGTTTGTATATTATAATAGTAAGCAAATTGTTGTGCACGCTGGATTGCCATTTATAATAAGTGTGCTGTTGCACACTTTCTAGCGACTTCACTTGGCTATTATAAGCAAGTGCAGCTAAATTTATCATGATCTGACTAGCATTTAAAAACATTCTATTATTTCTCAGCTTAGTGTAACATTAGTACCTGAAGTTTGGTTTATGATTCCTAGCTTGTTTGAAAAGGATAAGGATGAGATATTTGCTATAAACTTCCTAATTACCTTTACAGTTAGAAAAGTAGAGTGACCTGATTCTGCATGATAAAATCACTATTTTGAATATTGGTTACATGGAAACTGGACCTATATCTGCTAATGGAAAAATTATCATTGATTGAGGAAGATCAATGTTCTGCATTTTAAAAACGGTTTGCAATTTTTTCAGCAATAATACCAACCAGCTTGCCCAAATTCATCACATTGACTTAATGCCTACCTCCATTTTTAATTGTATGTCCAGTGCCTAAAAATTTCTGGGTTTGCAGATAACCAAAATAGAGGTTCATCTAATCCTGGGTTGACTTTTAAATGTTGCAGTTATTCTGTATTTAACTGATAGATCACACATGCTATCGGTCTGAGATACAGAAATCTGCAAATCCTATGGTGTAGGTTCTCCTGCTTGGGAGGGAGGTTGGACTAGATGACCTACAAGGATACTTCTAACTCTGTTAATCTGTAAATCTCATTTACTCCTAGTGTTCAAATGGTTATAAATGTGAAAAATATCATATGGATCTTATTAATTGTGGAGGAAATAATTGGTCTCTTTAAAAGAAATCAAATACACATTCTTGTCAAGGTGACCTTTTACATTTGATTTGCAGTTCAGAAAAGGCAAAAACAAGCTGCCAGGGACATTTGTTACAATTTCTCATGTGTTTTGTTAAAGAAGTCTGCCTCAGCAGTTTGTTTCATATAAAATTCAGTAACAAACTGAGTGCACATGCTCATAAAAATATACATTTTAGGACAGAGGTCTCCAACCTTGGCAACTGTAAGACTTGTGGACTGTAAGATCTGCAGACTTCAATTGCCAGAATTCTGGGAGTTGAAGTCCACAAGTCTTAAAGTTGCCAAGGTTGGAGACCCCTATTTTAGGATATTGTGGTCAAGATGCTGGTCTAGAAGTGGACAGTCCCATTTAGCTGAGAAAGTTCACTGGATGATTTTGGGCTACCTGCTCAATCCATTCTACTTTATAGGGTTAATTTTGAGGAGGAGCTTGGTCTCCTGAATGAAGGTGAATATAAATCAAAGATATACATATGATATCACGTGAACAACATGGTGGCCTAGAGGTGGAGCTCTTGCCTCACAAGCAGAAGGTTGTGAGTTTGATCCTAAGTCATGGAAGATATTTCTCTCTCTGGGTATAAAGAAAATATCTTCTGTGAAACTCTGTGTAGGTGTAATAAGTAAACACTCAACTCCATTCAGTCACCCCAACTCCATATAGGATATCACAAGGAGTCACTATATATTGGGCAGTTAGATAAATTTGTTTAATAAACAAACAAACTAATAATGGTTTGTATTGCTGCAATTTGTAGCTGTGTAAAATAAGCCCGGTGGAGTTGTTGCCAAAAATGGCATTTCAGGTTGAGTTCTTCACCTTGACACTGTACACTATCGATCACTAACTCTGTGCTCTGGTATCACAATGTGATTTCCTCTGCTTTGACCAGTAATAGCCAGAAAGCAAAGAGCAATTAAAATGAGAGTGGCTGGTGACCTCAAGAGGCTAAAATTCATACTTATGGGGGAGAGAAGCTGAACAGAGGAAGGGATGATGCAAATTGTGTGGGCCTAAGTCATGTGAATGGAGAGTTATTTTCTTCATTTTGAGGATGAGATGGAAGAGTGCTTTGCAGGATTATATTTTCTCATATTGCAATAAGGCAGATGCAGTTTTCTGCATTAGAATGGTGGAATACTGTCACTAGTTCTCAAAATTTGCTACTGTTGATGGAAGGTCTGGAAGCTACAGAATTAAGAATTAAAGTTTATGGACAGGTCTGAGGGACAGGAGACTGAAGTGCCAAGATCAATACAACTGATGTTTCTGACATCAAATGGGCATCCAGGTTTTGAGCTCAAATCTGGCAGCTTTACTCCACCAGTCAAGTTGCTAATACCTGGTTTATGGGAAGATGAAGAGAACTCAGAACAGGGGTGGTATTTTGTGAGTACAGCCACATGGGTTCTTGTGCTGAATAAGTGTGCTTAGTTCCTTGAACATCCTTTTCAGTTCAGACTTGTACTTGTAGGTGTACAAGTAATCCTCGACTTACAACAGTTTGTTTAGTGACCATTCAAAGTTACAAAAAAGTGACATGACCATTTTTCACACTTATGACCATTGCAGTATCCCCATGGTTATATGATCTGAATTCAGAGGCTTGGCAACTGACTCCTATTTATGATGGTTGCTGTGTCCCAGGAATCCCCTTTCCTGACCTTCTGATAAGCAATGGTAACAACTGTATTACCAACTTAACAACTGCAGTGATTTACTTAACAACTGTGGCAAGAAAGGTGATAAAATGGGACAAAACCCATTTAACAAATGTCCCCTTAGCAACAGAAATTTTGGGCCCAATTGTGGTCGTGAGTCGAGGACCACCTACAATAAGTGCAGTTGTTCAGCTGTTTCAGAGCAGTAGTTCAACATAATTGTCTAGTATGGGCAACCTCTTTTCTCTTTTGAAAATACTCAGATAAGTATTCTCTAACATTCCACAAATAATCATTTCCACAGAATGTTTGACAACACTTCTTTGTTGCATCTATGTCCTGCTGCAATCAAAACCAGCTCCCAGCAATTACTTAAAACATATGAACAACACACTACAAAGCAGACCTTGAATCTGTAACACTATGAGTTTTCAAAATGTTTGAATTATTTTCCCAAATATGGGGCAATTTCCAACTAGATTTAAAGTTAGAGGCATTCCTCACTTGACAACATTAACGATTGGCAACTCTGTTGCTTAGCAATGCAGACATTGAGTGAGACATCACATTGCCACAGGCCAGCGATTTGACTCCATTGACTCTGATGGCTGTGAAACGTGCAAATGGCAGTCATGAGTGCAGGAATACTGCCACAGTTGTAAGTGTGAGGGCTGATAATAAAAATATTTTTTTTAGTCCCAATGTAACTTTAGATGGTCACTAAAGAAGGCAATTTTTAAGCAAGGACTACCTGTATATCCTCCAACTTGTATCACAAAATATTTATTCAAAGAGTAGATGCATTCAGTAACTCTAGTTTTGAGATCTAAGGGAAATCTGCTGGTGTTCATGAGGACATCCAGGGTTTGGTTTTGTTTTTTAATCTTGGAAGGGTTGAATTGGTTTTACTCAAGGACATTGGGAATGGCAGCCATTTGTATTTGGAAACTATAGCTGAAATGTTATAGCCATTTATCAGTTTTAAGTAGGTATGTGTTTGCTGTATGTATTCTAAAACCAGGAATCTAACCTGAGCAGGGATTTGTGAAGCAAATTTATAACTAACTCAGAAAAAAAAAGATTTATTTAAGGAAATACATTGAGGTGAAGCCTAGCATCGAGCGACAAAGTTATAGTCATACAGTCACAAGTGGGAGAGGATGGATCATAAAGAGTGATGAGAAGATTTTACAGTTATAGTAGTGCAGACTTTGTAATAGTTGAACAGGGTTGAGGGAATTATTTGTTTAGCAGAATGATGGCTTTCAGGGAAAAACTGTCCTTGTGTTTAGTTGTGCAATGCTCTATAGCGTCATTTTGAGGGAAGGAGTTGAAACAGTTTATGTCCAGGATGTGAGGATATAATAATTTTCACAACCCTCTTTTTGACTCGTGCAGTACATAGGATGCTGGCAGTAAGTATCCAGGAGCCATATTAGACAAGATAGTGGACGGAGTAAGGTAATCCTTAACTTACAACAGTTCAAAGTGACAATACTGAAAAAAGTGATTTATGACCATTTTTTCACAGTTACAACCATAGCAGCATCCTTGGGGTTATGTGATCAAAATTCAGATGCTTGGCAACTGGTTCACACTTATGACCATTGCTGTGTCCCAAGGTCATGTCATCACCTTTTTCAACCTTTTGTCAAATGGGGAAGGGAGATTCACTTAACAAACTAAATTTATCAGCTGCCATGATTCACTTAACAACTGTGACAAGAAAAGTCGTAAAATGGGGTAAAACTCGTGTAAGAAATGTCTCACTTAACATCAAAAATTTTGGGCTCAGTTGCGGTTGTATGTCAAGGACTACCTGTATTGCAGTGCAAACAAGTGGATATTGCACACACATTCAAAAGCTGCTTGCATCACAAGACTCTTATCTTGCTGACTTAAAGCATCTTATTTTCCAGTCAGATACATGATTGTGTAAAGGCACTTTTTTGTTTGTTTGATTGATTTGTTTTTAGGTATTGATTTAGGATTTCTTTTAAGTATATGAATACAAATTATCTAGAATGCACACAACAAACTTTAAGTTGCAATAGCACACTGACACAAATGCACACCCACAAACTTTCATATATTTTATCTTGCAAAATGCACCAAGTGTCCTTAAAAGATAACTTGAGAGTTATAACTTTTTGGCAGCTAAGATGTTTAGAAATCTTCCTAGGTTGGGGATATGGACATTCATGTCAGCAAAAGATAAGGTATGTCTAAATGTAGACATTGAACAATCTGATACTGTAATACAGAACACTGAATTTAATTTCACACTTCACAGACAATAAGGTCACATTCTTTCATTGAAAGAAAGAATGGCTTTCTTTTTTAACCAAGAGCTTTGTCTAAGCCACAGAATGAACTTTAGAGTTAGAATAGAATAGATTGATGACAGATAAATGGATAGCTACTGTATAGATGGATGGATGGATAGATAGATAATTAGATGAGTGATAGATAATTAAATGATAGATAGAAGGAGGGAGGGAGTAAGTTAGTTAGTTAGTTAGTTAGTTAGTTAGTTAGTTAGTTAGTTAGTT
>BLBF01000004.1:19877547-19889865 GCA_015471245.1 Laticauda colubrina | reverse complement strand
AGAATAGAATAGAATAGAATAGAATAGAATAGAATAGAATAGAATAGAATAGAATAGAATACTTTATTGGCCAAGTGTGATTGGCCACACAAGGAATTTGTCTTGGTGTAAATACTCTCAGTACACATAAAAGAAAAGATACATTCATCAAAAGTTAAGAATCATGAGGTACAACACCTAGGATAGTCATAGGTACAATAAGCAATCAAATCATTCTAGGAAACAATCAATATAAATTGTAAGGATACAAGCGACAAAGTTACAGTCATACAGACACAAGTGGAAGGGGATGGATGATAAGGAGTGATGAGAAGGTTTTACAGTTATAGTAGTGCAGACTTTGTAATAGTTTAACAGTGTTGAGGGAATTATTTGTGTAGCAGAGTGATGGCATTTGGGGAAAAGATATCCTTGTATCTCGTTGTTCTAGTATGTAGTGCTCTATAGCATCATTTTGAGGGTAGGAGTTGAAACAGTTTATGTCTGGGATGTGAGGGGTCTGTAAATATTTTCACAGCCCTCTTTTTGACTCGTGCAGTATACAGGTCCTCAATGGAAGGCAGGTGGGTAGTAATTGTTTTTTCTGCAGTCCTAATTATCCTCTGAAGTCTACGTCTGTCCTGTTGGGTTGCAGAACCAAACCAGACAGTTACAGGGGTGCAGATGACAGACACAATAATTCCTCTGTAGAACTGGATCAGCAATTATTACATTAAAATTATTACCTTAAAAATATACATTAACTCTTATGTCAAGTCTGGGAATGGAAAAACAGCTGAGTCAGTGGAATTAAAAGCCTTGACAACTGATAATCTTCAAGAAGTGATACTGGGTTAGTTGGAATATATCGGGCACTAAACCTTCAAATTACACCCTTCATTGTTTTTCCCCACTTAAATAATACTAATCATCAGAACATCTTCAAATACATGCAGGCTAATTGTTTCAACTTTTTTGCCCCACAACCATTAATCTGGAATTAATCTGAAAATCTTTATGTTTAATTGATGGATGGTTTAACTGAAAGTTGATTTGATTGGTTTGATGTTTTTGGAGTGTCAGGTGATCAATATATAGATGGTCCTCAACTTACTGCAGTTCACTCAGTGACAATTCAAGGTTACAACAGCACTGAAAAAAGGGAGTTCTGAGCGTTTTTCACACTTACAATCATTATAGCAACCCCATGGTCATGTGATCAAGATTCAGGCACTTAGCAACTGACTCACATTTATGAAGGTTGCAGTGTCCCAGGGGTCACATGATCCCCTTTTGTGGCTTCTGACCAGCAAAGTCAGTGAGGAAGCTTAACTTAACAACAGTTTAATCAACTAATTTTAAGAACTGCCATGATTCACTTAACACATGTGGCAAAATGTGTCGTAAAATGGGAGAAAACTCACTTAAATGTCTCACTTAGCAATAGAAATTTTGGGTTCAATTGTGGTTATAAGTCAAGGGCTACCTATATTAATCTCCTGAGACTTTTTGTCTCTGGCAAATTACAGTTACAGAAGAAAATGTTGTAAATTTCCTGTTCTTTTTCTCAAATTATCATGTGTTTTCAAATCCCAAATATAGTTAACAATTCTAAGATAGCATCTCTGACAATTAAACAAAATGCCAATTTATTAGACATGAACCATGTCTGCAACCAGGTTTGTATATGGTATTGCCCTAAATTGTGATGTAGTTTCTATGCTATTCTGACCCAGCTCTTCTGCTTTCTTAAACTGTAGTGTATGCTTTACTGTGTTGTGTAAACCCAAACAATTGTGAGTTATGTAATAAACAAATAAATTTGTAGTTAAACAAATGGTGGCATAACACAGTGCAAGAACATTGCTTGAAAATTAAACAACTAACTTTGTGGTAAAATTTAAATCCTTGTTTCTTAACTTTAGCCAACCAAATATTCATATGATCCTTATGTGTTCTATAATAATGCCTATTTGTTTTCTGTCAAAAGCCTCAGCATTTGTCCTTACATCATTTACATCTAAATGAGATATATGTATCTCAGATGTGACACTGTTTTCATTAATCTCCCTTGAGACAACTAAATTCTAATCTGAATAATAGCTAGCATAAAAAGTTAAAACAAGCAACAGAAAGTTGTTGTAAAAAGCACCAGTTAGCATCTGAAGAGGGTGGGTGGCTCAAATACATCAAAATGGCAGGCACAACTAGGTTATCAAAACCCAACCCAGCAGTGGGATTCAAATTTTTTTACTACCAGTTCTGTAGACGTGACTTGGTGGGCATGGCAGAGGAAGGATATTGTAAAATCTCTACTCAGAGGAGGTATTTGCTGGTTCTCCGAACTACTCAAAATTTCCGTGAGCAGTTCTCCAGAACCTGCTGAATACCACCTCTGACCCAACCCCTTTCTACGACGTTGGCCTAAATTACACTAACATAAAGTAGCCTCAGAATATCTACCATTTTGATGTTGTTGCTTTATAATTTTTTTAGAAGTTTGAATTAATATAGTAAACAATAATACAAACTAAAACTATTCTAAAAGAATAAATAAAATGAGGGAATAAAAAGTGCTAGAAACCAAGAAATAAAAAATGTAAAAAAAAAAAAATCCTTACAAAAATTAACTTCCCTTCCTCATCACAAATATCAACTATTTCATTTATATTTTTATCTCTTCTTAACATTTTTAAAATTCTCCTCATAATTTGGCTCTTAATTATAAGAAAATACAATAAGAAAAGTGTTCTACAGTCCAGGAATGGTGTCAACAAAAACTCCAAACAGAGCCTTAAAACAATAATATTAATTAACAAATGTAAAACTCATCATTCCGTATTGCAAATCTTAATTGTAAGCAAATCTACATTTAGAAGGTGGTCTCAGTATTATATTATAAATAAAAGGCTGAAATGTAACATGACAAAGAGGGACAATATCTCCTTTAAAAAGAGAAAGCTCACAAAGATTGCTAAATGCAAAGATAATTAGATATTAAGACAGTTTAAGGCCAGGTCACATCGGCCGACGGATGCAAAACGTATGTAAAAAGGACACAGCGGAGGAGAAAATGTTCCATCTGTTGTTAACCGCTCTCAAAAGTGCCTCAAATTTGCATAAACAGAGCGGACAACAACGGAAAGGAACGGACGGAGAGAGGACGTAGCGAGGATGTTAAGTGGATTCTCCATGGAAGCCTAGCAGATGGAAGCGGATGGAAGCAGATGACACATCCGCAGGGCTTCTGGGGGAGAACAGCGAAGCGGACGCGCAGCGGAAGGAACGGATGCCAAGTGGATACAGTGGATGCATCACGGATGCCTAGCGGATGCCTAGCGGATGCCTAGCGGATGCCTAGCGGATGCAAAGCGTTCATTGCGCATAAGGGGAGGATGCATTGCGTCAGCCCCGCGGATATAAAAGGATGCAGCTCGCAAGCAGGTCACCATTTAGAGGAAAGACCTGCTGCCAGACACATCTCCAGCCAACAACCATGGGGAAGAAGAGGAAGCCTGTGCCTACTCCTGCCAGCCCTGGCAAGAAGGACAGGGCCACCATCCCACCCCCTGGTGCTGACTTTGCTTCTGCTGGGGCTTCTGCTGCTCAGACTGACTCTGCTGGTGTTTCTGCTGGTGCTGGGGCTTCTGCTGGCGCTTCTGCTGGTGCTTACTCTGCTGGTACTGCTCCTGGTGCTGGTGCTTCTGCTGGTGCTTACTCTGCTGGTGCCGCTCCTGATGCTGGTGCTTCTGCTGGTGCTGCTCCTGGTCCTGCTGGTGCTGCTGGTGCTGCTGGTGGTGGTGGTGTGGTGGACCAGCCCCTAGAACCTCAAAGCCCTACTAATGAGGGCCCAGAAGGCCCTGCCAGAGGGAGGAAGAGGCAATCGTGCGATAGGGAGAGGAGACAGTACTCCATTGAAAAGGAACATGAGGATGAGGTGCTCAAATGGCTGAGGGAGAGCGAGTACCTCTGGCGGAAGGGACACAGGCTCTATCGAGACACCAAGCGGAAGCAGGCGGCTTGGAGAGAGAAGGCAGAGAGCCTGGGCTACACTTCGGAGGTCCTCCTTAGGTGGTGGAAGCACATGCACACCTGGTATGGGAAGCTGCACCTCAAGAAGTCTGGCCAGGCCGTGGTCAAGCTCACTGACATGGAGACCTACGTGATGGCCAAGTGCAGCTTCTTGGAGGGTGAGGTCCACCACCAAGGAGCAGCCCCTCTGTCTCCCCTCACTCTCAGGCAGCCCACGAGAGCCAGTCCTCTTCTGGCCAAGAGTCAGCTCCTGTGTCCAGGCAGGTATCTGTGGAGCGCCCCACGATGGAGACCCCCCTGACAGCTGCACTCCCCGTGGCGGAGTGTGTGGAGGACCCCCTGACACAGCTGGAGCAAGAGGAGGCCACTGCCACCAGAGACCAACCCATCCCCACCCCCAGCTCCACCTCCACAGAAAGCAGGCAGAAAGCCAGACCGGAGGGACAGAGCCACACTGTCCTGCTGGAGATCAGGGACACCATCAAAAGCAGTGTAGATCTCCTCTCTCAGCTGGTACACTCTGACATACCATCCTCTAACAGAAAGCCCTTCCTCACTTACGTCAACCAGACCCTCATGGACATGTCCTAATCCCAGTACCAGGTGATCAAGGAGAGGATCACAGGTCTTCTGCACCACCCTCCAGGCCCAGCTGAACCTGCTCCAACACAGTCCAGTTCTGTTCCTCCACCCCAGGTGATGTCACAGCCCTTCCAAGGCTTTCAACAGCCCCTCACCTACCAAGGCTATGGCTACCAGGAGTTCCAGCAGCACATGCAGCCCTTCCCAGTCCAGGCACAGGTTCATCGCATACCACAGGTGCCACCGATGCCACAGATGCCACTGATGCCACCGATGCCACAGATGCCACTGACGCCACAGATGCCACCCATGCCACAGATGCCACCAACGCCACAGATGCCACTGACGCCTCACCTTGCTCAGCTGCAGACCAGACAGCCCCACTACATTCCTCCTTCCTCCACCCCACAGCCAAGCCCGGCCTCAGAACATCTGTCATCGGTCTTGGGACTGACACCCCATGTCATGGAGGAAGGAGGAATCTCAACATCACAGGACTGAGCCAGCACTCTGAGAGCTTCCTCCACACACCATCCTCTGTTGTCCTCTCGGGGCCAGGCACCCCAATGGCGCCTCAGACCAGCACTCCAGCCATTGCCACCTCCACAGCACCTGGACCCTTCACCCCTGAGACTATGGGCACACCTCAGAGTGACTGAGAAGAGTGCCAGAGACTGGGTTGCTACCTGTTGACTTTATCTTTCCTTGGGACACTTTACTTGGGTCATTTGCTTTTACAGTTTGCTATTAATAAAGGTTACCTTTGCTTCACACACTTGCTTCAGTTCTTTTAGTAAATAAAGTCTTGGTGGAAACTTTTAGGAATGGTTTAAGCCTTTGCATGCTTGTGGGATGGGAAATAGCAGTGGAATGTGCAGGGATACGTGTGGGATGGGAAATAGCTGTGGGATGGGTTAGGATAGCAGTGGGATGGGCAGGGATACCTGTGGGATGGATAATAGCTGTGGGATGGGCAGGGATACCTGTGAGATGGGTAATAGCTGTGGGATAGATAAACCTCCAGTGCAAGCATAGTGGGACTGTATGGTCCACCCTCCCAGGTGCCACACCTATGGCCCTTTATTATCAATAACAATTTAATCATTCATCAACACATTTCAACATAAACACAACTCTTTATTAAATGCCCTGTAGGGCCACTCAACATACATGGCACAATCTCATCAGTGTGATGAGACAGGCTGAAGGAAGCATCCATTAAGCATCTACCATCCTGTCTTGCCACTCCTCTGCTCCAGCTGGGGAGTTGCACCAGTGTCTCAGGAGGTTGCGCTGCTTCTTCCCTTCACGTGAAGCTCTGTTGGGGCCTTGCACATCCACAATGTCTATCAGATTTCGTCCTTGCCTCCATTCACCAGGCTCCATGTCCCTATTGACTTGTTGGCAGTCCACAAGCCTGATCTGCAACACTGGGTAGTGGGTGCGCATGAGATTGTGCAGGATGCAGCAAGCTTCCACGATGCTCCTCACGGTCTCTGGGAGATGCTGCATGGTGGTGAGAAGTACCTGGAACCTGTTGGCCAGGATGCCAAAGGCATTTTCCACCACCCGTCTTGCCCTGAACAGCCTGTAGTTGAAGATCCTCTCTTCACGGGTGAGGCATCTGGAAGTGTAGGGCTTCATGAGGTAGGTTCTGAGGGAGAAGGCGTCATCCCCCACAATGAAGTAGGGCACATCTTGTGTATCGTTGGGCAAGGGGTCTGGATCTGGGAAGCCCATGATGAGGTTGCATTCCAGCCCCTCCTTGAGGTGACTGGCGTTGTATACCTGGGCATCTGAAGCTGACCCGTTGCCTGAAGCATCGATGTACGTGAACTTGTAGTCAGCATCGACCATGGCAAGAGGATGATGCTGAAGAAGCCCTTGTAGTTGAAATAAGTGGACCCTGAGTTGGCTGGAGCTTTGCAAGCCACGTGCTTCCCATCTATAGCTCCAACAATGTGGGGGAAGTTCCACTTCTGATACCACTGCTCTGCAACTTTCTTCCAGCCTTCTTCAGTGGAGGGGCACTGGAGGAGCTCCTCCAGGTGTTCTTCGATGATGGCCTGCACCACTTCTCTGACCACAATGCTGATGGTGTTGTGTGGCACCCTCCAGGCGTACTGCATGTTCCTGTACATGGTCCCTGAGGCCAGGTGACGCAGAGTCAGTGCCACCTTCAGTCCAGGGTCCAGGCTGGGCCAGAAGTTGGTGTTTGCCTTGGTCAACCTGGGTCTCAGCCGCTCCACAACTTTGTCAAACATGGCTGGAGGCATCCTCATGAAGTTCTGGAATGCACGAGGGTCTTTGTTCCTCAGCTCCACCATCAGCTTGTTATATAGTCCGTGATCCATCTTTGAACCCAGACACTTCTTGGACACCTCCTTTTCCTTGCATAGAACAGATGAAAGAGCCTGTAGAGGGCTTCGCACTGTTGTAGAACGATGGCGGCTACCAAAAGGAGTGTGCGACGATCCATGGTGGAGATGACTGGATGCTGTGGAAGAGCAAGAGCAAGATCAAGGCTGAAGAGGTCTGCACAGCAGGGCTGCTGGACTGAAAGTGAGATCCAGGTGATTTCTCCCCTTTTTTACAGGAAATATCGTTTTTCCGCTAGGTGTCCTTCTGCATCCTCTAGACATCCTGCAGACATCCTAAATATCCGAGATACATCCCCTATATGAACTTTTTTTCCGTTTTAATGCTTTATATGCGAGCTGCATCCACTTTTATCCTTTCTACGTCTGTGCTACTCACGCTGCATGTCCGTTCCGCGTCCGTTTCCCTTCCTCCCTGTGTCCGTTTTCTGCTGGAGCGGATGTGAGTTGCGCGGATGCGCAGCGGATGCCTAGCGGATATAGTGGATGCGTAACGGATGACGACGGATGTAGAACGGATGTTCCCCATATGCGTTGCGGATGTAGAATGGACGCGCTGGATACTTTATCCGCTCAAAAAGTTTTGTGCAGCTCAAAACTTTTTGAGCGGATGAAATCTCAGTAGATGGATGCTGGACAGAGAGAGAGTATGAAAAACGTATGCAGTGAGTACAGAACGGATGCAACGCGTTAACCAATGGATGGCAAGTGTTTCTCTCCGTTTTATATCCTCTTTCCATCCATTGGTGCAGTGTGACATGGACTTTAGATTCTGTCAGATTAGGATACAAATTAGGGGGAAAGGCTTAAACACCAAGGTCTTCTTTGTCCAGTTCTCAGAGACTCAATTGACTATAAATAAATCCAACATTTATATTTCTAATCCAGATTTCAGCAAGTCCAAAAAGAGCAAGCCCCAAAAATATGTTACATTTTAACCCTGATTGAATCAACCCTTTTTATGCTCCTTCCTTTTAGGTAAAAGAATCTTGATTTTTAATCCATTATTCATCCATGAGTAATCCATTTAATTTGTGATTATTGATTCTTCTGTCCAATTTCTTCCTTTTTGGTGTTGTTAACCTGATGTTGTTTTTAGCAGTGTTTTTATGTTACACAGCATTACTACAGGTATACTGTATATCAGGTTTATGGAGCATTTTAAAGCAGGGTATAAATGATACATGGTATCATACATGGTAACTCTGAGCAGCTTACAAAATACATACTTCTGAAATATTTTTTTAAAAGAAGAAACTATAAAAGATGCAATTTACAGAAAACTAATGTCCCTTGTGGCAGGGTTAGATTTTAGAATGATATGTGGTTGTAATCAAACATAAGAATCCCATGCCTCATTTATCCACCCAATTCTACATTGTCCAATGTATATACTGAATGATATAATACCACTACATTACACTTCCCTTATTACTCACTACTTGCAATTAGGATAAAATTTCCGAGGATGATGATGCAATATGCATTTTATGTTCAAGACACAACAGGAATGGATGGGGAAAAATATGGAATTCCTCTTCTTTTTTGCAGAGCTCAGAATCAAATTCCATACCATGATAAAAATGTCATTATCAATATTGTGATTAAATATGTTCAGTTAGCAATTGTACAACATTCACAGACTGTTATTAATTATTGCTGCTACCTAAAAGTGACGTATATATTAGAAGGGAATCCTGTGATACACTCTTTCCTGAACTCTTCCATTCAATTTGCAGGGTGAGAAGGTGAGAATTTGCATAACATTCTATGCAAATATAAAACCACTAAAAACTAACCAAAAATATCTTTCTCCAAAACTATACTTGCACAAGTGCCTTATTTCATGAGAAAGGCATCCAAGCATGGAATTTCTTCCTCTTCAACCTGAACAATAGGTTTCGAGGAAGAATAATTTTGTTGCTTTATCAAATATTCTGGCTTATTTCACAAACTATGGTTAAGGCAAAAACAAAAAACAAAACCCCACAGTATAAAATGTGTCCTCTGCATAACCCAACCCATGGCTGGCTGGGGAATTCTGGGAGTTGAAGTCCATAGGTCTTAAAATTGCCAAGATTGGACATCCTTTTAATCAATGAACTTGTTCAAAACTGTTTTTCATCAAAATTGCCCAAGCTTGCCACATAGCTAGATTGAGACATGCTTTTAATACATTTCCTCATGCCAACGCAGGCAGGAAACACTTCCTTTTGGGTCATGTTTTTCTCATTGCTTTTAGCCCAAGTGTTGTCTGTTTTCCTTTTATAAATCCAGATGTTAATGACTTTAAACACTGAAAAAGAATATGTTAACAAGAGCAACCATATGTAGAGTGGGAATAACTAATGGAATACTTGAACTGTAACCTCTAAATTCAAAAGAAGCTACAATGACAGGGTTGGACAACTCCACGGAACAACGTTGTTGAAAAAAGAGATATCCTTTATTTCCAAAGTGTTATAACTATCTTACTGGTATTATATCCCCTAATTGTCCAGCCCAGATTAGATCTTATTCTTCTCCTAACCCTAAACAAGGTAAGTTCTTCCTTCAAAGAATGAACCCCTCTATGAAACAGTACACCAAACTCCTGCAGTTGATACACTTCTTATTTATCATCATTCTAGCTACTGTCAGGATGATACATACACATGTTTTCAGCCAATGTAGTCTTGAGTTTTCTTTTGCCAATTGAGCCTGCTTCTCATGCATGCATTCTTATTCTTATTCATTCTTATGCGTTCTTATTCTTATTCATTCTTATGCATGCATAAGCGCACCAACGTGCCTACCATCCCTGTCCTATTGTTTCTTTTATTTTTTTTAATTTTTCTTATATGTATCCATGTATTCATAACTATGTTTTTACTTATACCTATCGTCTTGTTAGCAATTGGCAAACCAAATAAAATAAATAAATAAATAAATTATTAAAGTAATTGAACAGAAACTAGCATACTAAGTCATTCAACTCCATAATCATCTCTATTTGTGGTAATGTGTGGTGGTCTTAATATAACCCCCACCCATAATCTTAGAAAATAAAAGTGGTAGGTGGGCCAAACTTTGTGCCTATCTGACCAGAAAATATGGAGAGATATAAGATCCCGTACAGTGTTAGTAATTCGTGATAAAGTGATGTCCTGACTTCACCATAGGAAAATAAGGAGGAAGAGTGGCCAGCTACTTTTTTTTCTATATATAATTTTATTAAGCAAAACAATGGTCTGATTAAAGCCTTGATCAAGCAAATAAATTTTATATTCCTTCCTTTTATATTGAACAGTCTTCACCACTAGCTCATCCAAAAATTGTTGTTGTAGGATTTGATTTCTCTCCATTCTTCCATTCTATATCACATATGTTCTACTGTACAAACATCTTCAAGTGTTTAACAAGCCTGTTTTATAGATTCAATTAAGAAAACATTTTCCAAGTTATTTTCTTGGTTTGTCATTTGCATTTCTTCTTTAATTTTTAAAACTTCAGCCATTTTCTTTTGTATATCCAAGAAAGCATCCTTTTCTCAATTCATTCTCTTGGCCTCTCATTTGTAGTTCCATTTTTGGTTCTCTATCTTGTGAGACCGAATTTGTTCCACATCTGTCATTCCCTCATTAATGTTTTTGAATATAGTCTATTCAGAAATCATTACTGTTGATATTGAAGTAGCAATTTCTGAATCCATTCTTGAAAGATCTCCTTGAATACTTCCATGTTATTACTTTTAGTTTTTATAGTTCTTTTCCTTCTCACGAGAAGCTATTTTTTATAGTTACTTACAAAATCTTATACATCAGTAAAAGTTAATATTCCAAATTTAACTAAACCCTTAATCCATTCCTAACTTTCTTCGATCAAAATCTTATGTAGCTTTTTGCTTTTTGTTTCAAATACTAAGTTCTTAAGCTTGCAATTAATTTGTCTTGTTCAGAATTGAAACTAAACTCACTTTGTGACTTTTCAAGCTTACTATCCTGAAGCTCTCTAATAGCTTTAAGAGGGTTAATAGGCAATTTCCAACAGTGATTAGAAAGTATGATTTGCAAACATAGCATGTTTTTTAAAAGGTTGAGATGGCTGATCCCACTGTCTCTTGGCACTCAAACCCAAGGAGACCCCTTTCCTATGAGAGGAGCAGCTGAGGGATGACTACTTTTTTCATGTATATTTCTTACAATTCTTCATTTGAACAATCTATCTTGAAAGCTACAACATCTTAGACATTTAATAAATCTGCTTTTCCATTTTTCATGTTCTATCTTATTGCCTTGGAATGCTCCTCAAGTTTGTTGAAGTCATTTTTTTTAGTTTTCTATAACTTCAGCAAGATTTTGTTATGTATTTCTCAGAGTCATTTGCTTTTGAGCTACATACATTAGAGAAATAAAAGATGGTCAGTTAATCCAAGTATATCTGAAGCTATTTTCATAAAGAGAGGAATGGATCATTGGAAGGAAAGAGAAGGTGCTTCTCTTAAGACCCTCATTGTACTGCAAACCCCATAGATTACTCCCAAAGGAATGTGGTCTTTGTTGAGACAAAAAATGCCTATTCCTACTGTAAGTGCAAAAGTTGTGAAAACATGAATGGATTGCATTAGGATCTGTAAAAATAGATGGAATCCCACCAAGATTATTCTGGATGCATAGATGAAGAGATTCTGGATCATGGCATGGAAAGTCCAACTGTGTTTCTGCCCTGATCCATAGTAATCGAGGCATTGATCGCATGTCATTTATATTACTGTAATTAATTTTCTTAATGGAAAATACTTATATTCAGTGATGGAGAAGTGTGCTAGGCTGGAATTATATCACATATGTTCCTATATGTATTGACCCATTTATTTTTAGCGCAATTCCATGTATTATGATCATTCATCATGGTGAATGGATGATAGATAATGATAGATAGATGGGTAAGAGAGAGAGAGAGACAGAGAGAGAGAGAGAGAGAGAGATAAGTAGAGAGATAAGTAGATAGATAGATAGATAAATGATATAGAGTTAATTTTCCCCCATGTCATCACTCTACTGAACACTTAATTCCCACAGCACTGTCTCATTTCTCATCTTTTCTCATCTCATCTTTCCTACTATTTTCTATTGGTTTCTTATGATTTATCAATTGTTGCTTGTAACTTATGATTAAGATTTATTACCTGTGATTTATTACTTGCTGTTTATATGTGTGCTGTGAGCTTATGACCAGGAGACAATTTCCTTGTGTGTCCAATCACGCTTAGCCAATATAGAATTATATTCTGTTCTACTCTATTCTGCTCTACTCTACTCTACTCTACTCTACTCTACTCTACTCTACTCTACTCTACTCTACTCTA
>BLBF01000004.1:19862329-19877537 GCA_015471245.1 Laticauda colubrina | reverse complement strand
TACTCTACTCTACTCTACTCTACTCTACTCTACTCTACTCTACTCTATTCCAATGGTGTTTCTACTATGTACAAGTAGGGATTATACTTTTTGTGGGTATGTTGAAGAAGCAAGAAACTTCTCATTATGACACCTCTACTTTAGAGATCTTTCACTTCTGAGATATGAAAGGCATTTCAGTGGATACTGCTATGATGTCCATTCTTTGATCCATTTGGAGCTGACTAGTTTGAATATATAGACCCTACACAAAATAGTTTATAACAGGTTTTTGTTTTTCACTTTTCATTTATTATTTCCCTTTTAAATTATATCAGCTGATTTGCCACTTTTTAAATTCAGGAGAAATATGGGAAGAGAAAGGAGGGAGAAAAAAGAGTCTGTTGACAAAAGCAATATTTGAATGGGAGATATCTCAATTTTTACCACAATCTCTTAGCCATGAAGCTCATACAGCAATAATTAGCAACATGAAGATTCAGTCCAATTTAACTGGAGCTTCCCAAGTGGCTTCCAACATGTTCTTCCAGCAAGCTGATGCTGAAGTTTCTTGTTTACTCCCAGTTCTTTATTCATTTGAAATCCTGGCAGAATCAGTCAAATATCTATAACCTAAAGTTTATATAAGGCTACACCTAAGAGAACTAACATGTCGTATGTCTTTAATCAAAGCATTTTGCAGTTCAAGATAAACAATAATTCTATAATGAGATTTTAAGGAACCGAAAGTAAGTCCCATTGGCATCAAACCACAAGGAAATGCTGAAACATTTGAACTTTCTCCATGTTGGGACAGAAGCTTGACAACAGACCCTTTTATTTCTCACCTCAGCTACTTCTCCAAGAAACTAATAAAAAAGGTTCAAAGCCACTTCCGCTGAATGAAAAACACTTTGGGAATAGAGGTTGCTGAAAACATACTGGAATAATCAGTTCTTGCTTTCTGCCTTTGATCTGTTAGTCTTCGGTTAAGTCGAAATATGCTCCTAATCCTGACACAGATTAGTTGCTAATCAATTATTTCACATGAACATGGATTTTTTTTTCTGCATTAGAATATTAAGTACAGGTAGTCCTGGACTTACGACCACAATTGAGCCCAGAATTTATTTTGCTAAATGAGACATTTGCTGAGTAGATTTTGTCCCATTTTACAACTTTTCTTGCCACATTTGTTAAGTGAATCATTGAAGTTGTTAAATTAGTAACATGGTTGTTAAGTGAGTCTGGCTTCCTCATGGACTTTGCTTGTCAGAAGATTGCAAAAGGGATCACATGACCCAGGACACTGCAACCGTCATATGAACTAATTGTCAAGCACCTGAATGTAAATCATGTGACCATGTGGATGCTGCAACAGTCATAAGTGTGAAAAATGGTCATAAGTCTAATTTTTCAGTGCTGTTGTAACTTTGAACTGCCACTAAACAAATTGTTGTAAGTTGATGACTACCTTTTTGGTAAACTTTATTTGCCAGATTGAGACTGAAGTTTTATATATCTATATAATTTATGTGAAACTGTAATTTTCACATGTGTGTGTGTGTGAGAGAGAGAGAGAGAGAGAGGGAGTGAGAGGAAGAGGGAGAGAATGTGGACAAATTCACACATATAGTCAGGGAACTTCTATCCACACTTCTATGAATAACTACACTTTTATGGCTTTAATTTAACACATGAGTGGTTTCCTGGGTAAACTTTCACTTTAATATCCATTTCATGCCATATAATAATATGATATTCTCACACAGCTTTTTCATCATGAAGAAAAAAGCTAAAGGAGAACTTTCATATTCTTGCATATTTGAAGTATTGAGTGAAAAGTCTGCAATGACTCAATTACATTGCAAAAGAGAATATTTAAAAGAACCAGTGGAAATCACCCTTTAAACAAAATTGCTATTGTGAAAAAATAGAATAAATTTGCATTAGTGGGGCTAATAAAACAGAGACTGAATAACACTATGCTTCATATAATTGTAATTAGTTTCCCTGAGGCCAGATCTAGTGTTGTAACTGGAACAAAGTTGTTGTTATGGTATCCCTTGTTTGCTTAGTCCTCTTGTCTATTAATACCTAATGATAACAGTACACAATGTGATATTATAGCTGTTCCGTCCAGAAAGAAGCGCAGGAGACCGGGTTCCAAACAACAACTCTTTATTTCAAACTGCTAGGTAAAGAAACGGAACATGGCCCAAGCCGCGGCAGCCCTTTATATAGCGGATAGCCTGCCGGCTTTGGCCAATGACAGTTATTTAACTCTTCCCCCGTTTGGCGGCTTCCCGGATTGGTTCCTAGCAAACCAATCCGTAAGTAGCCTTTTCGGCCAATCAGAATGAAGTACCTGGAACCTACCAAGTTCCATACAGAACATCCCTCCCCTTTAGTTCAGTCCAACGTGGGTGACTTAGTCACACAGGTAGGTGGAGCTTTTCCTAGCTCTAGTTGACCTGCGCGGCTCAGTCTTGTTTTGGTTTTCAAGTGGTTCGGACAGGATCGCTGCCTCTCTCGATCTTCTCCATGGAACCTCCTGGAAGAGTGAGTCAGCCATGCCGCTTCCGCCTGAGTCTCTCGGGCCGGTTGAGATGGCTCTGCCACTCCCTCCTGGTTTAGCTGGGTTGGTTGATCTGGCCTGGCTGTCTCCTTCCAGGAAGGCCTCACTTCGTTCTCCTGCTCCTGGACTTCTTTCTTGGGGTTCATCGAACAGTGAGTGCTCTTTTTGTTTGGTTAGATTGTTGTTTTTCAGAGTTTGTTGTCTTGTTATGGGAGGTTCATCTCTCCCTTTTTTATTTATTTGTACTTTCCCCCCCCCCTTGGTTATTTTTTCATCGGAATTTATTATTTTTGGTTCTGTGACGGTTTTTCTTTCGAGGTTGCGGGAATGAAGTTGGTCTATGTGCCACTTCCATTCCCTCCCATCGTCTAGCATTAGTCGGTAGGACCGGGGGCCTGTGACTTGTGTGATGGTGGCTGGCAGCCATAGGGGGTCCCCGGTAAGGTTCTTGGCATAGAGTAGGTCGCCGATTTCGAAGGTACAGTATTTGCTAGAGGAGTTGGGGGGCTTGTCCCATGTATAGGTGGGGTGTAACTTGTCCAGGTAGGACCATAGTTTCCAACCCATTAATAGTTCAGCCGGGCTTTTATTCGTAATGCTACTAGGGGTAATATGTTGCAATGTTAGGAAACAGTTGAGTTTGTCTTGCACGTCCCCCTTGTCCATTCTCTCTAGGCCTTCCTTAGTATATCTAACCATGCGTTCGGTCCTGCCATTCACAGCCAGATGGGCCGGCGCGGTTAATGTGTGACGGACACCCTGAGCAAGCAGGTATTGTTCAAACTGCAAGGTGGTAAACTGAGGCCCGTTGTCCGAAACCAGTACATCTGGTAGCCTGTGTGTTGCAAAGAGTTTGTCGAGCTACTTCATGACAGCCTCGGTGGTTATGGAAGCCATGAGGATGACTTCCAACCAGTTCGAGTATGCATCGACAACAATCAAAAAGGTTCATTGGCCCCGTGAAGTCAATGTGCACCCAAGACCAAGGGCCCCGGGGAGTTTCCCAGTCTCATATAGGTGCCTGTGGGGGGGGGGGGTAGGCCTTATTTTCTGACAGGCGTGGCATGTTGCAACCCAGCGTTCTATGTCTTTGTCCAGCCCTGGCCACCAGACGTAACTCTTAGCCAGGGCTTTCATTTTGACTATGCCCGGGTGACCCTCGTACAACATGCCTAGGACGGTTTCTTGTAGGCTGCTTGGGATTACCACCCTGTCACCCCATAAGATGCACTCCTTTTCAATAGACAGCTCAGTCTGTCTAGCATGGAAAGGTTTAAAAGCCTCAGTTTTTTTATTTTCCTCTGGCAAGCCTTTACCTACCCAGTTCAGTATATGCGCTGTCAAAGGATCTTTGACTGTGGCTTTCGCGACGTTGGCTGCACTCAGCAGTAGCTCCGGGCAGTCTCCAGTTGGAATGTGGAGGTAGTTGGAGCAGGGTCGTCTTCTGTGATGGGCAACAGGGAACGGCTCAGGGCGTCGGCATGTGAGATGGCTTTGCCGGGTCTGTGGAGTAGCGTGTAGAAGTAGGCAGCGAGGAATTCAGACCACCTCATCATTCTCGGAGACACAATGTTTGGGGTTGGCTTGTTTCCCGCCAGAATTCCAAGAAGAGGCTTGTGGTTGGTTACGATAGAAAAGGGTCTACCGTAAAGGTATTCATGGAATCGTTTGACCCCGGCGACGATTGCCAGGGCTTCATGATCAAGTTGGCTGTAATTGTGTTCCGCTTTGGAGAGAAGATCTTCTCCACATGCTAAATAAGGAACAATAACTGGAACCTTTGAAGGACATGCCGTACTCCATATTCCAAAACTGGGAGGGGACATCACTAAGAAGCAAAAGAGACTAGGGCAAAATTCAAAATTGATTTCATTCTATATCATTTAATTGTGCTAGATGGAGAAAATTTATAAGTACCGTGTTTCTCCAACAATATTGTCTCCACCAATAGGAAGGCCCAGCATGATTTCTAGGCATGAGGTGAAATTAAGTCCCGCCCCCAAAATTTAGGCCTATTTAAATCATGCGTTTCCCTGCCATTTCTCACATCGTTCGTTAGAACTACACGAGATGAAAAGAAATGGGCAGGGGAAGGGCGGGGGGGATAGGGAGAAAACTTGCCTTTAGGAGTGCCCTGCAGGTAGCCTTGGCTAGAATACCCTGATAGCCGATAGAAGCTCCCTGAAGGCAGAGTCCTCAGCCGCTTCAGGGCGTGGCATGGCTACCCGTGTCCCCTCACCTTTAGGGCAGTCTCTTTCAGGTGATGGAAGCTCCCCAAGTGCAGTCACCAGCCACTTCCATTGGCCAGAAGAAACAGCCTCAGGGCGAGTGCACACACACACACACTCCCCTCACCGTGAGGCTGCTTCTTTCGGCAGATGAAAGCTGCCTTGAAGGCAGAGTCCCCAGCCGCTTTGGGATGAGACAGGGCTGCCCGTGTCCCCTGGCCTTTAGGCAATCTTTTTTGGGTGATGGAAGCTCCCCAAATGCAGTCACCAATCATTTCGATCGGCCGGTAGAAGCGGCCTCGGGGCGAGCGCACACACACATTTCCTTCACTGTGAGGCCGCTTCTACTGGACGATTGAAGTGGTTGGTGACTGCATTTCGGGCGCTTCCATCACCCGAAAGAGACTGCCTAAAGGCGAGGAGACACAGGCAGCCACGCTTCGCCCTGAAGCGGCTGGGGATTCTGCCTTCAAGGAAGCTTTTGTTTGCCAATAGAAGCAGCCTCGTGGCGAGGGGAGCGTGTGTGTGTGTGTGTACATGCGCTCACCCCGAAGCCGCTTCTACCGGCTGATCAAAGTGGCTGGTGACTGCATTTGGGGAACTTCCATTGCCCAAAAGAGACTGCCTAAAGGCGAGGGGACATGGGCAGCCACACCTCGCCCTGAAGTGGCTGGGGACTCTGCCTTCAAGGCAGCTTTCGTCTGCTGATAGAAGCGTCCTTGCGGTGAGGGAAGTGTGTGTGTGTGTGTGTGTGTTTGTGTGTGTGTGCGTGCGCGTGCGCGCGCTCACCCCGAGGCCGCTTCTACCGGTTGATCGAAGTGGCTGGTGACTGCATTTGGGGAGCTTCCATCGCCCGAAAGAGATTGCCTAAAGGCGAGGGGACACGGACAGCTATGCCACACCCTGAAGCAGCTGGGGACTCTGCCTTCATCAGGGAGCTTTTATCGTCTGATAGAAGCAGCCTCGCGGTGAGGTACATGTATATGGGCCGCTCTAGGTGGGGGAGGAAGTTAAGTCACCCCCAAAAAGATGGCCTAGCCATTTTTTCAGGGGTCAAAAAAAAATAACGCCCGGCCTTATTTTGTGAGAAACACGGTAATACAATTTATCAAAAAAGCACAAACATTTTTCTCTTTTGTTACAGCAACAATGTTTGGAGAAATTTCCCCTAAAACTCGCATGGACTGCAAATTGTACATTATCTGCTAATTAAATAAAGCTATCTCTTTAAATTGTTTCAAATAATACTATTTAATGAGCAGTTGTGCATACAAAGCTTCTTGATAGAAGATACTATTTCTGCTTGTTAATATAACTCGCAGTTGCTTATTTTAAGCTCATGAGAGCTTGGAAATAATATATATTATACTATTTCTGTCCACATTGTGTCAATTTTCTGATCAAGTTCATCAAATTGATGATAAATCAAATGATGTTAAATCTTATATATTATACTCTTTGTATATAAAACCATTTATACAAACAACCCAGAAATTTGCCTTTCTTGGAAAAAATACGCTAATACGACATAATCCACTTTTATAAGTTGCAGTGCTGCCAGATCACATGTTTAAATATTCACTCTCTCGTGACCCTCATTTCCCTCCACCACTGTATGGGTACTTTATGTCATCAGATTCTGGAAGTTTATAAATTCAGTAGAATAAAAGCTATGGTTAATCTGATTCAGCTGAGAAGGTAGAACAGAAGTTTTTAATAAGCTTGCAAATATATAATTGCTGATCAAATGCTATGTTTAAATGCAGAAATATCTTCTTTGAAGGATATATCTATATATATCTAGGCTTGGGTGTGAATGAACTCTTAATGGGATATTCCCAGTTGTGTAAATTTTTCTCCTTCCAGTCCTCTTTGTGTCTGAAAAGTTGGGAATCCTCTAGAATTATGTGGGAAATAGCATTGGATCTGGAAAATATAGGAGGAACCTTAATTCATTAAAATCACTTTCTTCTTAGTCAATGAAACTTCCATTAAATCAAAGATCAATAATTCCTCTAATTATGAAACAAGTAACATAGAGTTTGATTCTGAAGTGACACCAAATAATGACTAAGCCAAGTACAAGCTTAACAGTGTTTTGAAGAGAAAATAGAAGCCATTGTTTTCCAACTCAAATGAAATAATGAATTATAGTATGCAGAAAAATTGTTAGGCACAAAGAACCAAGACTATTTGTGAGAGTTGCAGCATAAATGATTTATTGAAACCAAAATCCAAGCATATGGTCAATTAATGATCAGGATTAAATTGGTTCTAGATAATCTCCAATGGAATCCTTTTTTTAAAAAAAAAGTTTTTTTTATTTCAATCTACACATACACAACAATACATCAACCGTATGGCATCATTATATCATACATTTTAGTATAAGCAAACTTAATAATCTCTTAATATCCACATTCATATTAAGTCAAAATCCTTCCTTGCTTATTTTCAACATTTCAATACTCTCTCCTAATGCCAACTACCATATCAGTTAGATATACCTAATAATTTCATTATTCAATTTCCTCCTCAATTTTTTTAAAATAAAAAATCTCATTTGGCAAGCAGTATGGTTTCAATACAATACAAACATGACCATATAGGGCATTGGTACTTACCTGACATGCTCGTTCTCTTTGAGCTGTGAAGAGTATCCAGTAGTGGGAGGTGCTTCTGTCTCTGCATGTCTAGGCTGGGTTTAATTTGTGGAACGCTCCTCCTCCTCCATGGGACTCTTCCCCAGCGTTCCCTAGTTTTGGCGAAGACGAGAGAAATAAATTCCCTCGTTCTCAATGCCCTAGCAAATTTCTTGGCCAAAACAGGACCCCACCAGACAGAAAAAGGGTGGGGCTGGATGCTCTTCACAGCTCAAAGAGAATGGGTATGTGTCAGGGAAGTACCAACACTCTTTTTCCCATGAGTTGTTCAGAGCATCCACTAGTGGGACATATCAAAGCTTGGCCTGTCCTACGAGAGGGACTCTATCCAGCCTGGAAACCCCTCCTGGTCCCTGTGGACCCGTTGCAGAACTCTTTTGCCAAAGGAGGTCTCAGTGGATGCAATCACATCTATTTTATAATGCCTCATGAATGGTGATGGAGAGGCCCAGGTTGTGGCTCGACAGATTTCAGTTATTGGTGCCTGTGTGGCCCATGCTGCCGATGTTGCAGCGCTCCTTGTTGAATGAGTTGCTATGCCTCTGGGCACCTGCAGTGATTGAGTCTGATACGTTTTCGCTATCACGGCCTGTAGCCAATGGCCTATTGAAGAAGATGAGACCTTGCATCCCTGAGTGTTGGGCTGAAATGAAACAAATAAGGCTTCCATTCTTCTGAAAGTTGCTGTGCAGTTAATATATATTCGCAATGTTCACCTCACATCAAGCCATGCCATTGTAGTTCCAACCCTTGGGATGGTCTGGGACAAAAATTAGGAAGTATCAGATCTTATTCCCTATGAAAAACTGAGTTAATTGTGGGAATAAACATAGGATCAGGACAAAGTACCACCCAGTCAGAATGGAAAACACAAAGATCTTGTCTGACAGACAAAGCTGTAAGTTCCGAAATATGATGAGCAGAAGTGATCGCTACAAGGAAAACTACTTTATATGTCAGAAATTGGAGACTTGATGATTTCAAGGGTTTGAAAGGGCCTTAGTGAGTGCGACAAGGACCTTGTTAAGGTCCCAGGTGGGATAACGGTGTACCACTGGAGGGCGTAAATTTGTGGCTCCTCTAAGGAAACTCCATATGCGTGGATGATGGGAAAGATATAGTAGACCTTCACAACTGAGAACTGACACCAAGGCTGCCACCTGTCTTTTCAAGGATTAGATGATAATCCCTTGTCAAGTCCCTCTTGCAAGAACTCTAGGATTTGAGCCACAGATGGAGAGATAGGATCAATTTGAGACTTAGTACACCATTTGCGGAAACTGGACCATGTGCCATTGTAAATGCAAGTTGTTGAGGCTTGGATGGTGGCGATAACTCTGTTGGAAAACTTTTCGCTCTTCAGACAACTTCACTCAACCTCCAGATGGTCAGGTGCGACCATTGAGGGTCCAGATGTTGAAGGGGTCCCTGGGTTAGCAAGACCCTGTCTGGCAGAATTCTCCATAGTGTTGATATGGATAGACTGCACAGGTCTGCAAACCACGGCCGTCTGGGCCAGTAAGGAGCTACTAGAAGCAGCTCCGCCCTCTCATCTAGCAGTTTCTGGATGACCTTGGGAAGCAGTGGAAGTGGCGGGAATGCATACAGAAGTCCCGGGGGCCAACGACAGTGGAATGAATTGAAGTTCTCAGCTCCTTGAGAGGGGTACCTGGAAAAGAATCTCGGGAGCTGAGTATTGAGGGGGGAAGTAAACAGGTTCACTACCGGCTGTCCAAATGTCCTGACCGCCTCTTGAAACAGGGTCGGATGGAGGCACCACTCCAATTGATTGATCGTGGCCCTGCTTAGCCAGTCTGCCTGTGTATTCGACAGGCCCGAAATGTGCTCTGCCCTGATGGAAAGTAGGTTGCTCTCTGCCCAACGACACAAGCGCTCCACTTCCTGCATGAGATGTTTCGATTGTGTGCCCCCCTGTTTGTTTATGTGAGCTTTGGCTGTTACATTGTCGGTCAATATTAGTATGTGCTGATTGCGTACTTGTGGAAGGAAGCTGCGGAGAAGCAGGTGTACTGCTTGAAGCTCCAGCCAGTTTATGCTGCACGACTGTTCTATGATGGACCAGCGGCCTTGAGTTGTGAGTGATTGAACATGCACTCCCCATCCAAACAGGCTGGCATCGGTGGTGGTGGTAAGTCTGTGGCTCTTTGAAGAGGCAGCCTCTGTTGATGACTGGTCTGGTCCACCAGAGGAGAAATATGAGGACCTTTGATGGTACCTTGACCTTGTATTTGGAATTGCTTCGGCCGGAGCACTGGTATGGGAGCAGGAACCACTGGAGGGATCTAGTGTGGAGCCAGGCCCAAGGGATGATAGATATACATGAGATCATTTTGCCTCACAATTTTGATAGTTCCACTAGGGACACCCTCTTAAGATCCCTGATCTCCTTAACTAATTGCTGAATGCTATTTAGTGTATCTGCTGACAGGTAAACTTTGCCTTCCACTGTATCTATGACTGCCCCCAGATGGGTTAACTGAGTCGACAGTGTTAAATGAACTCTTTTTCCAACCTGTGTTGTTGTAGGGATTGTAATGTGTTCTGAGTATCTCTGACTGCTTGATGGTTGGAAGATGACAAAATCAAGATGTCATCAAGATAACACTGGAGCCGTATGGGGATATCATGGAGATGAGCAGTTAGCGTGAGAACCTTTGTGAAGGTCCTGGGGGCAGAAGCTTGTCTGAAAGGAAGGGCCCCATACTCAAAATGGTGGTTATTATAACAGAATCTCAGAAAATTATAGTGGGAAGGTCAAATAGCAGTATGTCGGTATGCCTCCATCAGATCTATGGACATAAGGACGTCACCCTTTCTGATACAAAGTAAGATAGATTGCAGGGTGTGCGTTTTAAACTTGCGATATACTAAGAAATGGTTAAGACATTTCAGATCCAGTATTGCTCTCCACCCCCCCGAACTTTTGGGAACAAAAAAAGATGTGAATAGAAACCTCACCCTCATTGATTGGTAGCTACTGGTTGGATGACTAGTATGTCCAGTGGATGATGGATAGCTGTTTCCATAAGATTACGTTTAACTGCATCTCTGGAAACAGGGCATGACATAAAAAAGTCTGGGGGAGTGGATTGAAACTCCAGAGCAAGACCAAATCTGATCATGTCTCTGACCAGAAATCAGACATTGAGGAGTCCCATTGGTCCGCAAATAATTTAAGGCGTCCACCAATGGGAGCCAGGTCCGGGGAGTTATCTTGGACACTGGAAAGACCTATTTTTTGCTCCTCAAAAGGATCTCTTGGATTGGCTACCCCTTCTGTTCCTATCCCCGAAATCAAACCTCTGTAGCTGCTGCCCTGGTCTGAATGATGGGGGTCTCTGGTATCTGGGTGAGAAGAATCCCTGATAAAAGGGCCAAAAGGATTCCCTCTGAAAGGACTGAGGGTTTCGAGAATCTGACTTCCGAAAAAGGGAAGGTAGAATTTTCTTTTTGTTTCGGGTTTCGATTAGCAGCGGGTCGAGGGCAGGGTCAAAGAGTGTGTCTCCCACAATAGGAGATGAAGCCAGCTTGCATTTGTGCTTAATGTCTGCTTGCCAATGTTTTAACCATAGTAAGCATCACACTGTGACATGTGAGGTTATGTCCCTGGCTGAAAACTTGACTGCATGATAAGTTGCATCAGCTGAGAATTCAGCGGCTGCTATAAGTTTTGCAATATCTTGGTGCGCTCTAATGTTGGAATTAGGGACATGCTCCCATAAGAAATGGAGCCACCTGAGAGAAGCACGGGTAAAGAAGGAAACGGCTGTAGCCACTCTGATGGCCCACATGTCAGACTGATGGGCCCTGTGTAGGGCAAGCTCGGCTCGTTTTTCCTCCAGCTTTAATGCCTCCAGCGCTTCACTGGGAATGGAAGACAACGACGCTAATCCCACTATAGGTTCTTCTACCTTGGGAGTATTCAACAATTTTGAGAAATCAGGGGCCAAATTAAAATATATCCTGTCATATCCCATGGGGGCAGGGTACACCACTGCAGACACTCACTGTTTCTGTACCAGGTCTGAAAACATGTGAGGAACTGGAATCACATCTGTCTCGACTACCGGTTGGTTGAACATTAGATCTTCTGGTCCCACTTCTGAAGGAGTTGGATTGGTAGAAGGGGCTGACTTGTTCAGGTGTGCAATGTTTTTTACCTTAAACAAAAGTGATTTGAATAGTTGTGGGTTGAATAAGCCTGAAAATACCAGTTGATCAGGAACAAGGCCCTCAACCTCAGACATCCCACTTTCTAGGGGGTTGCTTCTGACAGGGCTGGGTCACTGTCTTGTATTGATCCTGACCCAATCTGTTCCATTTGATCAATGTGATCCACTTCTTCTGCCTCTTCCTCCTCCTCCTCCTTCTCCTCCTGCGGTCCCTGGAGGGGCATGTCCCCCTGAAACTGTACCTGGGTATAGTCTTGCTCCGATCTGGTCAACAACCTTAGAAGCTGAGAATCATAGTCAGTGGTTACCAGTTTTCCCTGATCAGAACTACATGTTGAAGACCTGCTGCAATTCCCTGGCAAATTGCCAGCTCCATCCATGCCTTCATTTTCTCTGGAACTTCCTCTGGAAGAATGTCGTCCTATCGAAGACCGGCAGCCATCGGAGTGAATGTAGCTTCAGGAGCCCTTCGCATGGTCTGTGTTCCAGGTAATTGGGCCTGTTGACTCTAGAAAACCAAGATGTGTCTGGATGAGAGGGAGAGATCTAGGGGAGAAGGAGGATGGGAAGAGGTAGACAGTACTGGACTGGGGGGGGTAAAAGGTCCTGTGAGGCCCTGTGTGCCTCCCTTGCACACCTATCTATTTGCTTTTCTAATGCTATATGGCACATGTTGGCATCTTTTTCTGAAGCTTGAGAATGACATTTTGTCTGCTTGGATTTGTGCTGAGATTTGGCTTTGACCCTTGATGCTAAGGTCTGAGAGCTACTACCGCCTGCCATTTTGAATTGAAAGAGATGCAATATGCTCGTTATTCAAAGCGATACTGTTGAGGCAGTTGGCATGCCCAGGGGCCTGATCCAAGAAGGGACCAGTTGCCCTGATAATATCTTATCCCCTTGTCTTGTTTTGTTTTTTCAATTAAGATATATGTATATATGAGTTGTATCACAGTAATATTTTTCCTTGTTAAGATATGAATACTGAATATTTTTATTATTATTATTATTGGAGTGAATGAAAGTCTCACACACACACACACACACACACACACACACACACACACACCTGTATATTCTTAAGTTTTCGCGGGTACTTACATGTGTGTTGTTCAGCTTCCTTCAGGTATTATCCCACATCATTGTAGTTGTGCTTTTAAAGTTGTAGCAACGTTTCAGCAGAATCTCATCTGCCATCATCAGGCTTCTGTATTGAGTTCGTATGTGAGTCAGGCTATCACAGCCATTTAGTTTTAAATTTGACCCTAGCCTACTGTTGAGCCAGAATGCTTTTTTCTTCATCCTGATTGGTTGGGAGTCTTGGTCTGTGTTTATTGGTCTTGGAGTTTGCTTGATTGGTGTTTCTGGTTTCTTCTGTCTGTTTTGTGGCTTTGATTGGCTGGCAACATTGTGTTCCTGTATTGGAGGCTTTCAGTGCAGCTTGGCTTTGAGTAAAAGGATGGCTATCATCTATTAGGAAGCTAGGTTTCATCTGGGTGCCTGGTTGGGGTGTGTTTGAGCTGGAGGTATCAGGGGGAGTCTGTTTGTGCCCAGGTGTTTGCCTGGCTTGTGGTGTGGAGATCTTTTTGTTTGAGAGTGCAGGCTTCCAAATGATTGACAATCTGGTGGAATCATCTCTTCTAGATGAATAGAATTAATATATATTAATTAATAGAGAAACAGCTTGATGGAGTAAATATCCAAACAGCCAAATTAAGAATGCCTGAAAGGCCAGGATAATAAAGAGAGGCCTTCAACAGCTTCCCTGCCCAGGTGGACACCGGCCTGGGTGCTCGCTGTTGTGCTGCTGGGTAAGGCTGTGAGGATTAAGCCAACAATAATGCATGGATGGCCTCGAATCTAATAAGAAAATGAGGTGTCATAATTCCTTAGGTTATCAGAAGGAAAAACCTGGCGCGGCCATGCAGTTTTTTTGTTTTTGTTTTAAAAAAAAACAATGGCCATTATTTTTGACGCGTGCACATTTCCCAGCAACAAACTCCCTCTGCGTGGGGAAATGCCTCCAATGGCTTCTCTTTGTGGCTAAAAGGAACGGCGGGGAAAGGGGTGGAAAGAATTCTTACTGCTTTCCACACCAAGATGGCGTTCTGAGGGGAAAACTCAATGATACGACTCGGATGAGAGCGAAAATGTCCATGCTACTATTGCCGATATAGAGAAAGGCAATGCGGAATCACAATGGCAGGGGGTATAACAAGCAGATGGAGGGGGGGCTGGGAGAAATGCCAAAGCTGCCCGCTGCTTCGGGAGCAAAATAGCACTGCCCAAAAATGCAAATGATCTCCGACGACCAGATGGAGAGAGCTAACGTCAGAAGATCGTAAAGTGATTTGGAGGCTAAAAGTCTGAAAAAAAACGAACTGGACTTTTTCCAAACCTGCTGAGTAATACTCCTGTTTCGGCCAAGGAAGAACAAAAAGCACTGCCTATCCACAATGAGGCTGAGCCAAAACTGGGAAACACTGGGGAGGAGTCCCATGGAGGAGGAGGAGCGTTCCACAAATTAAACTGAGCCTAGACATGCAGAGACTGAAGCATCTTCCGCTACTGGATGCTCTGAACAGCTCATGGGAGAATTACCTATTCATTGTTTGTTCAATTTCATGTCACATTAACTTATTAGTATTAAGTATTAAACTTATCCAATTCCAATTCATATTATAACTAATAATATTTAATTCATTAGAATATTCTCATATCTTATTTTACAATGTTGAAATTCTCATCTCATTTCTATATTCATTTCCCAAATTACCTTTATCTGTCATATTTGCAATTTTATCAATCCTTAGTTTAATTCTAAATTGTCCCCTCTGATTATTAATTTGAGACAGCCACCTACAATCTACCTTGATAGCATCTCCCTAATTACTATATGACACGCACACACACACACACATGCATATATATATATATATATATATATATATATATATATATATATTTATACACACACACTTTTTTGTCAGATTCTGCATTATATTTTCTCTATCACCTTATCAATCATCTATACATTACAAAAATATTAGTCTAATCAATTAATTATAGCAACTGATATTAATCCTTCCATAATAGTCCTCATTTCCTCATCTTCCCCCCCTTTTTATACATCGTTAATCATCAACATATGATATTTTTATTATAAATTTCCAACTCCATATTTATTCCATTAAATTCCATTTCTTGTATAGCAATAGTTATTTAATAACAGAAAAGAAAGAAAAAAGAAAGAAAGAAACTAAAAGGAAAAAAATCACATCAGTTATGTACTTATCTTATTTCTATACTTAATCGTTTATATCACACCTTATTACCTTCCTATCCTCTTTTTTAAATTTCACCCATTGTCTCTCATTCTTTTAACAATATAGTTCCTTTTCATCCTTGTTTGCTTCTTGTTTCTCTTTATTTTCTGGTCCTTTCTTTTAATTCCCCTTTTCCCCATTCTTATTCCTCTCCATTTCTCATTCCACTTATTAACTTTTTCTTCCTCCCTCTTTCATCGGCAGAATCTCATCTGCCATCATCAGGCTTCTGTATTGTGTT
>BLBF01000004.1:19836062-19848562 GCA_015471245.1 Laticauda colubrina | reverse complement strand
ACACACACATATGCACACACACCTGATCAGTAATCCTGGGAACCCAAAGGAGTGGCGCAATTCTCCTCCGCCGCTTGGCCGGACGGTACAGGCAGGGTGAGAGCAAGCCCTCGCGTGCCTGACGCGATTAAGCTGTTGCTTGGGAAGTGGTCGTGTGCAGGTTTTTGGTTAGATGAGATCAGATCTGAAGAAACGACCTCTCTCGCTCGCTCTCTTCTCGGCCATGCCTCCTGAAAGGACTTCGTCTTCTTCTGCCTACTTGGAAAGCCCTGAACTAGTTTCCTCAAGACTCAGTCCAGCTGCTCCCAGAATAACTTACCTGAGATGAAACATACCTAGAATTGCTCTGGAGAAAGGTGCAAAGACTATTTACCCTTCAGCATTGCTTGAATTCCTGGCAGGCATAGTTGTCCATAATGCTGTATTCTTTTTAGCCTTCCTACTGTTCTCACAGTTAATAATGATGAGGTGGTTTTTATCGTGCTTGTAATCTGTCTTTCTGTTTTGCCTGCATTACAACTCTGTGAGGAAGGTCTGCCCCAAATGACCCACAAAGTTTGTAATACATTGGATTTTATACCTTAAATCTTTCATGCTTGATAATCTTTACTCCATGATGCTTTTCTCCAACTTGCATAAATTCCACTTCGTGAAGTAGAGCAAATTTAGAGCAGTGAGTGTGAGGATACAAACTTAGTTAATCTCTGCACTCATGAACATGGGTAGAATGAATTGTGTTTATGAGAGTAGTGAGCATCAATACATAAAATGGAAAATGCCTTTTAATGCATGTTTTAGGTTCAAGTTTACATTCTCATAACCACAGACAAGCATGGTCTTAAAAGTCGAATAAAAGACTTTTTGCATGTAATACAGCAAGTAATTGTTTTGCTCTAGTTATTCTAAAAGTGACATCTTGTATACTATATTCATATATATAAGAATAACTGGTTATGTATTTCATTTAAAAAAATGATGTTGTATGACTTACTAATTAGAAAGATACGTCATGCTATTGTAGACAAGAGAAAAAGTGTAAATCACGTCCAATTGTTTCTTTTTGGGGGAATAATAAAAGTTTATCTACATTTACAAAGTTGTTTAAATTTACGATCATCAACATCTCTTTCTTATCCATTAGCCTTAAGAGTTTTGCCAGTATATCTGGTAATGTTTGTGTGTTTGGATGTTAAAAGTGGATTCTCACTAATAATGCTATATTGGTGGAATGTTTCCAGCAGTAGTTCCAGCTGTTAAACATCTGGAGCATGCTACTGAAGCAGGACTAGTTTCAGCAGCCGGCTCCCAAAATCTCCAGAATCTGGAGAAATAAGCACATGACATCTTCTGAGATGAATAGCATTGGAGAAGGCAAAAGTCTGGAAATAAGCAGTCAAATAGTTTCTTTGCCAGTCTTTCCTATTAATTTCGGTGTGACTTACATCAAGCAGGTGTATTTAGCAATGAATCCATTTAATTTCATTACTTCCAGTTTTATTATATATTGCATAATCCTTTGGATGTATATTCAGAAGTAAGCTTCATTTACTTAAATGGGACTGAAATGGAAAGAAGCATCTGCAATCTTGAACTGATAAAACTGAAGTTAATTAAAGTAATTTGAACAGGGAAATCTCTAGTTAAATTTTTGCCCCAATGTGTGCCTGTTAAGTGAACATTTGTAAACTTTTTTTAGACCTTATGTTTTCATTTGCAACAAAAGGAATGAGAATAGTTATTCTCACGGAAGGCCATGTAAGAGTCAGTGAAATACTGTAGAAAAATCACTTTGGGCATTTAAAATAGGTCATGTCAGTATTAATTGTCCTGTTTTATGTATTAATCCATGGCTAGTGAAGAAGTTAACAGTTACCATGTAGAAACTGATAGCTTCATAAGTTGTATTCCCCCCCCAAAAAAATTAAAGAACATCAAAAAAGAATAGTAGTTGACCACTGTTTTTCTTTCAGCTGTTTGTATATATTTGCAAAATTAATGGGGTCAAAAGGATTCCTGAACAACTTAAATGGAATTCAAGTATTTCTTGGAAGTAGGTGAAATGGAAACTTTCCCTTTTTAAAATGTAGGATCCAATCATGGTTGTCAGCAATCCTTTTTCACCACATAGTAACCCGCATTAAATCTTCGAAATGGTTTAGGCTGGGGACTGCAAAATGGAGAGATCAGCTTTCCATCAAATACAGATATCTTCGTAAACTTTTTCAGATAACCCAGCTTTCATCCAAACCATCAATTAAACTTAAAACTTATTAAATGTTTTTTCTTGCAAATGTCTGTAAAAAACTATAATAAGACAAATCTCACTATAACTAGTCACAAATACTAACACTGGGAATTGGCTTGCCATTTTAATAGGAAATAATAACATATTTGTTCATACTTTACCTACAAATTGATTCTCTATTTCATATTAATGTATGCTGCTAACATTTAATGTTTTAGCATTAACCAGTGGATCCACTGGTACATTTATGAATCATCATAAAAACCTTTGTCTTTGCTTCTTATCTCAAAATAACATGTGAATCTTGAATTTAGGTTTTTTTTTGAATGGTTTGGAACAAACTATTCAAAGATGAGTATCTCTACCAGTAATCAGGATAGCTGTAAATAAATGTCCCTATTTGTATATATATGAGGCCCTTGAAGAACTGTGAGGGGTAAACAATGCTTTTTACATTTTTTTTGGTTCAGAAGCAAGAACAGATAATGCTATAAGATAATCTTGTAAAATGCTGCCCTCCCCTGTTGTTTTCTCAAACAGTATTAATGGCTTAACTCTGCCATAATTAAAAACAAATCAAAATGTCATTGTTACTAAGCATTAAGAAATTCCATGGGGAGCATCATCTGAAAACCAAGTTATACCTGTAATTTAATTTAATGGTATTTACTGATTTTTAGTATTAAATGGTGACAGGGGATCTGGCAGAATGTATTTCTTGTTAATTTATTGAGGCTGTGCTCCCAGTTTCTGCTGATAGTAAAAGATATCTTTGAAAGAACTGCTGTTATAATAAATATTTTTCCTACAGAAATAAACTTCTGAAGCTGAACAAGTTTGTCGAGACTGGAAGTCCTAACATCATGGTTTATTTTGTTTTGTTTCCTAAAATGCAAGAACATGATAAGATGATATCAACTGGGATACAAAGGAAGTAACTTTTTAGGGCCCTGTCACACTGCCCAACGGATGCAAAATGTTTGTAAAAAGAACACAGCGGACGAGAAAAATGTTCCATCCGTTGTTATCCGCTCTCAAAAGGGGCAAAAATTTGCATAAGCAGAGCAGATAACATGGAAAGGAATGGACGGGGGGAGGACGCAGAGTGGATGGAAAGCGGAGGCGGAACGGAAGCCTAGCGGATGGAAGTGGATGCAGAGCGGATGCGTAGAGGATGCAGAGCGGATGCGTAGAGGATGCAGAGCGGATGCGTAGAGGATGCAGAGCGGATGCCTAGCGGATGACGCGGATGCGTAGCTGCATCCGCTTTCATCCTTTCTCCATCCGTGCTACTAACGCTGCGCATCCGTTTCGCTTCCTCCCTGTGTCCGTTTACCGCTGGAACGGATTTGAGTTGCACGGATGCGCAGCGGATGCCTAGTGGATATAGCAGATGCGTAACGGATGCAGAACGGATGTCCCCCGTATGTCTAGCGGTTGCAGAATGGATGCATTGGATACATTTTCCGTTCAAAAGTTTTGAGCAGCTCAAAACCTTTTGAGCGGATGAAATGTCAATAGATGGATGCTGGACGGATAGAGAGGAAGCAAAACGGAGGCAGTGAGTACAGAACGGAAGCATCGCGTTAACCAACGGATGGCAAGTGTTTTTCTCTGTTTTACATCCTCTTTCCGTCCGTTGGTGCAGTGTGACAGGGGCTTTACCTTCAGAACTAAGATAGTTCCACATTGTGTAGTTTTTAAAACTACATAATGAAATGAAGAAGTCAGAAAATGGAAGATTTCTCTAATATAATATTGTTCATATCAAATTGTCAAATACAATAAACTTATAACCAAGCAGCAATTCTGGAAAATAAGTTCTAATATTAGTAGATAAATGTACAAATGAGACAGATCTGGAATTGCCTTTTTTCACAAATAACTTTGAGTCATTGCTTTTTAATCTTTAAGTGGCGAAGGTTGCTGTTTGTATTAACTATGTTTTGAATTGGGAGTAGTAAAAAAACAGTGCTGTCACAAGTGAAATTAGATGTAACTAAATTTAATTTAATTTAATCCCAAATTTAATCACATTCCACTTAAGAGCTTTGATGTTAAGATGAGTTTCAACCACCTTTGAAGATAATTCTTTGCAGTATGATTCTGCTGAGATGAATGTAGGCCAGCGTAATAGAAAAGTTTCTAGTCAAACATGCTAGAAGATAACCTAGGCGGGGGGGGGGATGGTTGAGTCTTTGAATGAAAAGCAGCCAGACAGTTTCCTTACCTACAGCTGGCTCTCTTACAGTTACAGAAACTGCACACAATAGTTGTAGCTTATAAAACTGAAGTTTATTAGTGTAGTGGCCCCAACCTTTTGGACAGCAGGGACTAGTTCCATGGAGGGAGGTTTTTCCATGGACCAAAGGGTGGTGGGCGTGGTTTCACATGCTGCCTGCATCCTGTGGATGGGGCTTTGCTTTTGTGGGCAGCCCAGTTTCTGGCATGTCATAGCCCTGCACCAATCCACAGACCCAGGGTTCCCCAGGTATGCTAATACCTCTATTAGTGTACCTACCTCCCCTATTGAAGTTAATAGGAAGCTTACACAGATACCAACATGTTTGAATTGATACAATAGTTATGATAACAAACCTTGACTGTTCATTTGCATAATGTCAGCATTCACTAGGATAACTTGCACATATATATAGTGAGTATAATCATCCCAATTTAAAGAAAATCAAAATAAAAAAGTTAATGATTTTCTAGGCAGCTTAAACCTATTGACACGGGCTATGTTCCATCAACTCCTTAGAAATGCTCATTTTTATTCTGCGCTTACATGGCCAAGTGCATTCAGCTGCTTAACTTGATTTTTGTCCTCTGTCTGTTTTAACTATAAAAATATTTCCCTTTTGAAAAAGATGGAAAGATTATGTAGCATTAAATGCAGCCCTCCACTTGCAGTGTCTGATATTGTAATAAACCTGCCAAGAAAAATCAAACACAGAGGGCCCAGATTGTAGAATATAAGGTAGTACAAGACAATTCTCTCTAACAAGTGTTTAAAGCTTTATGGTGTATCTGTTGTACTCATCTGGGTACAAAATGTTTTCTTAGATGGACTTCATACAAGGGAATGTTTGTTCTTTTTTAATCCAAAATTCTCCATGCAGAAAATACATTATTTGTACAAAGTTTACATCAGCAAGGCTATGGACATTTTTCATTAACAAACCCTTTCCCAAAACTTGTTATAGGTATAGTCTTTCCTTGGTCAGAAATAAGAAATACCTGTGGTCACAGCCATATCTAATTATGGTAGATTATGCTAATTATAACCAAATAGAATTTTGATTTGCTACTATTTAGTTATGGTAGAGTTTGTTGATTGTTTCTGTTTTGTTTATCTGTGCATAGAAGAATTCCTTAGTTTCTATATTCCTCTTGCCACTTTTCCATAAGATAAAACTTGAAAGAGTTTGAAGATAACAGTCTTCCATCTTCCACAGAAGAGGGATAGTGCTGAAATCTTATTTTTGTATAGTACTGCAAAAAAAGGTATTCAATATGATCCTGTTCACTTTCTTCCCTTAATATTCTGTTTTTTTCAATTTATGCTTAGTTTCTTAAAAGCAGGTTTCCTTAATAAGCAGAAATAAATAATTCTTAACATTGGAATTTGTCGTGAAAATTTTCTCTCTTATGGTAAACCCATTGCAGACAGTATTTAGTATATGAAAATGGTGTCATCTGAACAACCATGCAGACAGACTCTCTGACTAAACTGTGCATTAGAGCCTTGAAGAAGACTGAGTTCTACATGCTTCTCTTCACAGCTGACTAAGCAATCGGAGAAACTAGTCATGTGAATCCACCCTTACAACTTCTATAAAAAATTAACTTATGAATCAAAGTTGATGGTTAATAAAAACAATTTTTGTAGTCCTTGGAATTGTTTGGTCATGATAGGTAAGGGGCACAATCTTAAGCTTAATGAAGCTTGAGTTCCACTGACATAACTTGTACTGATGTCACTGTGAGGACTTGCAATTTTTTTGATATGTTAGATAAGAGTGCATGCAGTAGGGAAGGAGGATTTTATATAATAGGGCCATTTACAACACTGATGTGTGGATTGCAGTGACTACTAGCTCTAGGAATTGTGCTGTGCAACTGAAGTTTTCTATTTCGCTCCATTGTTAAATAACTCAGAGGTGGAACAGGGTGCTCTGAGAAGTCATTCTGTTGAATAACATTTTGGGTGAATTGGCATATTATGAAAGAGAGACCTGAAATGCACTTTTAAAGACAGTGTAGTAGGTAAGCACACTGTCTTAATTTTGTTTCCTCCATCCAAATCTCAACTGGTCCTTAAAGTATGGTTAGTCCTTGATCTACAACCATTTCCTTTAACAACCATTCAAAATTACAACAGTATTGACTTACAAGAGGTTGCGCAGGCTTTGGAGCAGTGTGTGTGTGTGTGTATACACTTGGCCCAAGTGAACATTGCATTATCCTCACAGTGATGTAATCAAAATTTAGGCGTTTAGCAAGTGGCATTTGTTTGATTGTGGGCTGATGGAAGAGACAGACACTAATCTTCAACTTCAACCTCTTTATTGTAAAAGCAACAACCCAGCAGCAGCCTTTTATAGGGAGCTGTCAGATGGTTTGGCCAATCAGGACAAACTATTTTTCCCACCGTAATGGTGGACCTGAGTGAAGCCCTCATTCCTTCATTCTTCCTTTATTTGGATATTCAATAGCATGCAGAGCTCTGGATTCATCTGATCACCATTTGTGACCTTCCCAGCAGCTTCCAAATCCATGGGGGAAGCCATATTTGCTTAATGGCCATGATTTGTTTAATTGTGACAAAAAACAACAACCCAGATCGTGAAAACAGGTATATCTCACTGAGCAAACACCTTGCTTAGCAACAAAAAATCTGATCTCACTTGTGCTCATAAGGTAAGGGCTACCTGTATGTAGCTGAAACAAACCAAAAATCTGACCGTTCCATACATGTTCTAATCTCTGTCCTAGCATATATTTCTGCTGTTTTACTGATAAAAAGTTTTTTTTTTTAGATAACGGAGGTTTGTATATCAAAAAATAGAGAGAAGAGCCCTTTTGTAATTGAGTATCAATTGCACAATTACAAAAAAAATAGCTTCTTGTCTTTAGCTTTCCATTTTTGCAGGAGAATCATAAGATGTGAATGGAGGGATCTTTTACTCCAATTAGTTTTGCATCTTCTGACTTAAACTTTAATTGAAATGTAATTTGTATAGCGACTGGCATAAAACATAGCTTTAAAATAAGAGTCTTTCATACTTCTGAGCAATGGTGATGCAGGATTGCAGGCTAATTTTGCTGACTGCCGACTAACTACAGTTTAGCAGTTTGATTATGACAGGCTCAATGTTGACTCAGCCTTCCATCCTTCCAAGGTTGGTCAATGAGGACCCAGATTGTTGGGACACTATGCTGAATTTGTAAACTACTCAGAGAGTTGGAAAGCACTGTAAAACAGTATATAAGTCTAAGTGCTATTGTTATATAGTAGACTATTTGTGAAGTAGTCTTACATAGATCTTACAAAGCCAAACTTGAAATAATGCAGAGATAAAAAGTAGTGAATTAAAAATAAATACCATTCTTCATTGTGAAGAAATTTGGAAATGGACATTGATGATATTTTTCTTGGTCTAATACTTTAGTGGCTTTTTAAATGTTCCTGAACAAATGGATTATATTTGGCTTGTTTTTTAAATGTAAAACAATTGTGTCTTCAGCAGTGGGAGGCATTAGTGCTTATAAATACGGTGGTAGGGAAACTGTGAAACCTGGGAGAGAACATTAATAGAAATTGACTTTTCGCCAAATGAGATCATCAAATGGCTACATTAAGTGTGTAAATAGGCTACACAATTTGTGAAGCAGTTTAAAACACATATTCAGCTAAGATTCACAATGGCCATAATTCTAGAAAATATTTTATTTAGAATAATATTAAAAGTTCCAAAGTAAATTATTTTGTAACTTGATCTCAATTTTGTTTTTGAGCACATAAATATTTTTGAGATAATTATTCTGAATATTTAGTTTTGTAGCTGAAATTCTGAATCATTTACCAGACTTATTGAACTGATAAACATATATCAAAATGTAGTACAAATTGAAGCCAAAGTATTTTGGACTAATGTACCTTCTTAAACTAATAGATAAGCCATTCTTATTTAGAGTGATTTATAGCAGTTCAGTTTTTAAGTTATCAATGCATCAATTGCAGTGACCAGTTATTCCCATCCAGGAATTGTTGTCTTTTGAAAATACTTCTTATTTCAGAAGCTATTTGGGCCTCCATTAAAAAAATGTGAAACTGGAAATACCTTCAAGTATGTACTTACTCCATCAAGAAAATGACACATATGACAATCTTGTCAGGGTTCCATAGAAAATAAAACTCCGAGGTAGGTAGATTCCTCAAAGAATAGCTTTATTAGATATATCATATTGGCATAGATCTGGTGAAAACTGACTCTGAAGGTTCCTGTGGTTTCACCTAATTAAAAGTAAAAGTTTGTCACTTTCTCAAAACAATCAGTCACATGGTCCAATCATGGTGCTGTCTGGTTGCCTGTTGATATTACTCCGCCTTCCACTAACCAGGTGTGAGAATGTCCTTGGTTCCCAAGAGAAAGTATTTTTTTTTTTGGCTACAAAATCTCAGCTATCTAAAATCACCCCTCCCTATCCCTCAGCTCCAGTGTGGCAACACTGAAGCTGTCAAGATAGCTTCAGTCAGGTCAGCTTCAGAGTTGGCCTGGACATCTAAACTAAGTTTTCCCTATTAACTATGTCATACACTGGTATTAACTATGTCATACACTGGTGACAGTGAGACCGGCATAAAATTACTGCTTCCTATTTAATAAGGATATATATGATAGTTATCCTACAAGCATAGAGAACTGTGATTTCCCTGGATTAACAAACCACAGGGTCAGAAAGTTATCAGACAATTAACCAAATTGAATGATGGAATTTCACTCAAAATCTCCTGAAGGTGGCTTCTATGGCTTCATATGGATGTTGAAAAGCTGATATGGCACACCATAGTTCAGTAGCTAAGGTGTGATTACCTAATCATATTCATTTCACATGGGCACACAGGTATGATTGGAAATACTCCAGTCTTATAATTTATCTACAAAGGCACAATGAGTAACCAGAAGGCATACAAAGCCACTGTATTATCAAGGAGGATTTATTCTGCTCTTTCCAGATGCTGCTCCATACCCAGGCTTGAAATCTAGATTGCAATCAGTTTCTTTCCGGAGCATCTAAAGCTGTTTAGGCATCACACAGTTAGGCTTCTTTTCTAAGAGTGGGATATTAGCAATAGGCTGATAATTATTAAGAACCCATTGAAAAGTTTTTTTTTTAATTACGTTTGGGCCCAACCCATATGTATTGGGCTGGATTAATGTATTTGGTTGGATTGTAGACTGGATTAATGCCATAGATCAGAGATATTGTACTTGGATATCCTATTTCAGTAGCCTGTTGATATTCTTGGAGGATGATAAAATTACATTCAGAAGAATCTGACATGGAGATAGGCGATGCTAGCATCAAATATATTACAGCACAATAACACGCACTTTAAGATTTTAGTTATCTTTATGTTAAGTATGTCTCATTCTGCCCAATTGTTGATACATCTTCTGAAAACTCAGGCACCTTTGGACACTGGAGCAATGAAGAGAATGTTCAAGAACAATCATACTTTTGGCCTAATGTAATGTAGCAAGTTGAGGTTCCCAATCAGGTTGCCAGACCTATCATTTGGAAAATAATCCAAAGCATACAGAAATCCTTCCAATTTCACACATTTCTGACAGTAGATTACATTCATAGGTACATTCTATACTTCTCTGCTCCCGGTGACTATATGAAAAGTCAGTAATGATATAAATGAAAAATTTGAAGAAAAGAAAAATTGATAAATGGCATGACCATATCTCAATTTATGAAGTAGAATATCTAAATACGTGTTGTTGCTCTTTTTAGACTTGAATATTGCCTTACTGCTAAAGACTTTTACTAGCCTTTTATTAGACTCTTAAAAATGCCATCATGTATCTTTCCGTGATGCAAAAGGAAGTCCCTGGCTTAGCTAGTTTTAAATAGTATCTTTTATGAAGTAGACTAGCAGACGGATAACTACTGATTATGTACTACAGCTAAATTCATCTATGGCTAAATTATGGCGAATAATCTCTTATAAGCCTTCTTCTGATTAAAAAAACACAGACTAGGTTTATGCATCATAGACCTGCATTTCATAAGATGATAGGAAAAAAGTATGTCTTTGTTTTTCTTAAACATTCTTAAATATTGCCTCTGCCTTCAGGTCTTCTGTAATATGTAAATATGTAAATCTTGTACATTTTTCGGCTAAGAGATATGAGAGAAATTGGTCTTGTTTCACATTTAATGTGAAATTATATTATCAGCATTTACCAAGCCTCTACCCAAAATTGAAATTGTGACAACTGCAGTTTTCTAAAGTTTGTGTTGCGGTGAGATTAAAGAATGTAAAATTCTAGACTTTTAAAGATCATAATATATACAAAAGAATTTACTTGCCAAAAATGTATGGACTGCTATATGGTTATAAAAATGCATATATGGCAACAAATGGATTCAAAATCTTATATCAATTTTCATGCAAACATTTTCTTTGTGAAAAAAAAAATCATAATGCAAAACTGAAGTTAAGGAAAAAAAACAAAAAAACAGCCAGGCTTGAACAGAACAGGTGGGTTTAATACCACCTCTAACAAGAAGTAACATTTCTATTTTGTAAAATTAATTTACAGTGGTTTAATATTATATTAATAAAATGTTATCATATATATATATATATGTGTGTGTGTGTGTGTGTGTGTGTGTGTGTGTGTGTGTGCTGTTTAGCTTCCTTCGGGTATTATCCCACGTCATTGTAGTTCTGTTAAAGTTGTAGCAACGTTTCAGCATAATCTCATCTGCCATCCTCAGGCTTCTGTATAGAGTTAGTTCCTGGTTTCAAATTTGAGGCTGGTCCATTCTGATTGGCTGGGAGCCTGGATCTGTGTTCATTGGACTTGGAGTTTGATTGATTGGTGTTTCTGGTTTCTTCTGTCTGTTTTGTGGCTTTGATTGGCTGGCAACACTCTGTTCTTGTGTTGGAGGCTTTCAGTGCAGCTTGGCTCCGTGTGAAGGGACGGCTGCTCTTCATTAGCAAGCTGCTATTCATTAGCAAGCTGGGTTTCACCTGGGTGCCTGGTGGGGGGAGTGTTTGGGTCGGAGCTATCAGAGGGAGTCTGTTTTTGCCCAGGTGTTTGCCTGGCTTGTGGCATGGAGATCTTTCTATTTGAGAGTGCAGGCTTCCAAATGATTGACAGTCTGGTGGAATCATCTCTTCTATTCATGCTTTCAGGTCTTTTTTCAATCTCTATGGCTTCTCTGATGGTTCTGTGGTTGGGGTTTTCTATAGTGGCTAGGGTTTAAGTGCCATTGAAGTTGATGTTGTGACCTGTGGTTTTCTCAAGAAAACTAAAAAAATTAGAAAATGACAAGAAAATTCCCAATAACCCACCACAACACCTGAAACAACTAGTATACAACGTTTCCAACAGAGAACTCAACAAAACAGAAACAGATGTCCTATCCAAAGGATTCAATTATGCCATAGCACCCCAAAAAAATCCCAACAGAATCCATCATATGTGCAGTAGAATCCAGCCTAACCAAATTAAATACAGATGAAGCTGACAGAATAAGACACCAGGTTACTCACATCTTATGCACAACGAAACCACCAAAAAATAATTTGCAAAAAGATGAATTCAGAGCGTTACAAACCCTGAAAAATGATAACAGCATAATAATACTCCCAGCAGACAAAGGAAATGCCACAATAGTAATGGACAGAAAAGACTATGAAACAAAATTGACAGACCTACTCCAAGACTCCACATACAAACCTATAAACATAGACCCAACCACATATCTAGAAAAATTAACCAAGAAGAAAATTATAACCAGCCACATAAGCAAAGAAATCCAACAGACGATCATCCCAAGAGAAAAATCTTCTAGATGCCCCAAATTATACGGCCTCCCAAAAATACACAAAGAAGGCATACCTCTCAGACCCATAGTCAGCTCCATAGGAGCACCATTACAAAGCCTAGCTAAATACTTAGCAAAACAACTACAGCCCCATGCTGAAACCGCAGCTTCATATGTA
>BLBF01000004.1:19788061-19805638 GCA_015471245.1 Laticauda colubrina | reverse complement strand
TAGATAGATAGATAGATAGATAGATAGATAGATAGATAGATAGATAGATGATCTCTGATGTGTGCTAAATGAGATGAACTTACAACAGAGGTCTCCAAACTTGGCAACTTTAAGATTTGTGGACTGGCATAGCTGGTTGAGGAATTCTGGGAGTTGAAGTCCACAAGTCTTAAAGTTGCCAAGTTTGGGGACTCCTGACTTACAGGTATAATTCAAGGTGCTAATTGTTACCTTTAGGTTCTTTGTGGCATAGGACCAGATAACCTGTGGGACTTGGTTTCATCCATTGTTTTGGCCTACCCATTATACCTGGGCGGAATGAATATGCTCCAAGTCCTTTCTATTAAACATTGTCAACTTGTGGGTCCAAGGAAGTATGCTTTCTCTGTTGCGGCCTCTGAAACTTCATTTCCCCCAGCGATACAAACAGCACCCTCTATCTGGCATTCCCAAAGCCCTTAAAACCTATCTTTGGTCCCAAGCCTGGAGTTAATGTCTACTGGAAGAGGATTCATATAACATTAAGCCAAAATCAAATCACATTATGGTTGTTGTTTTTAAAAAAACAAAGCAATTGTACACTTGATAAGTTCTGTAAATAACTGAAGGAGAAACAACACAGGAAATCTATAACAATTTTCCATTTCCATTATCAAATCAATTATTTCAAATTATTGATTCTCCAAATATATATATGAATATTTAACATAATCCATAATCTATTGAATTATTTGTCCTTGTCCATTAAAGTTAGCATAAATTGCAACTCTGCTCCATCTTTTAAATTGACTTCTGCTAATACTGGAAGCATGTCTTCGAATTTAAATTTGGGACATTAGCCTGAATGTAAGACCTCCCTTTTTTCTGTGAATATTGTTTTCAACGTCTGATCAAAAATAATAATTTTTAAAAACTTCAATCAAATTACTTTCTTAAGCAATAGGGAAATTTCACAAGAAGGAAAGCATGTAACGTGTAAGAAAGAATGTTTGAGCATCCTCATGTTAATTTGTGGAGGGTTGATAATAACAGTTTAGGAAATATTATATTGCAAATTTATCCCATTAAGAAACTCATATAGAATAAGATAACAGATTATCTTGATGATATGCATGAGTGCAAAATCCTTATGAAAATAAATTAACATTCTAATGTTACTGTTTTGTCAATTGTGTAAAGTACATTCTTATAAACTCTGTGTTTGATGCCAGTTTTTGCAGAATATTACAAACTTACTACCTAAGTAGAAGCTAGGATACTGTACTGTATGTTTTTAGGTAAGTAGGTAGAAATAGACAAACACATACTTTACAATCCAGTGGTAGCCCGAAAGCACATTATCCACATTAATTTGTGGTATTTAACTAACAGAGACCATCATGCAATCTTATGCAACAAAAGCTTCCATGAACAAATTGTTTAATTTCAAAAATGTTCAGTTTCATTATTCCTTTCCTAGTTCAAAGGCTCAAAGAAAATAGAAAACAGAAATATTAAAATGCAACATAACTTAGGGACAATCTGTTTTATGAGAGAATATAAACATTTATAAACAACAGAGATGATTTCGGGAAGGAACGTAGCCGAGACAGTTAGCTAAACCTGACAATATGCCTGCGAAAGGAAGAATTAACCTAGCAGAGAGCACAATGCTATTCTCCCCCTTCTATCCTACCAGGATTCTGTGGCTCTTTCCAGGTTGCCTGGAATTTTTTTTAACCACTATCTGTCCTGCTTACGACTGAAGAATATTCAAAATTTTGGTGATTGCAACTGCTATCTGTATTAGTATTACTTTGTTTTGTATAATTGTATTGTATTTTATATCTATGTTTTTAGTTTTATAAGTATAACTATATGTATTAGTATTGTAGCATTTTCTGGCCAAAAAATTTGATTTGAGCAAGTAAAAAGGTGCTAGAATGATATATAAACATTGCCCCATCTTGGCTCTCTTTGGCATAAAAAGGAAAGAGAAAGTGCTGTGGGCTTTCAAATTCTGTTACAATGCTCTATATCTAGGAGTAGACTTCAAAAATTTTAGCAACGGGTTCTCTGGTTGCTGGATGGGTATAGCCATGGTGGGGTGGCCTAGTTGGCCTCCTGCACCATGGTGGGAGGGGTGTTTTTGCTCTCCCTGGGCTCCGGAGACTCTCTGGAAACTGGAAACGGGTCCATTTCCAGCCTTCATGAACTTTTGGGAGGTCTGTTTTTCACCCTTCCTAAGCCCCCGCACACCCTGAACACCTGAGAACCCCTAGCAGCCCACCCCTGATTATCTCGATAATGTAAGTTACAAATTTTCTTATGGAGTCAAATGTGCTTCAAAGGGCTAACATCCCTATTTGAATGTCTGTTTTGCTCCATGGTATACCTTCTTCAAGATAATTTTTTGCTGGTTCTCTACAGTGTTTGCTGCAAAAAAAGCTTTTTATAGAAATAGATTGCCTACATTGAAAAAAGCTAAAACTGTATTTTATTGAAAAATATTAAATCTCAATACAAACTTACCAGTGATGGGATTCAATTTTTTTTTTTTTGTTATTGGTTCTGTGAGCGTGGCTTGGTGAGCTTGGCAGGGAAAGGATCCTGTAAAATCTCCAGTCAGATGTGGTATTTGTTGGTTCTCTGAACTACTGAAAATTTCCACTACCGGTTCTCCAGAACTGGTCAGAACCTGCTGAATGCCACCTCTGAAACTTACTTGGCGGTAAATTCAATAAAACAGCTCTTATTTTGGGTTATTATTCAATAGATTCTGCTGCAGATGTGTCCTTCACAAATTGTTTATATCTAATTTATATAATTAGAAACATTCATGATAAATTTTGAGCAACTTAGTCATTTATATCTTTATCCTTTAGAGGTTTTTTTTCCGGGAGTCAGTGGGATGTATTCCCAAATTAAGTTTGTTTTTGTAGTGCTATGTTTGGCCTCCATCATTCAGCTGCCTTTGTACTTTTTAATATCATTTATTCCATGCTTTTCCTTTTAACAGTAAGCTTGACAGTAAGCTAATTACTACAAGGTCAGTTAATGATACTGATAAAGCAAAAATAGTGCAATGTTTTGCAGAATTTATACGTTGATTTCTCAGTTTTTCTTAGTTAACCATTTTTTAAAAAAATTAGTCACATTTAAAAAGGACCACGAAGTAATCATGTTAAGGAAGTAAAACCTTTCAAAATATACTTGGATTTATTTATGTTTCCCAATATTGAGCATGTAATTTTGTAGTAATTCAATGAAATTTCAGACAATAGAACTACAATATGTAATCCAGCTTGTTTAGAGTATAACACCTTGATGATCTTTAAAAGGATTTTTTTCTTTTGCTCTTGCTGTTTCTTCATTAATTTTTTCTTTTGCCATTTCTTCATATTAATTCAAGCATGACTTTTGCTCATCTCCTGTGAAAATAACTATTTTATTTTTAAAGATCTTGACTGCAGACAAGATAAATACTATTCTTGCAGATAAATATATAGTGCATAATAATAAATTTGACTTTACATCAATTATAACAGCTGTATTTTTCTAGAATCTGGGGGAGAAACTTTCCTATGATTACCTCATCACACTAATTACCATGATCTTTTTAAAAAAATCAACTGTGCCATAAGATATTAATTGATGCTTAACAGCCAAAATATCAAACAACCTTGGTTTGAATTCTCTGGAGTCTTGGTAGAGTCAACATTACATTTATTGGAATATATTTAAATAGCTGAACTGTTAAAAATGAAGATAAAAACATTAGAATGGAAATTTAGAACAAAAAAAGGCCTTTTTCCCCATTTCCAAATGGAGGAAAACATTGTGTTTGCTATGTATCACATAGCACACATGGCCTACTGCAGGGGTGTCAAACTTGCAGCTCATGGGCTAGATGCATCACGTGCTGGCCATGCCCACCCCCAATTTAGCAAAGGAGGGAAAAGTTGCAGTATGTCATGTGATGACAATGTGACACCACTGGCCTACTGGACACCTCACCTCTTCACATAGTTTGGCAGCTGATGTGTCTATTTTATATATGGATTTCCCTCTTTGGCAAGTAGAAAGATTTGGAGATTTCCATTCAAGACTTTCCTAAAAGAAAATGAAGTAAACCCATAAACATCCTTCCTGCTTTTCATTGAAATCTGCCAATGCACTGCATTCACCTTGCACAATAAGTCATAAACAAGTTATGCAACTTAGGTCAGGGGGAGAGAGGCAATTGTGCTGGTATTCCAGCTTGGCTTTTTATGTCATGGAAACATCTGTAATCAAAGCCTGTGTTTATTTTATTACAAAATGTAATGTATAAAGTGTTCCCTCTTTGAAAGGAGAAACTAGATCTTGAAAGATATTCCGCTAAGTTTCAGAACTGGAGAACAGCGTAAATAAAACAGGCATATTATTGACAGAGACAGACTCTTTTTGAAGAACAAATTTTATTGTACTGACACAACTTGGCTTTATTGGAGCTTGGCTCTATATTAGAGCATAGAGAAGGATCGTGAAGCAACAACTTTTCTAACAGTGGTGTGTGCTTTTAGTGATTATACTAAAATCTATTGTAGAATAAGTGAAAATCTTCTCGAATTCCACTTCCAGCCTGAAGATCCAGGAACAACAGAATCTCAGAATGTCCATTTCTGAGTTTCTGCAAACTACAAATGATAAAACAGGAGAAACCAGCATTTCCCAATCATATTATCAGTTCATCTAAACATAACATTATTCAATACACAGAATACACAGGATATAACAAATATTCACAGGATATAACAAGTGATTCAAAGCAACTTTGGTTGTTATCATTAAATATCCTCCATTTGTTTCCCTTCATGATTTTTTTCTTAATGAACCTGGCAACTTTCATGTAAAGAATGTATAATCTCGAGATGTCTTAAATGCTCCAAGCTGCTCAGATGTCACTTTCTGCCTTTATTTTTCAATTTCAAAGACGACATGGTCACTGATTTTTATTATTATTATTTTCTTTAGCTGTGCCTCCTAAATTGAAGGAGATGAAAAGTCAAGAATCTGCTGTGGGTCAGACACTAGTTTTGAGATGTGAAGCCAGTACTGAGCACCTCTCTCTCAAATTCAAATGGTTAAAGAATGGAAAAGAAATAACAAAAAGAAACAGACCAGAAAATGTCAAGATTAAGAGCTCCAAAAAACAAAAGTAAGTATATAACAGTGTATCTAAAATGCAGAGAATTGTTTATCGTGATGCAAATATCAACTGTATTAATCATCTCGGATGCCCAAAATGTGTTATTCTGTTTGGAAAGAAATAATTAATAGAAATAGATTATTATTTTGTTTTAACTTTGTTATTTTATGCTGCTGTTTTATCTTACTTCATAAAAAGTTAAATAGAAATTATTTGTAATTATAAAGCTAGTTCTATAGGCCAAATTTTTTTTACAGCAAACATATTTCTAATCTTTCAGTGGTAGTGTAATAATCCAAACTGTACATGATAGTATGCATTTATTAAATTGGTTTGCACCCACTGTGCTAGACACATTCACAGTGTAATGATCATTGTGAGAGACAAAAAAAATCCTTATTTTGCTAGGTAGGTATTGTTATGTTTCAGGGAAAAAATAGCTGCAGTTTCCTCTCATTCTCGCTTAGAAAACTCATGGACCTGTTGCATAACAATCAGAATCAATATATTTTTAATGATCCCATAAGAATGTGAATAAAAGTGAATATAATTTTTCATTGATCTGACTAGATTGTTTTTTAATCTTTAATATTTGTGCAAACAGTATAATACCTTGATTGGTTTGGGATACATTTAAACTCACTATTCTTAGTTTAATCTGCCTCGAAGAATAGTTATGAAGCTAAAATCTTAGGATGAATTAAAAAACATAACATGAACATTTTGATGAGTTTTAGTCCATTTCCTCTGAGGAAGTGCAGTTGAACCAAATATCAAGACACAAGTATCTTTCATGCTGCTGTTTTATCATATATATTCTGTCATATATATAAAGGAAGATGAAGCAGAGTTTTTATTAGTTCATTTCAAACAACGAGTGTCTGGAAAGCTTATTATGCTTATTGTCCTAGCTGCAATTTTCAATCCCAAATAGCAGCCAAAATCAATGAAAACACTTAATTTTTTTGTTAAACTGAAGTTGTTTTTTTTCTGTGTGTGTCTTATATTAAATACTAGAATACTAAATTGCCATCATCTGTCACTGTATTAAATGTAGTGAAGGATGACTTAGGAAGTCAGCTGGGTTTAAATTGAACATGATTGATTGAAGCAGTAGAATTGTTAAGGCCGTGCAACAGGCAGAAAAAGGCTTTTTCTCCATCTTCATTTCATGCAAAGCTCAAAGAGGTTGAAGTATTATAGGAAAATAACAGATGGATCCGGATTACCTTGGACCCAGGTGCAACATTCTATATTTGAGTGCAACATTATATATTTTGTATGTAATATGGTCCCTGATACATTGTGAAGCATCCTTTAACAAATGAATCTATTTGGGTGGATTTATTGAATATGCATTCATGAAAATTATTAGACAATGTTACTTTTCAGTAATAACGAACATGGTTGTGAAGTTCAGCTTGAAAGTTTGTAGAAAATTTGAGATGGAGTCTGAGAATTCAAGAGACAAGCTGTGAAATTTTTCGGGTAAACAGATCTTATCTTGGATAAAATACTTTATCTTGGATAAAATATTCCTTATTCTCATAGCTACAGACACTGAATGAATTGGTAGATGTATTTTATATGGATTTATATTTTTAAAAGCATAGCATATCAATATCATGGTCATAGTTTGAGATTAGATTTTATATCAGCTGATGATGTACAGCTAGTCCTCGATTTACAACCACAATTGAGCCAAATTTTTGTTGCTGAGACAGTTAAGTGAATTTTGCCCCATTTTATGACCTTTCTTGCCACAGTTATTAAGTGAATTATGCAGTTGTTAAGTTAGTAACACGGTTGTTAAGGGAATCTGGCTTCCTCGTTGAATTTACTTGTCATAAAGTTGCAAAAGGCAATCACATGGCTCTGGACTACTACCATAGTCGTAACCATGAAAAACAATCATAAATCACTTTTTTCAGTGCCATTGTAACTTTGAAAGGTCACTAAATGAACTGTTGTATGTTGAGGACTACCTGTATATAATACAAAGAAGGATTATGATTTCTACACTGGAGCTTCTGCTTAGATTATGTGTATTGGAAAATAGAAATTACCTCAGAACATCTTAATTTGTGCTTGTTTTCCTGCTTTGAATGAAGTTTTGCTCCTTCTTTTCCTTGACCTTTCCTATCCCTTTCTTGAACAATTTTCTAGATTTTCTGGTCAGCACACAAATTCTGGTTACTGAGAGAATGTCTGGATGACAGAATTTGCTTCTGCTTCAGCCTAATCCACTTTAGCCAGAAATAGCTTTGAGTTTAGATCATACTGTTATGTAGGCCTGACAAAAACAATTACAGAATTCCAAAATCCAAATTAGTTTTATAAATATCTTAAAAGCCCAAAGTTCCCTTTGCCAGACCAGATCACCTCATGTGTGCAGCTCCAGTGTGATATATTTACAAGTTTGCAAGTGAAAGGATAAATATCTTGCTTTCTATTTGGATGTTTTGTGATACTTTAACACAATTTTCTATTTGCAAGATACATGTAATGGTTATATTAAGTTATTCCCTGCCAGAACTGAGAGCTCCTGTTAGATCAGTACAGCTATTTTTAGGGGAAGGGGGCATGAAGTAATAGGCTAATTATTTTGCAAACATTATCATATATGTAAAGATGATGCAAAATCTGCTGAGTTTATTTTGAGACTTTATTTTAAAATATATGATCAACAACACAGGAATTAATATAAGATTATTATACAGCAGAAAGATCTCAATCATATCACAGTTATACTAATATTTAGATTTTGCCTCAATTACACTCTTAAAAAGAGTGAAATAGAAGCTGTTAGATTTATCAGGAAAAAATAACCGTAAGTTTTATCATGAATGCATTGAAATTCTGTTCCCATCTTTATAACTTGAAATGAATACACTTTGAGAACCACCTGAATATAAAGGTTTGTACATTTACATATGATTTAAATTAAGCATACTTTGGTATATCTTAGTTTAATTCATATTGAATTGAGTAAAGATTATTTTTAAAAAAATAAAAGGGCAGTTTTTAAAGCAATTATCAGTAATGTTAGGGGAAATGGCAATAAATACATTTATGTGGTTGGTGCACCTACCCAACCCATCTTGACTTCATCCCTTCATTTCTCCCTCCGAAGCTGGTCTTATTTGTATTTATGATCTAGCTTCTATTAACTGCTATGCAAAGCTGGAAGCATTGCTCACTATCATACTACATTTAAGATCAGTGTCAGGCAAACTTTTTGTACTGAAAGCCTATCATACATAAAATGCATGCCACTGTAAAGGATCTTCCAAATTCACAAGTTTTTGTGCCACTCATGGCCTTCCACAAAACATATTAAACAGAAGGCAACTAACCCTCCTTCTAATGCACCAAGATGCTGTCTAACATTACTAAGAGGGAAGAGATAACACCTTCAACAAAATTACTCCATTGTAGACATCCACTGATTTTAATATTTTATTATTGAAGTATGCTCATCATACTTATATGCAGCCTAAAGACATTTTGTAAATATAATTAATTGCTAAATCCTGTCTCTGACACATGGCAATTCTTCCAAGCTGAGCTCATTATTGTCTCATGCCTAAAGACAAAATCGTTCCAGACTAAACTATCTACATTTGTAACATGCTCTGTGAACTAATAGGAACATGTTGTCTTCACCCTCTTTCTCTCACACATACTATCTGATCTTAGTCTGCTGAAATTCACCCCTCTTCCTAGGAATCCATCTCCTCACTACCTGACACTACACCTTACACCATGGCAAATTCTTGATCTTATTTTTAAAATATATAAAAATAATATACTAATAAAATCAGATGGAGCACAAAGCCTGCCCTGGCAGTGATATTAAGGAATATATCTATGTTTGCTATTAGATACAAGCAGTATTAGTATTAGTATTTTGGTCTAATACTTAAAAATACGCTATGCTACTATTATTTCAGTGCTTTCACATTAGACAGTTTATTGCATATTTTCATTACTTGATCTTCATCATTATTTTGTAAAGTAATATAAGCTGAAGTTTAGTAACTGGCCCAATTTAGGCAGCTTATATTTGTTATAAAATCATTTATAAATCATTTATAAAATCATCTTGTCCTCATTAGTTAAGGAGAGCAGTTTAGTTTATCTTTGGGCTACTTATACATGAGAGAAAGGTATACCTGGTACAATTTTAAGGAATGGATAGAAATTTATGTAGATTCGATGTGAAGTTTAATCTCTTCCTCATGCATGATTAGTGTTTGAAAATGAAACCTGGGATTTCTGGAAGACTATCCATAGGAATCATGTTTTTATTCACTGTATGGAAATTAGTTTGGTGACTTTCAGGCTGAAATCTAAAACTCATGCATATTTTGTAACTGTGAATAAGAAACCCACAACTTCATGCATTTGCTGTGGATATTTATAAGATAGCTGCCAATTCATTGTGTATGACCAATGGCTTCACAATATTAGAAGGTATTTAATATTAAAATATTTTATAAAATTGGAGTTATCATGTGATTCATATAAGAATACATATAAGAATCCTTTTTATTGTTTTCTAGAATTGGACCATGACTTCTAGAATATTTTTTTTATTTTAGCATTATTTTTCCTTGGTAATTTTGTACAGCATTAAGGTAAAAAAATTTGTCCGTTCACAATCCCATTCACTTCCCCCATTCTTTCTTGTTTGAGAATCCCTAGGAACTTCTCTAGATATTGGTTCATTATAGTGGGGAAGAGAGGTTTTTTTTCTGTTTGGGTCTGGGCATTGGCAGGACAACTCCTTATCAGTACCTTGGAGAGCTCACTACAAGAGTTTCCAGGAAACCTGTTGTTTCACAACTCACTAATGGTCATCTGAGGTTTAAGAATTTGATCACTTGGCAACTGGCATTTATTTACAGTATTTATTTACATTTATTTACATGTGTTCTCCACTTGCAATCTTCTCAGCTGAGTTCTAACAAGAAAAGTCAATGGGGAAAGCCAAGGTTCACTAAACTGCCTGATTCACTTAAAAACTGAAGTCATTCCCTTAGCAAACAAGGCAAAAACAGCTGCCTTGCTTACCAATGAAAATTCTGGTTCCCGTTGTGGTTGTAAGTTGAAGACTATCTGTAATAGCTTTTAGGTAATGGAAATTCCAACTAGGTTTCTTTGTGAGTGCTTGATTACTTTAGCAATGACAATAGCAATAGCACTTAGACTTACATACCACTTTATAGTGCTTTGCAGCCCTCTCTAAGCAGTTTACAGAATCAGCATATTGCCCCTAACAATTTGGGTCCTCATTTTGAGTCAACCTTGAGCCTGGTGAGATTTGAACAGCCAAATTGCAGTCAGCCAACAGTCAGCAGAAGTAGCCTGCAGTACTGCACACTAACCATTGTTCCACTGTGACTCACAGTTAAAAATAAAGACAGAAGATTTCAAAGTATGCTGCAAAGGAATGGGTTTCCTATAGCCTGTCCTGAGCAGCCTCTTCAACTGAAATCACTTCCAAAACTTTTGTTTTAGAATCTTCACTTTCTATAGAAGGATGTATGTTTTAGTCTGGAATCTATGTTGGGGTTTGCATCTGTTTTCTTGTATAATTTCTTTAAAAATTCATCTGTACAAGAGAAAACTTTTAAGAGTCAGTCTGGTGTAGTGATTAAAGCACCAGTCTAGAAAGTGAGAGACTGTAAATTCTAGCCTCTGCTTAGCTGTGAAACTACCTGGTAACATTGGCCCTATCACTATCCTAGGAGGAGGCAATGCCAAACCCTTTCCAAAAGAACTTGCTAAGAAAATTGTAATAACTAATCCAGACAGTTGCTAGAAGTCAAAAACTGAGTCAAGGTACCTCTTCACCTTCCCCCCCAAAATGAGGGAAGGATTGAATGTTATGTCTCCCATGAATGATGTTTCAGATATGTACAAGAAGAACTTTGGGCTTTTGTAACAGACTATTGTCTTCATATGTTTTGCCCAGAAGCTTAAGATTTTTTTAAAAAGAAAAATTCATCTGCTAAGTAAGCTGATCTATAATTTAATTCTCTGACAATGAACGACTACACTTTAATGTTTACTATTAAGGTTGAAAAGGAGTGCTTAGTTTTATTTTTTAATAAAATTAGTTTTATCTCTGATATTACCTCTCAAGGAGAGGAGGAAGAGCTGGATATGATGAACAGTTGAGGCAGCTAGGTATGTCTAGCCCAAGAATCTTCAAACTTGACATATTTAAGACTTATGGACTTGCAACTCCCAGAATTCTTGAGCTAACATGACTGGAGGAGGAATTCTTGGAGTTGAAATCCAGAAGTCTTAAAGCTGTCCAGTCTGAAGACCCCTGGTCTAGCCCAGGGGTAACCAACCTTTTGGACCTCAGGGATCACCAAACTCATAATTTTAAATCCCATGGACCAGAGACCCTGGGAAAATCCCCCAAAAAAATCTGCAGGAAAATTCCCGACCCTGTTTTCCTACCTATCGATCATTCTTTATTTGGGATCACAGGATACCGTCCCCAACTCCATTTTCAGGGGGGGAGAGAGAGACTTTTGGCTTCATGAAGGAAAGTAGCAGAAGCAGAAGTCTTTCTTTCTCTCCTGCAAACTCCGCCAGAAATGAGCCTTTGTGAGATCTGTTGTGCTGGCACAGCCTCTTGGAGAAGGATGCCTTGCAGGGTCCCAAAGATTCATTTCTGGCAGAGTTGGGGGGAGAGAAAGAAAAACTTCTGCTACTTTTGGCTGTGTGCAGCCAAAAGCAGAAGAAAGAAGCAGAAGCAGCCCGGTGGCCAGGTGAGGCACATGGAGTGAGTGGGGCAACACTCCCTCTCCCTCTCTGCCCTTTCTCCCCTCCCCTCACTACCTCGCGTTGTTCGCAATGCAAGCGATGCAAGCCTTGTGTTCCCGCGGGCCATGTGGGCGACACAGCTTTGTGTTCCCATGCAGCTGGATTAATTGCTTTGGGAAATGCTTTGAGGGTGACATTTCTCTGCGGACCACCAAATTTTTCTCATGGACCATTAGTGGTCCCCGGCCCACTGGTTGGCGACCACTGGTCTATCCTATTGAAGAGAAGAATTAGGGACAATAAGTAATGGGTGAAAGTTTGCTTAAGAGAGATCCAACCTAGAAGTAAAGAGAAATTTTCTGACAGTGAGAACAGTTAATCAGTGGAATAATTTGCTTCTCAGAATTGTGGGTGTGCCAACACTGAAGGTTTTCAAAAACAGACTGGATAACCTTTTGACTGGGATGTATAAGGTCCCTTCCTTGAGCAAGCGGTTGGACTACAAGACCTCCAAGGCCCCTCCCAACCCTATGATTCTATGTTATACTAATCTTATATTAAGTTCATGCTTCTATACTATATAGCTAGGTGTTGCCTTACTAGATTAAACTTATTTCCATGCAGCCCTTTTAATCACAAGAATGGCAGCATCGATTTCAGGACCACAGTCTCTCATATTCTGGGTTAAGAGATAAGGCACCAACTGGAAGATAGAAGTTATTAAAGCACTACCTAAAGTAGGATCTGAGGCTAAGATGTGGGGGTGGTTTGAGACCTCTAGCCTTATATCCTGTGTTCTCAATCACCCCCCATTTATAGGGATATACAATGTTTGCAAGTTAATAGAAAGATCGGACAGTACCAAGCAATGATAATAAAAGTGCTGTTATCTGTAACTCATCATGCTAGTGTCTACTTCAACATGAAATCCTAACATTAAAACCATAAATTAAGCCTCATGCAATTCTGCTGCTTTTAAGGGAGAAGTTGAAGAGTTAAATTATTGTATTTAAAACTGTCATACAGAATTTGGCAGTAGTTAGAAATCTTAACTGATCCAAATGAAGTTAAGCTGGGTTGGCCATCATTAGTAGCTGGATGAGATACTGCCAAATCCTCTCAGGGTTACAGCCTAAGCTGGGAGATTAAAACAACAACGACAGAAGAAGGAATTGCAATCCATATCTGTACTATTGCCAAGATAAATATGTAAATGCATCCATAAAGGCATAGGAGGGTGTTGAGCTTCAAACGGAGTTTATCTCTTACTGTTAAGATTGTTTTATTTTAAAAAAAATAGAACCTAGATGTTTGGGTATTTTTATTATTTGAAGCCATTTTTCTTTACCCAGCCAGGAAGGCTCTTGGAGTTACTTAAAAAGTTTAATAATGGGAAGTTTTGTGCTCATATAGTCACATTAAAAGAAGATAAGCAAAAAGAACACAATTGAATCAGAGGAGGAAAAACCAAATCACTTTCTAATCCTAACTTCTAATGAAAGGTTTAAACAAACAATTGAAAGTTAATCTCAAGTTAAAGACAATAGGTTATCCTTTTGTTGTACAGGTAAACCTCAATTTTTAACATGATGGCCAACAAATGAGTCTGGAATTTTGGGTATAAGACATTGTGGTCCTTAAGCCTGACCAGACTTGATTTTACAACTGTAAATTTTTATAGTTTGATTTTTAACACAGTCGTAAAGTGAATCACTGTGGTCATGAAGTGAATTATTTGGTTGTTAAGCAAACCACATGGATGTTAAGGAAACCCTTTCTCCTGATTGGATGCTTTTTGCTGGAAACTGGCCAAAAATGGCACAAATGACATTGTGATGTTATTGTGGGACATTGCAACCAGTTGTAAATGTGAGCTGAAATGTGCCAAGCACTGAATTGTGATTGTATAACTCCAGATGTATCTGTGTGGCAGTCATAACTTTGAGGATGGATTGTAAGAAACTTGGGGAGGGGGTTCTGTCATATGGTCATTAAGTAAGGAGTACCTATACTACCAAATCTATAATAGGAAAATGTGTATTACGTATTACAGGTAGTCCTTATTACCACAATTGAGCCCAAAATTTATGTCACTAAGTGAGAAATCTGTTGAGTGAGTTTTGCCCCATTTTATGACCTTTCTAGCCACAGTTGTTAAGTGAATCACTGCATTTGTCAAATTAGTTACACGGTTGTTAAATGAATCTGGCTTCCCCATTGATTTTGCTTGTCAGAAGGTCGTAAAAGTTGATCACATGACCCTGAAACACTGCAACCATCATAAATATGAGTCAGTTGCCAAGTGATCTACATGTAAATCACGTGATCATGGGGGTGCTGCAGCAGTCAAATGTTTGAAAAATGGTCATAAGTAACATTTTTCAGTGCCATTGTAATTTTGAACATCACAAAGTGAATTGTTGTAACTCAGGGACGACCTGTAATTTACAATATGTCATTTGTCTTACGAACGTGGTTCCTCTGCACCTCCAGTAAAAGAGGAACAAATCTAAAAGGTATCTTTCAATGATGCATAAAATGATTTCATATGTATTCAACTTTCTTTCCTTAGAACATTCTCAGAACTCCGCATTACTAAAGCTTCGTTGGATGATGCTGGGGAATATACATGTAAAGCAAGCAACAGATTTGGAGATGACAGCACTAAAGCTGAAGTAACTATTGCAGACACCAGTGGTAAGACGTGGTACATTCTTCCCGAGAATTGTTGCAAATAGAATGAATTGTTATAAAAATTAATATTTTTTAAAATCCTGTAATATATCTACTTAAGGATATAAAACTCAGACTAAACTGAACTGAAAATATTTTGGTTTATCATTTAATGGATAATATAAAGGCCAAATGTAGATAGAATTTCTAAATAGTAGGACACAATATTAGAAAGAAAAGTTAATAATGTTTACGCTGAGAAGTTCTTTCAAGTTATTTGAATATATTCTGACACATTTTCAAGTGTAGCTATGAAAACAATACCTTTCTATAGGAGGTGATCATATTTTATTACTCAGATAAGTAAATAAAACTCTTATCTGTTTTTGGCTTAAGTGTGAGCATAGTATAAGAGACCTTAAAATGTGTATCTTCTACTACAGCCACACGTGCCTCATTGTTTCTCTAGTCAGCAAAAACAGGGAAGAGATTGACCTTTTGTGCACATGGGAACTGCTCCAGTTTTCTATCTTCATTAGAGAAATTACAGCAATAGATTTACATGCAATACATATGGAGTTGTTAAATGCATTTATTCCTCTCGAGTCCTGTAATTTAGATTTGTAATTTTAAGGTGCAGAAAACAGAAAATAAAAAAAATAGTTTGTGGTCAATGAAAAAAAGATACCAATATGTTTTAACCGGTATGTTCAGCTGTGTTTTTCACAGCAAATACACAAATTGCTGTTTATTCCATCAGCATGTATATAATCTTTGTAACAGAAAGTCCTGGTTATGAGCCACCAGATGATTATATAGTTTGTCATTTTGTTTCCTAAGGTAGCAAAACTCAGATGCTTTTCTATTTGCCATTAGATAAAAAAACAAAACAAAATGGAAATGTATTGTGTTGGTCTACTTTAAATTCTTAATCTATTGAATGTTCTGGATTTTCAAACATTATGCTAAAAAGTGAAATGCAACATTAATTTGCAGGTTATATATTTATAGAGGCATATATTTAATTTGACACTGTAATGTCGGTATTAGAATATTTTACTTTGATAATGTTACTTGTTCTGCATTCTCTTGACAGTTTATGGTACAAGCTTTATGTTAAAACAATATTTTTAATATTTAAAAATTAAGGGATTCTAGAGGACTATGTGAATCTTTACAAAGTGATTTGAGGCCAAAATGCCCATAAAATAGTAATGGGAGAAACATCACACAACTAAAATGCCACTATTATTTAAGCTTTGTCTTAGGAATTACTTATATTTGGACAATATATACAGAGAAGGATCATTTAAGTTTCAAATGTCAAAACTGCAGTTTACATGAAATAAGAGATATTCTATTAACCAATTAAGACAGCAAAGCATTGGTATATTATATCCAGATCATCTATTCTCAATTCTAGCAAGTCATTTTTAAATTATGTAGAACTTTGGAGGCCATTTTCAAAGGTTCATTTCCATGTGTGACACATTCCAAAAAAAAAAATCAGCCTGGGAGTTTCAGAACACAAATAAACTGAGGATATAGTTTTTTCTGTATTATCCTGAATTGACAAAAACTGTTCCAAGCCACTTGACACTCTGCGACAAGAATTGCGGTCAATGAGCCCCTCTCTGTGTTCCTTTACAAAGAGTACAAACTCAGCAAATAAATAAGAGCTGTGTTGGCACAATTGTTAGAATGCAGTATTGCAATCTGACTCTGCCTACTGCCAGGAGTTCGAGTTTCAAAATATTTCCCTAAAAAAAAAAAAAAGAATTATTAGCTTTAGGAAATCATTATCATTTTCATCATTGTAGCCATTGTCTATCCACTGCAGGATGAAGGCCTCTTCTGCATGTTTCCAATCATTATGGTCCTAAGCATTCTTTTGCCAACTGGGCCTATAATACTTGCTGATGTTGTTGATCCATCTTGTTTTCAATCTCTTTTGTGGATGCTTTTTATCAAGTGGGATCCTTGGTCAACTTGCCATCAGTGCTTCTTGCTATGCGACCAGCCCATTTCCATTTCAATTCTTTTATTCTCTTGATAATATCATATACTTTTGTTCATTCTCTAATCCATGTGTAGGTATTTCTATCTTGTCTTGTGATGCTGAACATGTATCTATTCTGTATATATATTAGGAAATACATTATAGAATAATAATTAGGGTACCCTTATTCAAAACTAAGTATTAAGATGTCTGAAAAATTGACAGTTATGTAAAGAACAAAATTGCATGAAAAAAACATTACCAGTAAATTCTACTGTTACAATAGTGTTATGTTGAAATACTAATTTATGAATATTGAAGTAATGGATTAAACAGGTATTTCTTTTCCCTGTAACTGACCTAGTTCCCATACATAAATGAATTGGTTGCCATAAATCTGCAGTTTCACACTTGAAATGGTTTTAGCAGTTTGAAATGATATCCCAGACTCAGGACTCAGCCAGACTACAAGGATAAAGTAATGACTCAGATAAATGGACACATGTTTGTGCACCTAAGGATATTCCTGTTCTCTCTTCCAACTAAAAGAATGGAGAAAAGATCACAAAAAGTATGAGAATTCTTATTGCAAGCCCTAAGTACATGATATAAAATTCCAACCGAGTTTGCTAACCTATCCATATAATGAAATTAAAGTGTGGTTCAAATGGAATTTTTGAAGTGCTGAGCAAGCACTGAGAATATTATATCTTCATAAAAGAGACATAAGCACTGAGAAATGCAATTCAGCAAGATGACGTTTTTGAAGACAAAAATACCAAATAGCATACTAGATTGGCAACAGAAGGGGCTTTAGTAAAATAAAATTGATTTTCTGATGTTGTATTTCTTGTTTTTTGGTATAAAGAGCAAATGTGTTACATCAAAATGACAAAAATAACGGAAGGAAGGAAGGAAGGAAGGAAGGAAGGAAGGAAGGAAGGAAGGA
>BLBF01000004.1:19682413-19788051 GCA_015471245.1 Laticauda colubrina | reverse complement strand
GGAAGGAAGGAAGGAAGGAAGGAAGGAAGGAAGGAAGGAAGGAAGGAAGGAAGGAAGGAAGGAAGGAAGGAAGGAAAGGTATTCTGTGTATAGGATCTGGATGCATGATGAGAACAGTTATTGAGACCTGAGAAGTATCTACTTTCCTATCATGATTCAGGTTTATGATAAGTTTGCTGGGAAATATTTAGTAATAAAGCTGCTTTAACTAATAAATAATATATTAAAAGAAAGCTGTATAGAATTAAAGTTTTGTAGGCCCCAATTATACAGAACAAGAGTAGTTAAACATTTTTTTAGCAAGGGCTCATTTGACACCATGTTGAAATCTTGAAATGGCTGCCATGGGAGGCTTCCCTACTTACAAAATGGTTGCCATGGATAGGCATTGCTAATAACAAAGCACTCATTTATAAGATGATTGATTAGTGATGCTCTCTGCAATCTCAGTGGAACATTTAATGGCTCTGCTCCAAGTGAACATGACAGCAGAAGCTGGTGATTTGTTTTGTAGTATGCTAAGTTTCCACTTAATTTCTTTTATAATTAAAAAAATCTTAAGAAAATATTGAGTGGAAGAAGCCCCCCAATGTGCACCATTGAAAATGTTAACCTACAAAAGAGGGTACCATATTATCTGCCCTCATATAAAGGCATATATATTGCATTACTGTTTGCCAGAGCAATGTGTATTTTTAATTTTTTTAAATTTTATTTGGAATTTGTTTTATTTATTTATTTGATTTGTCAATTGCTTACAAGATAATAGGTATAAGGATATACATAGTTATGAATACATGAAATGGGCACATATAAGAAAAATAAAAGAAACAATAGGACAGGGACGGTAGGCACTTTGGTGCGCTTATGCACGCCCCCTACAGACCTCTTAGGAAGGGAGTGAGGCCAATAGTAGACAGTCTAAGGTTAAAGTTTTTGGGGTTTGGGGAAGAAACTACAGAGTCAGGGAGAGTATTCCAGACATCGACCACTCTGTTGCTGAAGTCTTATTTCCTCCAATCAAGTTTGGTGCGGTTAACCTTGAGTTTGTATCTGTTGTGTGCTCTTTTGTTGTTATGGTTGAAGCTGAAGTATTCATTTACAGGTAGGACATTGCAATGTATGATTTTATATACTATACTGAGATCAGACCGAAGACAGCATAATTCAAGGTTTTCTAGGTCTAGAATATCAAGTCTGGTGGCATTAGGTATTCTACAACGAGTAGAGGAGTGGAGAACTCTTCTTGTGAAATATTTCTGGACTTTCTCAACTGTGCTAATATCAGATACATAATGTGGGTTCCAGATGAGTTGTATTCAAGTATTAGTCTAGCAAATGTTTTGTATGCTCTAGTTAGTAGTGTAATATTACCAGAGAAAAAGCTATGTAGGATTAGGTTAACAACTCTTAATGCCTTTTTGGCTATGTAGTTACAATGGGCTCTAACACTTAGATCATTAGAGATGAGTATTCCAAGTGTCCTTTACAGAGCTTGGATCATCAACAAGATCTTGATTATTCAGCTTGTACTTTATTTTCTGATTTTTTTTGCCAATATGTAAGACAGAGAATTTATTTGTTGAGATTTGAAGTTGCCATTTGTTTGACCATTCTGATCCATAGTCAAGGTCTTTTTGAAGGGTAGCAGTATTGTCTGTGGTATTGAACAGCTTTACATCATCAGCGAAAAGAATGAAGTTGCTCTTAATATGATCACAGAGGTCATTTATATAGAGTGTGAAGAGAGTTGGTCCTAGAACACTGCCTTGGGCGATACCACTGTTGACAGGTACAGAATTTGACAGGACGCTCCCAATTTTGACCATTTGTTGTCTGTTTGACAGGAATGCTTCTATCCAGTTATGCAGTTGTCCAGAGATACCATAAGATTTTAGTTTCAGGAGTAGTTTGTTGTGTACCACTGAATCAAAAGCTTCACAGAAGTCTATGTAGATTGCGTCTATTGCTTTGCCCTGATCGAGTTGTGTAGTCCATATGTTTTTGCAGTGTAAGAGTTGCAGATTACATGATAGTTTTTTCCTGAAACCAAATTGTTTATTGGGAAGTAAGTTGTTTGTCTCTAAGTGGAGGATGATGGATTGTTCTTAATACTGTTCTGTTTTGCATCATTAGCATGGATAGCTTCTGCTAGTTGTATCCTTCAACATCTTATCAGGCATTTTAAAGATTTTTTACAATGGTTTTAAAATAATTCTAAACATATGAGCAAAGAAATAATTGGCATTATATTCAGAACATTTTAAAGATCAGCATGTGTATGAAGAAAATAGCAAAAAAAAAATATCAAATGAGATTATTCTCTTACAATCCCCAGTTATTCACCAGTTATCTACCTTAAATGTAACTGCTCATCTCAAGTGAAAACTCTCAAAATAGCTATCATGAACCAAATATTTATTTTGGATTCTTTTGTAAGTGGCCAAGTGAGGCAGCTTTCAAAGCAACTATGCAAGACCCTCCCCTTTCACAGAACAGTTCATCCCATATATCTAACTCTCTTCCATCTTGGCTTTTTAAGAAAGATTGGAAGATGTAGACATTTAGGATGTTATATAGTGCATTTTCTAGATTGATGCTATGTTTTGGCATTTTGTAAGCTGCTCAGAGCCTCTAAGTTTTTGTTTTTGTTTTCCTGGTGGGACCAGTCTATTAGGGCAACCTGGTCTACCCAGTTATAGGATGGAGCATCCTGCTTCTGCTTTCCCCTTTCAGCTCATAAATTCAACTCAGAGCCCCTATGGGAACTGAGCAACATCAAACACTAAATAGCATGGCTGATGTTACTAAATTTGATAATGAAACCTCAGCCAGAAAACCACCAAGCTCAGAGAGCACCAAGGACTCCTCATTTCAACCCTGAGTTACAAACATTCACTTCCATCAAAAGACTAAATAACATTTTGCCTTCATTATAACTGGCATGGTTTTAGAAATTGAATAGCTTTCTCAGATTCAGATGGTAAGAAAAGAGTCATTGTTTCCAACATAGTAACAGTAAAACTCTCCCAATTATTCCATACATATAGGAATAAAATAAAAGCATTAGGCTGACCAAGAACCACCAGCATGGCCTTCTGGCATCAGCCTTCAAAGAAATACCAAAACTACCATTAAAAGGCCTCCATCCGAATAAGGAAATGGAAAACTGTAAACCCAGAGGTGGGCGAATCTAAACCTGTTAAGGGTTTTAGCAGAAGAATAAGGACAAAATTATCTTGTCAAATTCTGACTGTCCAACCCTGATCTCACAGCAAAATAGATCTGGATAATCCACTTAATATAGAAACACACAGTCGGTAAACAGTCACTTAAATATAAGCCAGCAGCATGCTGCAGCTGCCAAAAAAGCCAATGCAGTCCTACACTGAATTAATAAACGGATTAACAATTAATCAGTGGAACGGCTTGCCTCCAGAGATTGTGGATGCTCCAACGCTGGAGATTTTAAAGAAGAGATTGGACAATCACTTGTCTGAAGTGGTATAGGGTTTCCTGCTTGAGCAAAGGGTTGGGCTAGAAGACCTCCTAGGTCCCTTCCAACTCTTGTTATTCTGTATATTTCCCAATACAGGGTTCAGGGTTCATATTTCAGGTGTATGAGAGCCAGTTTGGTCTAGTCGTTAAGGCACCAGGTGAGAAAGCAGGAGACTATGAGTTCAAGTTTCACCTTAGCCATGAAAGCCAGCTACAGTAGAAGCCCTTGGGCCAGTCATTCTCTCATCCAACACAGGGTAGTTGTTATGGAAAAATAGGAGGAGGAAGGTGCATTGGATATGTTCCTGAGTTATTAATAAAAATAATAAAAGTGAAATAAAAAAATAAGTTTTAGGCAGTGTTGAGGTAATTCCCCATTAGGAGAATGACTGCATACCGGGAGACGTAGTGAGAGTAATGTTGAATAACACACAAACAGCACACAGATACACTGTACAGTAAATATAGGTTTTTACTTCCAATAAACATCCAAGCACAGCCCAAGATAAGCAGTACAAGTCATTCACAGGTAAGGCAATCAGTGTTCAGTTCAGGGATAATACAAATATCAAAGTTCAGTATCAAAAAACAGTTCAGTAACAGACTTACATCAACAATCAGTAACAGTCATTAGGAGGAACCTCAAAACTCCAACAGAAGGAACAGATACTCACTGAGACTAAATTCTGAGATACTCCTAACAACCCAGGTTTCTGGCTCCATCTTATGGCAGTTTGAGAAACCACACCCAAATACAGTTTTTGCATTTTCTTAAAGATACAGTTTTAAAATGTCTATCCTGGTTTATATATTTCCAACCCAAATAGCTGTTAGGTGACTTACATTCCTAAGAGGCGTGGAAAAAATACTTGCTTATTTTCAACAGAACAGAATCAGCTTGCATGAAGTATTATAATGATTGACTTTAGCAAGACCTTTGACAAAGTCTCTTATAGTATCCTTATTAACAAAATGGTCAAACACAGGCCTGATAAGTCAACTATTAGATGGATCCTATAATTGGTTCAGGGATTGTACTCAGATGACAGTTATTAATGATATTAAATTTACCTTGAGAGATATTTTGAGTGGAATATCACAGGGCTAGGTATTGACCTGACCACTGTTCAACATTGTTATAAATAATATGGGCAAGGCCAGTGAGGAAACACCAAATTTGCAGACAATGCAAAACTATGAGGGGTGGCTAACATATGGAAAGAGAGAGGGGGGAAATAAAAAGGAGTTTAGAACAATGGATAGAAACAGAAAGAAATGTAAAGTCATGCATTTAGACAAGAAACAAAAGCATGTAATAAAATGGAGAAAAATTGGCTAAAGAGCAGCTCATTGAGAAGAACTTGGGTGTACTTAACGGATCACAAGGTCAAAGGTCCCAACAATGTGATTGGCAATGCAAAGAATGCTTAATAACATATTGAGGAACATTGAAAGGAGCAGAGAGCTCACATTGTGGAACATTTATATCCTGGTACATTTGGAGTATTGTACTGAGTTTTACACACCTCCGTTTAAAAAGGATATTGATAAACTGAATACTGAATTTCATTTTTTCTAGAGGGTAAGACTAATAGGATGCAATTTCAAGGATATATATGCAGATTAGACCTTAGAAAGAAGTTCTTAATAAAGGTGTCAATTAAGTGAAACAATCAATTATCAGATGGACTAGTTTCTTGTCCTTCAAGTAGAGATTTTCAAACAGAGATTGGACCTATCAGGGATGGTGTAGAGAATTCTGCAATGTGCAGAGGTTGAACTTGATTTCTTAGACGCCTTCCAACTCTACGATTCTGTGATTATATGCCTTTAAGCTGCTATGGCATTAGCTGGAGACAATAGCATACTCATGCAAGATTAGGTTTTGAATGGGACTTCTCCTTCTCACCCAGTCACCTGGAATTCAGTAGCATTAACTTCATTCCAGAATAATTGTTATAACAATTAAGGAAGCAATTCAAACCTCATTGTGTGTGCTTCCTTTGTAACAACTTTCTCATGCAATGTTGCTCTCTCATGCCCCCTATTTCTTTGTCCCCCTTCAAAACATTTCTACCAACAGACTAGTCATCAAGCCCTACCTTAATAAAATGCATGATAAAATTAATTTCATTTTCCTGCACAAGTTGCAAGGCATTTATTTCACTCTTGTTCACCATCATAGTGGATCCATCAAATGAGATTGCCTTGTTGTTCTTCTGTGATAGCAATTCCGACACTGATGTTTTGTTAATTTCACTTTTAAAAGGCTGAATACAGATTCATGAACAATTTTCATTAGTCATGTTTTCTTCTCTCATTAATGGTTATATTTTTGACTAAAGGTCTAGTTTTGCTACCTCAGTCAATCTCAAATCATGAAACATTTTAAAAACTAATTACTAAAACAAATCAAATGCCACATGTATGTATTTTAAGGTTGTCTTTAAATTATTCAAGTATTACTTCCATGTTGCTTTACTCTGAAAATGAAGTTCTCCTTGGGGAAAGTGTAATTGAGGTCAGAAAAGATGTGTGTATCCAGGAGAATGATATCAATAGCAAACAGGAGGAATTGGTTACAAATACTGTATGCAAATTGCTTTTTGCAAACTACTTTTGCCTTCCCCTTCTTGTGTGAGCTTTGTGGAATTTTAAGTGTCTTATGCCCTAATGAAAGGTAACTTACAATATTTTATAAAAGTGAAAACCAACATTTTCAGGTAGATATGCCAAACATAGCATAGAATATTTTATTTAGACTTTTTTTAAAAAAATAGGGTTGTTTTTTTTAAAGAAATCCTGCCATACTGTATTTCCTTTTGCTTCTGCCTTTTTCTCTCGAGGTCTATTATTGTACTCAGTGTCATACACATATGTACATAGTTGCATGCACACCTGTTTATATTTTATTGGAGATAAAAATGACCTTTCCCCGGATATTTCTTTATTTTCAATGAACTTGTTCCATCCAGTTGAATGCTTCTTACTTTCTTCCAATATTAAGACTTCATAAGTGTGATCATGAATTTGTGTCAATGGACATACACTTGGAAAGTGCATTGTTAGTTTCTCCTAAACTGCTTGGGAGAAAAATATACTGATAGGAAGGCAATAGAAATAATGTCATGATTTCTATCACACCTAATATCATATATAAATTTTATTTCAGTGCCTAAGAAGAACCCTTAGAAACCCATTATGTATAACAGATGCCTGAATTGTTGTTTTCTCACTTGTGTAAATTATATTGTAATTTTTCAAGTTGTTTTCGTCACATATTTTTGTTTTTAAATGGTTTGACAGCTTTACTGTAAAAAAATTAAAACCGCTAATTGTCATTTGAAAATAATAAATGCATTAGAATTCATAAACAGCAAATAACAAGAACCATCCGCTACTTGAGTATTTGAACAGACGGGAGCTGTTATGTTTTCAGGAGCCAAACATATGAGTTTCCAGTATGAACAAAGAACTATTTTTTTCTTTTTTTATCCCTTTTGACCAACTACATCTATGGTCTCCATGGATTGTGCTTAAATTTCAGGCAATGGTTAACTCTTTCAGAATATGTTTATGTTTTCATTTTGATTTTTTTCTGGACAAAAATATGTGTATATTCCTACTACTTACCATTTTATTTGGAGAAGAAGAAGAAATATGGAGGAATATTTCTTATTTTTGTAGAGGAATATAGATTTTCATTGAAATATTGAAACATTGGGTTTTTGGTTTTTTTTAGAAATATTCATTACTCTTAAAAAAGAGATTAAATAGGACAGTGTGACTCCATATTTTCTAAAGTTTGGCAAATGTTTAGATGGCAATTGCAGTTCCTTCCAGAAATGATACTACCATCTGCCATTTGCTTTTTGGCAAAGCAATAAAACAAGAAGCACACTCTAAGTAATTTCTTCCTGTTTTCTGTTTATCTCATTCCCATTTTCCTGTATGATGATGCCAAAAGCCTCCCCCCCCCCCAGCTATAACCAAGTACAGTGTGATAATCTTCCTATCTCAGAACTTGGAACACTAGTGATATTAATACAATATTCTAGGTGTGACCTGGGGTTTTTGGGGGGGTGGGGTGGGAGGATAACAAATTCCCCAATTAAGAATGTTGAATATCACAGAAGCTTACCCATTTTGTGATGTTTTGGCTGTTCCTAATAAAAGTGCAAGTCAGCTACACCTGGGAGTTCATTAAAATTTAAAATAATCTTATAAGAAACACATATTTGATTAATTAAAATACCTGCATGGATATTCATATTAGCTCATAACAAATTTTCAGTGATGGATCATAAATTATATGTAGGGGACTATTAGTTCTCATCTCTCATACTTACCCATCCACAGTTGATGTCTTTTTCAAAGTATCCCGGAGAAGTTTTTTACAAAAATTGGGGGAGGCATTCTTACTGTGCTGCCAGATCAAACAAAACAAAATCCTCAGTTATGCTATGTTGCTTTTCTTATAATGCTTATGAATCCTATTTTTAAAAAACTTTCCATTCTTACAATGTATCATATATTGGAAAGGCTGAATAATCTTGAGATATAGATAGGGCACTTTTTTCTTGCGTATAATGTTTACGTTGTATACTTTCATGTGTATACATTAATTGAGAAAAAATATCAATTAAATATCTAAAGACCTTATGCAGATTTATTTGTATGAATAATATTTAATTTTCATTCATTAACAAATTTTGGTGCTTATTTATACATTGATGCAATTAAGTATTTCAAATATTTTAAATAAATATTTAGAACTGTATGATATTTGAAGGATATACATGTGTGTGTACACACACACAAACAATTTCACTCCATACTTCTGAGATGGTATAAACTTACCTTTAACAAGTAGACCAAATAAAATTCTGAAACAATCCTAGTCTGGTTTTAAGCTAAAGATCTATGAGAAAGAAAACAGGGTCTGTAGAAGTGTTTGCTTTTGAAAACTTAATTGCTTATCTTCCTCTTAAAGGAAGACTTTACTATCCTAACAGTTTGGATTGAATGATAATAAAATATCAGGGTTTTTTGTTGTGTTGTTTATGAGTTTTTAAAAAATAATGAAATTTCTGCTTCATTTAATATTTAATAACAAGATTGCTTCTTTAAGAAGCAAAGCACATAGTGCTTCAATTTAATTATGAGATTGTAACTCTATTGAAAGATTTTTCTTAAATTGTGATTAAAAAGGATAACCTTTTAAGCAGCTAAGAGTAATGATATTCTGCTAAGAAGAAATGTAAGGTTGCAATAATGATTGCAATTTAAAATTCTTCAAAGATAGTTTCTAAATTGTGTTCCTGAAATTAGCATAGCAATATTCTATACTAGTGACAGTTTCATGTCATCCTTAAAGGATGTTCCTCATGTAGAATACATTGCAATAATGGGCATGGGAATGAGTTAATGTCTCAGGTTTGCTGGTAGTTTAGTCCAAACTGATTAAAAGCATTCCAGGCCATTAAGGCTATTTGAGCACCCATTGAAGATGTATCATGAAGTAGTCTCAAGCTATTATCTACTCCCAAACTAATACCTTCTCCAACACAACACCATCCTCAGAGCTCCATTTTGTTGGGATTCTGATTGAACTTACCAGCCCTCATCCTGCAGACTCTGGTTGAATATAATAGGCTGGATTCCCAGGAGGAACAAAATGCATTCCAGAGGAATAAAAGACAGTCAGTCCATATATCTTGGGTGAGAGAAAGAAAATGAAGTGATAATAGATTTTCTGACTATATAGTAGATGTATATAGTATACATAGCATGCTTCAGTTTGGCAAGATTCTGCCTATAGATATGGAAATGTTTTTTAAAAATCAACATGGAAAAATCATTATCTTGCAAGAATTTCTTGACTTTTGCGCCTGATGGATCCAGAATATATATGTGCCCATCTAAATCTGAGGAAGAGTAATAAAGAATGGTTAAAAACTACTTGATAGCTTCACCAATGGCTTCATACCAACATTAAATAGGAGAAGGCCAATCTGACAATACTCTGTAGCTTAATAATTATGGAACCAACAGAACTTTCCGATCATCAGTTTCTACAACTAATCAAACTGTCCTTTCATTCTTATTTCATTCGAATGCTATATTCTTGTTTCACATAGATGTGTGACACTATAATATCCCCAGAGATATGTCAGTTATACATCAAGACACCCAGGTATCTTACACATGGATAATTCTTAAGTCAACTGAAGCTTTATGTGTGTTCCATATGACTCAGAAGTAGCCATGAAGTCTCTGAAATCAGATATTAAAGTTACTTTTCATGAGAAAATATTATTTAAATCTGCTGTCATCACCTAAATTATTTTTTCAGTTCTGCAATGCATGGTATTTAATGGATGATAGATAGATAGATAGATAGATAGATAGATAGATAGATAGGCAAACAGACTGACAGACAGACTTACCAAATCAGAGGCTCATAGAAACCTAGATCTTAGCCTGTCACCCAGGAGAACTACTTACTCTTATATCATCTTTTATTATATATAATCTTTTATCATATTATACTTTTAATAATATCATCTTTCAAAATGTTACTATTTCCAAATAATAAAAAATACCAATAATTGAGAATAGCATTGCAATATCCAAGTTCACTAGTAATAAATTTTAATTATATTAAAACTTATAACCTATTTTTTTCTTGTTTTTCCTGTAATTTCATCAGACCACCATCTTGTACACATGGCAGTTCACTGACATGTGTAGCTGCTTCTGATTCCTGCTTTTGTTTTTTGCAGAACCCACGGGCATGATACCAGTTTTGACAAAAGGAATAAATGCATCCTCACGTAAGTCAAGTTGAATAACTTGCCTCCCTAATGCTAATTCTACAGATTCAGGTTTTTTCCCTAGCTTTACTCTGCACCTTTATACTTTGGATAGAGTTTAGACCTATCATAGGGGGGGAAAATACAACTGTGTCCTGGATCTATATTTATGAGTTGAATTCTCAACTGGAATTTAGTGCCTTTCTCACCTCTAAAAATGCACTTAAATTATAAATTGTAGCAACCTATTACAAGTTGCAACTTGCTAGGTATTCATCCTTTCTTTGTCTTCCTTGACAAAATACTTTCTTTTTTTGGCATGAGATATTAATGCCTCTCATTTCCTCTCATGTTGCATGCATCCTCTTAACAAAATAGCACTATTTAAAAAGAGCTGCTGCTAGATTTAGATCTTTTCCTTGTCTAGCTTGTATTGCCTGTGTTCCTCATCTTGGATTATATTTGCCTTTTAAAGCTTCCTTTTCACAGAAATTAGTTTTTGAGAGAGGACTGACCTTATTTACAGTGGAGCTACCTACATTTGGAGTTTTTAAAACCTACTCTTTACAATGTCTGAAAGACAGTTTTCACTCCGGCAGCTGTCTTATATGCTCATATTGCATGCTGCTGCTTGTTCTGTTCATCTGTCACTTTTGTGACACAGCAGAGTAATGAATGCTGCATCTCTTTAGCTTTTCTGAGATTCTGTTGTTTAACACTGCTAGTTCTGGAGTGGTAGCATTCTGAAACTAGAGTGGAGCATGTGGCCTTCTGAATGCATGTTTTGAAATGTTATTGAATTTTGGCATGTGACTAGTTTTTGCATTTCATAAAGATCCTCTGTCTTGCCTTTCCTGTGGTTCAGTCTCCCATATCAGACTGAAAATTCAGTCACTCCTGATTTTATTTCTCTTTTCTTCAGCTGTTTATCAGATCTGGACTTCATCAATTTGTCAAGTTAATTTCATCCATTCAGATTTTTTTTAAAAAAATCTATTTGAATTATCATTATAAAATAAATGTTTGTGGTATCACCCAAGTTCCATTTCAGATGTGCAATTCAATCTGAAAAGGTGATTTCAGTGGATCACTTAGGAATCAAAGCTTTGGATAAACATAGTATAATTATTTAAAATTTATCAACATTAAATGCACCATTAAACTTCTTTCATTCTTTTGTATTTTGCTCCTAGTACAGGTTTTTACAAAAGCAGTGCTGGTCATGAATTCTTTACAGATGTTATGTCATCTAAACATCTGAATTTTCTTATGAGACTCAGGATAAATAATCTAGTCAGAAATTATATTTATTTCTAGTACTTTCTATCAATATAATAATATAGTAGTCCCTCAGTTCAGTATAGTGCTATCCTAGCATACTCTTACAAATGGTTACAAGCATTTTCCTTAATTCTGCTAGTTTTCTTCCAGGAATAAGGAATGTTTTTAAGATTTATTTTTGCTTTAAGGAATTATTCCCGGTGTGATTAGGACCACATGTAATTTCTTTGTAATTCCCTGCTATTCAAAGCTGCTTTTTCAACCATTTTCCTCAAAGAATATGACCTTCCAAGGAAGGTTCCGCTTCAAATGGATAAGATTTTTCCATCTCTATTATCATGTTGCTTTCTGTGTATTGCAGAACTCATAGACAAGATTTCTGCCTCTACTGAAGGAACAAATACATCTTCTAGTAAGTATATAGTACTAGCAGTCTTCATGAATCTACAGCATACCTCTATTTGTTTCATATACTGATTCTTGGGTTACAAAACTAATTGCAAAAAGAGTCAGATTTTTTTAAACCACCTTCCCCAACTAGTATATTTCAAATACATTTTTTGCCACTCCCCCATCATCCAAAATATCGCCATAAAAATATCCATCACATTTTAAGCTAAAACCCATTATATCTGGGAGGCACAAAATGTAAAAGGAATTATTTCCACAAAAAGAGAAAGCAATGTGCTTCCTTTCTTAAAAACAAATCTTTTCCCCTTTCTTTTCCAGAAAGGTTTTTTTCCATAGCAGACTGTTTCATTAAGTTTTCTGCCAATACTTTTAAGCAGATTTGGAAGCAGTAGTTATTAATGTTTCTGACTCCAGAATATGCAAATAAACCTAGTCTTTAGATAATTAGATAATCTTTTTACAGAATTGGAGTGCACAGAATAATCACGTATTGGAAGAACGCCTATGGTGAAATGATGTTTTATTAAAAATATCACTTCTTCATTGCAGCAAAGAATCATGAGATGATGAAACTTCTAAAGACACTCTCTTTCATAACTATACTGTGCTGTGTGTACTATACTATGCTTCAAGAAGGAGTTCTTTGCTCAAACTAATATGTTTTGTTGAATGATCCTTTTGACTTTCTTGAAGAAGTAATGCTAGCAATATTAAGAAGATGACATTGTCACAGAGATCAGTGGATTTGGGCTGAGGAGATTGTGGGTAATGTCCAACATAATAATAATGCAACATACGTTGTAATCTTGATCCAATCACAAGACTGAGTGCATAAGATTGTGGGGTCTATTACACAGGTGTCAAACTCAATCGCATCACATGACTATCATGACTTTTTTTGCCTTTGGGGAGCCTGGGTGAAAGTGACCTGCGCATGATGCATCTGGCTCATGGGCCACCAGTTTAGCACCCTTGGTCTACTATATCTAAAGAGTTTACTCCTATTAGCTTGAAATTCTAAGATGATGTTCTAAGAATTTTCTACAAGGCGCAAACTTCTTTCTAATGACTTTATAATGAATTAGGCACATGAATATGGTAAATCAGATGAATGCATTGTATGAAGGGTTGGCTTGAGTGTGGTTAAGCTGGGTTTCACATTGAAATAAATTTGAAGAGGTATTTTGGGTTGAAATAATACTGAGAAGGAGATGAAAATTGGAACAATTAAAAGACAGAAGGTCTTTGGACAGATGAAACAGTTGGAGAACGAAAAAAAAACGCAAGTTTTTTTGGAAGGAATATTGTGTGAAATAAGGAAATTGGAAAATAGGCTAGTGGAACTAGATGCATAATAAGATGAGATAAAGACATTGAAGATCTTTTATTTCTGTTTCAAAAAATCCAGATTTCTGCAAAAATTCTTTTAATGTAGATATCTAGTTTGATCATTTTAAACGTATGTAAGTTTTCAACCTTCTGATAAGTACTGTATATTTGCATATTTTACATGAAATTTTAAAGTGGTAGAAAAACTGTGATTCCAGCTCAAGATCCATGTCAACATAGTCAAAGAACATCTGTCAACTTTGATGGGTTCAAATATCCAAAGCCAGCTAGATTCTAAAATGGGGAAATCCTATCCTTTGATTGATGTCCTAGATGGACATCTGCTACATTGGACCGGGTTTTAATGCCCCATAATTCCAATTCTGTGATTCTGTGCCATATAAGTCTCCCTAATCTCTTCACATCATTGTAACAGAAGAAAGTAAAACCTGTTTACGATTCCCAACTCTAGGATAAATAAGTTATAACATTTTAACAACAGGAAAGACAAATAGAGTCCAACTACACTGTTGAAAACAATATGAGAGTGCTTTGAGATTAAAGATACATGCCCAAAATACCACTTTCAATGCTAGAATTGGGAATAAAGGATCATGGTGTGGAATGGATGAGTGGATGGACCGAAGTATGAATAAATTTTAATTTCACCCTTCCACCTTCATACTGTGAAAAGATAAATTAAAACTCTATGAGTTCAGATCAAAATCTTGATGTCTGCCATTACTACACAATTGTTTTTATTTTTCATATCAATAGAAAACTTTTTTTCTCTCATGCTAGGATATATCTAGCCTCGGTATGTGTCCCAACACACAAGCTGTATTCTGATTCCTAAATTCATGGGAATCATAATTGCAGAAAATAGGTTGTAAAGTATGATGCTACTCCATAACAATTTTGAGAACTAATACTGGTCTAAGAGGAAATATTGGCTAAATAACAAAACAGGTTCCTTACATTTTAGCGAGGTTTCTGTGTTAGCATGTATAGTATACAAATATTTTACTGATGAAGTGCTCCAATAGTGCGGCAAGCTCCAACCACAATTAAAATTATTAGGATAAAATAAAAGTAAAAATTATATAAAATCAATGCACTTCAAGATATGTTTATAAGCTCATAAAAACACTTATAAAGATATAAAACCTTATACCTAGCAAGCCTGCTATTTGTCTTTACCTATAGGATTTACAACAAAGTATTTTCATTGCTTTAGTTGTATAGGACAATAATGAAAGTAGGAAAATTGCTGTTTATTTCAAGCAAAAGAGCAAAAGCAGAGCATTCTGTTTTAAATTCCCAGTAAATTAATTATTCATTCTTAATCTGTGTGTATTTGGGATTTATTTTTCCATTGTATGGATTTTGTAGTTATTGATTTATATTTTTTCCTTTCTATCCATGTAACCATAAACATCTGCTCCTTTATACATCCGATAAAGTTTTGTGTATGTTGGTTTCTCTCACAAGAGGCTTTCTCTTCTTCTGGCACCAGGCTAATATAACCACTCTTTTGGAATTTCTATGTGACCTTGTAAGGTAGAACACATGTATAATTTATCAATTTAGGGAAGTTATACTTCCTTGCTAGTTGGGCAGAATACATTTATTTCATTAGCAAGCAGCCTTTTTCTATAATAGGATTAGTGTAAAGAATATATCAGCCAGGCACTCTTCTTGGACACACTGAAAGGCTTCAGTAGAAAAAAGTACATGTCAGCTGTCAGAGTCCAGCTAAGAGGTTGCTGGTAATCAATGGCCTCGTGGGATTGATGGAGCCATCTTTCAAGTAGAAGACTGCTGTTCTTCCTGCTATGGGCTCAGATTCACATAGGCAAGGGGGGAAAAAACAGATTATTAATTCTCTAAAAATACTATCAGCTGTTACATTACTAAAAAGATCAAGAATGAATGATCAAAATCAAGAAAAAACCAGAGAACCACACTGTGTTTGTTTTTTAACTCTTTAGAAATGAAACCTTTCTAGAATAGAATTCTGCTTAATCTACTCTTCTGCGTCAAACTGAAAAAGATATGTAGTCCTTTATAAAATTGTGACATTTTAAAATTTCATGTTACATCTTATCCAAAAGCATCTATATCTTACAAGTTCAATATATCATTGAATTATTATTATTTTGCTATATGAATTTGCTATATCTTGAAAATTCAATAGGTACATAAAGCTGCACATCTTTAATAAAATTAAAATTATGAAATGTAACAATTGTGCATTCCAACATTAGCATGGCAAGCATCTCTAATGAAGAATCTTTTAACTTTTTAGGAAACAAATGCTGAAGTCCTGCCTTCCACAATTGTTACTGCTCTTGTTATTTTGAAACTATACGTTATAAGAATCTTTGTGTGTGTGTGTGTGGTGCGTGCATATATGTTTAAGAGGTACTAGGTTTCTCATTCTGTTCTTCTATAAGCACTAATTTTTATCATTGTGTTCACTACGTGCTTTTTAGAAATTGCTGAGTAAATTCATTTCCTTTAATCACATTAATAGATCAAAGAAAATGCCCAAACCATTTACAATCAGTTAATTGCTACAAGAATAATTTGAGACTGTCTGCTGGGCTGTTCTTCTAAAATCATGCATGAATTTCCCCCCAAAATTGTTCATTATTACTTAGCAATTCTATTTGGCAAGACTTTAGATCTGTCTCATCACCTAATGCACAGGCTTGTGCTTCTCTTTGCCAGGAACTACAACTTCCCATTTCAAAGGCTGTATAGACTTTCTAGCATCTTCATTCACATAAATAATGCATTTAGTTTCCCTTACAGAAGGATACTGCCTGAGATTATTGAGCAGGGGGAAAGATGGAGGGCAAATGTAGACAAAACAGGGCACTATTAAGTAATCATCAGGTTATTCTTGAAATCGCCTATTATTTGGGACTGTACTGGTTGTTACAATAAAAAAATGTAGAGGATTAATTCTTTATTTACCCATTATTTCTTCCTTCCACACTTAACAATTTCAAAATGTCTTTGTTCTTTTTTATGTAGTTGATATTATGTATGGGATTTTATCTATCCATCTGATGCAGTAAGCTAATCAAGCAATGTTTCTGTATTCATTAAGTTAGTGTGTTGCATTGTGTGCTTTATAGCAGCTTCAGAATGTACGCTATTGATATCAAAAATGGGAACCTCCTAGTTTGTTTCAACTTACAAATTGGAGTTTCATAAAAACAAATTTGTTAAGGCACTCATGATTTGCTGTATGGTCAAAATTCTAGCACCCTGTTTCTTATCCACCTATAGAATAGATTGTGGATGGGAACCTTGCTGATAGGCTATTTATCATCATCATATCCAAGACAGCAAATTGATTTAGGAATACTACAATAATGCACATCTTTTATCTTCCAGCAAAGAGGAAACTAGTAAATTTGTGAAAATACCTCCATTTCATTGTAGCAACCAATATTTCCCACTTTCTTTGCAGAGCCCAATTTGGCCCTTTCCATATCAAAAGCGATACCTGCTTGGTGAGCAATGAATGCTGTTATTTTATGCAAGAAATCTGGAATGTGATGGAATCTGATCTCTGTTATGTTTTAAAGAAAAAAAATCCATTATATCAGGAGATAAAGTCATTGTTGGATTCCGATTAGAGTGAAATACAGAATTTAGCAGATATAACAAAATTCAGAATGGACCAATAGAAGCATGTCAAGGGACTTTCCGTAAAGTTGAGTTTAGAAACAAAGTTTTACCACCTATATGCATGCTTGCTTTAGGAATACTCAACATGCATATTTGTAGATTATCAGGTTGTTAATAAATCACTGTACAGGCCTTTTGGTGTTCTGTACTATCAAATGAATGGTTAACAGTATCTTGAATTTTTTAACAAACACATTTCACATGGATGTTGTATCAGCTTATAAGAATTCCAAGTATATAAATGCATTCTGTGTCAGCTGATGCTCCATTCAAGATTCAAGAAAGAAATACTAAGACTCTTTAAATTAGAGAAAAGATATCTTTTACTGAAAATGAAGTGGTAGCAACCATAGAATTCTGAATCTGAGAAATTAGGCGCATGAATCACATATACAAAGTGATGGAAATGTTCCTACCCCCAATAGATCAACTGAATCTTCCAATTAGAAGTTGTGAATATGATCGTGTGGACATCATCAGGTGGTGATGAGGCCTCTGTCCGTTGACCTTGGCATATTTTGATAAGGGTTGCAGCTGCGCAGAGAAAAGAAAGCTAAGCGAGAAATAGAAATCTAAACCTGAATGTATGCTCTCCCCTCCTCATTTTATACAGCAGTAGAATGTAACACCTCCAGCTCACTTCCCAGACTCACCCCCTCCTCCCCCCGTTACTTATGACAGCCGAAAGATGCAAAGCAATAGTAGAAGATCTTGAAGGCTGATATTCAGCCCTCCTAGAAAAAAAAGTCAGTCCTAGAAGAGAGAGAGAGAAAAAAATAAAGATAATAATTAATCATTAGATAATTAAAATGGATACATTTTAAGGGTTTATCAGGATACTTGGTACGAAAGGCTTTGACCAGCTTAGGGGCTTTAACGTCTTTTTCATTGACCCATTTGGCTTGGGAAGAAGGGAAATGTTTCCAAGCTACAAGATACTGGAGCCGACCCCTCCATTTGTGAGAGTCCAAAATTTCTTTAACTTCAAAATGTTGTTCACCCTCAATCAGTAATGGTATGGGAGGATCAGCCTGGATGGGTCTTAAATCAGAAATATGTTCAGGTTTTAACAAACTAACATGGAAGACCAGGTGAATTCGTCGAAGAGTTTTCGGTAAGGTCAGTTGGACTGCCACAGGGTTTATAATCTGTTCAATCGTGAAAGGACCAACATATTTAGGACCAAGTTTCTTTGATTTTTGAGTGGTTTGTAGGTATCTGGTGGACAGGAAAACTTTGTCACCTACTTGATATGATTTCTGTGGAGATCTTTTCTTGTCTGCAAACTTCTTATGAGCTTGATGGGCCTCATCTAATGCTTTACATGTTACTGGCCAGTTAAGTTGGAGTTGAGTTATCCATTCATCCAACAACTGGATGTTAGGCCTTTCATGAGGAAGTTCAGGTATGGGTACAAAATCTTGTCCCGAAGCTACTTTAAATGGAGTAAATCCAGTACTACTATGTACAGAGTTGTTATATGCCACTTTAGCAAATGGCAATAGGCCAGACCAATTGTCTTGTTGATAATTTATGTAACATCTAAGATACTGTTCTAACACTGTGTTCTCTCACAGGCCCCATTGGTTTGGGGGTGATGGGCGGAGCTTAAGCTCTGGGTGAAGCCTATCAATTTCAGGAACTTCTTCCAAAAATTTGAGGTAAATTGAACCCCTCTGTCAGAGACTATGCGTTCAGGAACGCCATGTAATCTATAGATATGTGAAATAAATAGTGTAACCAACGTATTTGCAGATGGAATCTTGGAACAAGGTATGCAATGTACTTGTTTGGAAAACAAATCGGTCACCACCCAAATAACCATGTTTCTGCTGCTTTCGGGTAGTTCTACTATAAAGTCCATAGAAATTTCCTTCCAGGGAGCCATTGGTCTAGCCACAGTTTGTAACAGGAGGTCTCTTTGCCCATGCACACCCTGCTAGTTTACCAGGAAGTCTCTTTGCCAATGCACAATTGGACAACTAGCTACATAAGCTTCAATGTCCTTCTTCAAAGTAGGCCACCAGAATTGCCACTTAACCAGGTGTAAGGTTTTCACAAATCCAAAATGGCCAGCTGCTTTAGAATCATGGGCTTGTAGTATTTGGGCCTTAAGCGTCTGTGGCACATACAACTTGGTTCCCACCCAAGCCAAACCATCTCTAATCGTATAGTCATTTGAATGAGCCAGGAACCAATCATCAACTTTTAGGGCTTCTTTTGGTTGTGCGGTCAAGTCATTCGATAAATGCACTTCTTGTTTCTTCTTCTGGGCTCTAGTGATCACTGGAGCGGCTTGATGTTTGGTCGAAACAATCGGGCATATCACTTCCTGGTGAACACTATTATATTGAGGCAGTCTAGAGAGAGCATCCGCCATGAAGTTCTTCCCCCTTGGAATGTACTTCAGTAAGAAATTGAACCGCTTGATGTACTGGACCCAGAGAACTTGTTTAGGGGACAGCTTCCGAGGCATTTTTAGTGCCTCCAAATTTTTATGATAAGTCCATACCTCAAATTGATGTTTTGCTCCTTCCAGGAAATGTCTCCAAGTCAGTAAGGCCCAATGAACTGCAAAAGCTTCTTTTTCCCAGATGGCCCACCTTCTCTTGGTTTCAGATAGTTTGCGGGAGGTATACGCACAAGGCTGTAAGGTCCCTTTCTCATTGATTTGAAGTAACATCACTCCAATGGCCACATCACTCATCGGCTTGGATCACAAAAGGAGCCTCCATGTCCAGGTGCTTTAGCACTGGTTCTGCAGCAAACAGTCGTTTTAGCTTTTCAAAGGCTGCTTGGCACTCCAAGGACCACTCCAACGGCTTGCTAGGCCTTGGCTTCACCTCTCCTTTAGTTTTTAAGAGATTTGTGATGGGCATTGCTATCTTAGCAAAAGCCGGGATAAATTGCCGGTAAAAATTTGCAAATCCCAAGAAACTGAAGTTTTTTCCTGGTGCATGGGGGAGCCCATTCCAATACGGAACGCACTTTCTCTGGATCCATTTCTATGCCCTCAGGTGAAATGCGATCCCCCAAATAATCTATTTTCTCTTGATGGAATTCACATTTGGACAGTTTAGCATACAACTTAGCGGCTCGCAGTTTCTGTAGAATCGACCACACTAGTTTCACATGCTCATGCAGAGTTTCCGTGTAGATAAGGATGTCACCAGGTAAACCAGAACTCCCCCTGTATAAATGTTCATGTAACACCTGATTGATCATCTGCATGAATACAGCTGGGGCTCCCTGTAGGCCAAAAGGGAGAACGTTGAATTGGAAACAATCCACCGGGCAATTAAAAGCGGTTTTCCACTCATCCCCTTCTTTAATTTGAACTCGGTAGTATGCTTCTCTCAAATTCAACTTCGTGAAAATCTTTCCCTTGGCCAGGTGGGCCAGCATGTCCTTCATCAAAGGGAGGGGGTACACGTTTTCCATGGAAATTGCATTTAAATTTCTATAGTCAACAATCAAGCGTTTGGAGCCATCTTTCTTTTCACGGAACAACACTGGGGCCGCTACCCAGGGCCTAGAGGGTTGGATGAAACCACGTTCCAAATTTTTATCTGTAAACAATCTTCGCTCTTCTAATTCTCGTGGTGTCATTGAATATAACTTTGGTTTCGGGAGCTTCACTCCAGGTAAAATCTCAATACTACAACCTGTTGACCGATGAGGAGGAAGCTCTTCCGAGACCCTTTCACTGAGCGTTTTTAAAGGTTTTAGTTTTAAGCCCATTTTCTCTACTACTCCCGTGTTGATTACACACCTTGTGCACCCAGAGTCTAGCAAGGCTAGCATTTCCCCTTCGGCGCCTGAAGTGGGTACCCTCAACTTCACCAGAATGGTCATAGGGCCTTCATTTGGACTTACCAGGAAGTCATCTTCCGAGTCGTATTCATTTTCTTCAAGGGAAGTCGGGGGTCCCGGCTCCTCTCCTGCCGGAGGGGCAACCTCTGCCACCTCTCTTGTCTTTAGCACCGCTTCGTGAAGCTTCACTGGGGTTTTTTCAGGCTTCTTCCCTCCTTTTGGCGCCCCCTTTGGTTCCAGCTTGACCCTGCAGTCCATAGCCCAGTAACCTTCCTTCCCACATCAGAAACAGGCAGAGGGTTTGGGTCTTGCCGCCACCCCTCCCCTCTGGGGTTTGGGGACCTTTTGAGAGCATGAGGGAGGAGGCTTGCTTCACCCAGAACCCCCCCCCCCCGGCATCTGCTTCGGGTTAGATCAATTTCCACCTCTTCTGCCAGCAAGTACCACATCTGCAAGTCATTTGGGTCCCTTCTAGCAATGCACCTCTGGTACACATCTTTGTTTAACCCATCTTTAAATGCTTCTCTCAGGGCTTCCTGGGATCAGCCTCAGATATGACACACTAGCTGTCTAAATTCTTGGGTGTAGTCGGCCACTGACCTCTGCCCCTGATTTATGGTCTTCATCCTGATCCTGGCCTTTCGCTCTGCCAATGGGTCTTCAAACCTAGCCCGCAGCGCAGTCATGAACAGGTTATAATTCAGCAACTGGGGGACATTATCATTATGCAGGGTCACCATCCACTCTGCAGCTGTTCCCTCCATAATTCTGGTAACACATCTCACTCTGGCTGCTTCTGAGGAAAAATCCTCCCCTTATTCTTCCATATAGCTCCAAACTTGGGCTAAGAAAAATCTCAAGTCTTTGGAATTTCCCCCGTACTTTACTTCTAATGGAGGCAACTTGGGAGCTCTACGCCTTCTAGGAATTACACCTCCTGCTGGGGGGCCCCCAGGCTGCTGCTGGCTGTTGCGCTGGCTCAGGTTGATTTATGGGAGAGAGGGCTGCTCTGCTTCTTCTGGATGGGGCTACTCCCCCTTCCCCTTCATAGCTTTGTGCAGCTTGAGGTTGTCCAAATGCCTCATTGAGGAGTTTCCTGGCTTGGTCCAGTAAAAAATATCTCTTTTTCTTCTCTTGCCATGGCTCCTCTCTTCCACGCCGGCGGGTGGTTTTGACTCCTGGGGGGGGTTCCTCCTCTTGATCCTTCCAGCCAACCCCCACGGACCATCTGGGCTTTCCAGCTGGATCCTCTTCCAGATTGAGCTCTGCTAGCAATTCAGCTTCCTGTATCAGCAAAGAATCTTGCCCTCCAACGGCTCCCCGATCTTCCTGGTCACTAGTTGAAGATGACATGATATTCAGATCCCCTCAGAAGAAATTTGGGTGTTTTCTCCAGGTGGCCTGGTAGAGTGAGATTCAGAATAATGTCAGCTGATGCTCCATTCAAGATTCAAGAAAGAAATACTTAGACTCTTTAAATTAGAGAAAGATATCTTTTACTGAAAATGAAGTGGTAGCAATCATAGAATTCTGAATCTGAGAAATTAGGTGAATCACATATACAAAGTGATGGAAATGTTCCCACCCCCCAATAGATCAACTGAATCTTCCAGTTAGAAGTTGTGAATATGATCATGTGGACATCATCAGGTGGTGATGAGGCCTCTGTCCGTTGACCTTGGCATATTTTGATAAGGGTTGCAGCTGCACAGAGAAAAGAAAGCTAAGCGAGAAATAGAAACCTAAACCTGAATGTATGCTCCCCCCTCCTCATTTTATACAGCAGTAGAATGTAACACCTCCAGCTCACTTCCCAGACTCACCCCCTCCTCCCCCGTTATTTATGACAGCTGAAAGATGCAAAGTGATAGTAGAAGATCTTGAAGGCTGACATTCTGTCCACTTATATCTGGACTCTAATTTTGAAAATTTTCCTAGAAGCTTCAAAATTTCTTGTTTTTTTCCCTAAAGGAAAAAAAGTTTCCTACAAAGAAATAAGGAAAGAAAGCCATCATATTTAAAAATATAAGAAATAGCATTTTCAAAATCATAACCACATTAACATTAGAGCAGTGTAAGTCATTTCAAATGAGTACAGAAATATACATAATAAAAATGTTAATCATTGCAAAAAGTATAATTCAGTGATTTATTTGTACTTTACTTTTTGGGAACGACCCATTGTGAACACAACAGTTGAATAGCTAAAGACATCATAGATATGCATAAAGGATGGGGCACAAACATTGAAAAGAGGCTCACAGTATAATTGATAAAGGCATAAAAGATTATATATAAATGTCATATAATGTGCATAAATTGAAAACTATAAGAAACAAATATAAAAAGTGTATAAAATGAGAATCTGAAACAAGTGAAGCGAACTAGGAAACTGAAAATTGATTGTATATATAATGCAAGCGACTATATTTGTTAGATTATATACAGTGTTGTAATATGGCATTATAGGTGCATAATTTGAACATAATTTATAATGCTGAATCTCAAGAACAAGACAAAAGTCATTACGTGACAAACCTTGAGCATTGTGCACAGATCCTATCCAAACACTATATGAATATGATGTCTAAAACAACAAGATGGGTGGCCAATTATTTTGATAATAAATAAACAAGGTAGTGTAAAATTGCACCATAATTGTCCAGCAAATATGTATGTAGTGGTCATGGTAGAATAAGGCTAACATGAATACTATCTTGTTTCTATGTCTGTGGAGATTCTCCATCATCCAGCTCATAGTTGTCTCAAAGGTATTTGTGTTTTCTCTGTATGTTTCTGTGCATCTGGAGTCATAATGGCAATGCAGTTCCAAGTCAAGACTCCTCCAGGATCAACCCTCACAAATTGCTGAGGAGAAAACAAACTATTATGTCAGAGTGAAGGCCTTTTCTGTGCTCAGGGACTTTCAGTTTGATCAATCAAATAAAATCTTTATTACTGTCATGGACCAACAGAGGAAGGGTAAAATAAATGCAAACAGGACTTTTAAAAATCAAAAGCCAAAAATATATAAAGCTTCATCCCACCATTTTCTACATTATGTAATGTTGAACTAAGCCCTGACTGATATAATTTTCATAATATGGAAAGAAGAGAGTTGCCTGTTTGCCACTGATTCCTCACTTAGCATATTTGTCTGTGTTGCAGGTTGTAGTTAATATATGTAGCAATAAATAACAGGCATTTATTTATTTATTCATATTATGATATATAGAAAATGCACCAGACAGTGTTCCAAGTAATATTTCAAGAAAATTTATAAATATTACTACCTCTAGAGCTAGCTGTTAAAGAACTTTAAAAGAAGAAATAATAAATCATCATTTAAAATATTTAATTGCATTTTTTAAAAGTAGGTTAATTAAAGGTTGGAGGCTCATGCAGAACAATTTCATTTACACCCCCCTCCCATTAATTAAGAAATTATTAGAAAGAGTAATAATACTACTCCCCATATATGCATAATAATTAATTTCTACAGAGAGGGAATGAACTCATACCGGAAATGTAGCTGTATATCTGCTAGCTATATTTTCCTTTAGATTTTCTGAAATCCTTTATGGTTACTAGACCACAGGGAACTCCGGTTAATTGTATCATGGAAGCTCAAAGAGCATGAATGCACAATCCACAGAAGCAACTTGGAGTAAGGGCTTGTTAAAAACTCTTGTTTTCTCAAAATCAGCAAATCACCTCACCCTTTTTTACCAAGCGAATGGTGTATTTCAAAAGCCAAGGACAAAACAAAAAGCCAAAAAATGATATTTATTTGCTATGTGTATTTCCCATGGATGGCTGTGTTACAATACTAGCTGACTGCTGGAAATAAAACCAGGAAAGCAACCAAACCAAGCAAGGGAAATCTTGATGGGATATTGCAAAAGGGAGGAGAATGAAAACGGAAGGAAAAAAACTAGCATGAGAGCTGTACTCAGCCCCTTGAGGTGGTCTTTTGATAATAATTACTCCTATTTCATTTTTCTTTCATTAATTCTACTAACTGAAGATAGTAAAATCATTTTGTTTGTAGAGCCAGGATGGTTTTTCATAAGAACAAATCTGAAGTCCACAATCACCTATACTTTTAAATTAGTTTTGAACATCATTCAAAATAGATTTCAAAAGTCATGTTCTGTCTAGAATTATGAGTTGTCTAGAGTAGCAAAGTAACCCTCCAACCCTTTAAAAAATCTACAGTGTCTTAAGATTTAGCTAATTACTATAATTTTCTGACATCCTTGTACAATCCTCAGTGGTCCTCAGCATTTAGGAGTTGCAGTTCTGTTAATTTATGTAAAAATGTTCTCTTTACGTCCTTGTATAAACATATATTTTCTAGAAAGCTATTCACAGATAAAAATGATGGGGAAAAGTTAATGTTTGGGTAATTTCCAGAGTACCTTCATGGATTCCAGTAAGATTTGTAGTGTATCAGGAGTGATCAATATATTAGAAACCTTTTAAAGGATTGTCCCAAAGGTGCTTATTTCAAGAGGCAACTGAACTTTCTGTTTTTTCTTTGAAAATGTTTCACTTCTCATCCAAGAAGCTTCTGCAGCTGAAGAAGTTTCTTGGATGAGAAGTGAAACATCTTCAAAGAAAAAAAACAGAAAGTTCAGTTCCCTCTTGAAATAAGCACCTTTGGGACAACCATAACCTGGTTGACTGAGAATCACCATAGACTTTTAAAGCTATGATTTGACCAAAGGTATTAGATATTCCATAAAACCTACCATGACATTGTACTAGATCTACTAAAAAAAAGGAACTGCAAAGAATCCTAAGCGAGACAATACTCTCTTTTTAATGTTGAAGATTCCCCCCTCCATTCTGTAGTGTAAGCAACTGTTACCCTGTAAAGAAATATCTTTTATAGCTCCTTAACTGCATCCGGAACATGCCTTGGTAACTATTTGTTGTGCCATGTCCATATGATGTTTTCATGCAATTTATCACTCAGTAGGCTTAAACTCACCCTTAGCTGTTCCAGTTTTGAAGTATTGTTTTCAGTCTTCTTCCAGTCCAATGGTTTGCTATGAATCTAGAACATTTCATTAAAACTTCTACCCAGTTTTTGTTAGTCTTTAGATACAGATACAGGTACAACCCTCTACTTCAGTCACTGGAGCTGGCCCTTTATGGCTGCAAGAGAGACCTGACACCTGACCTCTGAAAAGGCATAATGCCTGCCTGGTGGTTTGTTTGAGAATTATATGGGTATTTCAATTAACCTGCACATTAGAAAGTGCAGAGTAAGAAAGTTTGCTTTAAAATGTGAAAGGAACATTTTACAGGTAGCCCTTGGTTTATGACAATGGAGCCCCAAATTTCTGTTGCTAAGCAAGACAGTTGTTAAATGAGTTTTACCCATTTTAGCTTGCCATGGTTGTTAAGTGAATCTGGATTTTCCATTGACTTTGCTTATTGGGTGACAAATGTGATCACATGACCCCAGGATATGGCAGCCATCATAAATATGAGCCAGTTGCCAGGCATCCAAATTTGAATCATGTGACCACGGGGATGCTGCAATGGTTGTAAGCATGAAAAGCAGTCATAAGTCACTTTTTCAGTGCCATTATAACTTGGAAAGGTCACTAAATGAACTGTTATAAATTGAGAACAACCTGTGTTTATTTTTGGGTCAAGCATTACAAAATGCAAAATTACAGTTTTGTGGTCCACCCATCCTTTGCAGTCTATGTGGCAGATCTGGGATTCAGATTATCACAGAAGACTGTGGCCACGGTGGCTCACACTGGGCCTGCACACTGCTGAGGTCAGTAGCTCAGCGGTTCAATTCCTTGAGTGAATAAACTGCTCAAGGACAAGAAAGGAGCCTCCTCCAAATGCCTACCGGCATTCAAGTGTCCCGTGGGTATAGATAACACTGCCCGAAAAAATTCCTTTCACAGAGGCAGTCAGCCACTTGGTGATCCCTGACTAACATGTGCCATACACTCAATAAACAAAAGACTATGGAGAAGAGGGAACAGGACCACAAATGAAGTAGACTAAAAAAAATCTAGACCCTGCCTCTTCAGCCATTTGAACGGGTATATTTCTGTAGAGAATGTATTAGGGATAAAGATGGCAGTGTGCCATCACCTTCCTGCATTTTTAATGAGTTGTTTTTTTTTTATTGGACTGGATATTTGGCTAGAAAAGGCTTTTTTTTCCTATTTGCAAAAATGGCTGAATAGGCCAAACAACAATCTCAGCAGATCTAGTAAAAGCTTTCACTGTAAACAAGTAGACTTTAGTTTTATGAAAAGGCATTCAGGCTTACATACAGAATAATACAGAATATTTTCCCACCCAGTGAAACCTCTAGATCAGTGTTTTTTCAGTCCTGGCAACTTTTAAGATGGATAGACTACAAGTTACAGAATTCCCCAACCAGCATGCTAAATTTGCATACACTGTACAATCCCATCATTGCCTCAAATATTTGGATCGGAAGACTTAAGCTTGGGAGAGGTCTTCCTCCAAGCTACCATTATCTAGTGATGCAAAAATCCTGATAATCACTAGAGGGCAGCAAAAAGAACCAATCATAATCAGAAATTTCTGAAATTTTTTTCGCTCTAGTTATGGTAATCTCCTTTGAATCAAGCGCAACTTCTGGTAGCATTAAACCCATGTGTTTTTCATGCCAGCAATATAAGAACAATTTGTCTGCTGCCTTTGATAATACTTTTTTAAATTGATAAATAGATATAGGGACAAAAGTATAGGTAGGTAAGCAGATAGATGGTGGATAGATAGATATAATTTGTAGATAAGGAATACTGAAGCTGTAAGAGAAGTAATTATTATAATGGCAGAAAGTATGAATCACTTGTACTTTTTTTTTGAAAGCTGTAAGGAATGTGAAGTAATTGGAGAATTAGTAGAAACCATTGAACTTGGTCCATCAATACATCTGCATACATTTTTTGCTGCCTCAGTTTTACCTCGATCAATTTTGATGTGTGCTCCTACAAATAATTCTATGCTCAGTTTATGTTTACATATTTGAAAATCTCTTTTTTACCGCTATTGATTAGTTTTTCTTAGTTTTAACAGAAGATATCTTATTCTATACTTGTGAACAATTAAGAATGGATGAATGATCAAAATTAACCAGATTCATCCGCAGTGCCTCGAGGCCAGAAAAACTGATACAGTGCTTAATCTTGAAAAATTCCTGATTAAGGGTTCAGAATATGTTCCATCATAATATATTGATACTTTGGACTGCAAAACTTCCAGAGGAAATCTTGCTAACCCTTACACAGTAATATCCAGACATCTATTTTATATAGTAATATTAAAAGTAGTTGACTTGTATTTTAATGTTCTATTGAAATAGTTAACTTAAGGGATGCAATTACAAGTTTTGGTAAATAAATAAATTCTCAGGCACTGAATCCCGGTGATTTATACAGTTCATATCATTTTCTTATATACAACACAAAAGTGGGTTGTTGTTGAAAATTATCATGATTATTTTTCATCCTAAAGTCAAATATTTATATAATTTGTGCATTTGACCAGTAGTGGTTATGTTTCTATACAGTTTTAAGTTCCTTACATAATTATTTTGTGTATATTTTTCATTTATGGTATCTGTGTCCTTGAAAGTATTTATTTTTGAATTGGTAGCAGTTCATCAAACAGTTAACAAGAAAATGATGCAGATTGAAGAAAGAAAATGAAGAAATGCTTTAGTTTTGGTTCTCCTTAAAATACTTTCAGACAAAAAAAAATGAAATATTTGCAAAGCCAGATCGTTGTCACACATAACAGTTTTCCCCGTTCAAGGCTTTTGTGTAAAGCTCATTCAATACTAATAAAGCAGGAGCCAGATTAATAATCATCATTGCAAAATTATAGACTGTTGATGTTAATGCTCTGGTTTAAATTCAAGCTTTCTCAGATTGGATCATGTGAGCACAAAGAAAAGAAAAGAAACTTCCACCTTAAAATGAGGATTATGTTCTCATCCGGTCCATTATGACTTTAACTTGCTGGATTGATGGGAAGGCAAACTTTAAATCTAGGTAGCAGAAGAAAGCAATTGCAGTTGAGAGGCCTGCCATCCCCCCCTGGGAAGGATCGGATATCCAACAGCCTCAGACTGAGGTCCAGCCCATAAAGCTGTCACCTACAACCTTCCCCGCCCCACCCTCACTGCAGCTTTGTTAGATTTCTCTAATGGTTGGGAATCCTTTCGTGATCATACCCTGGGGGGGGGGGGAGGAAGACCGCTCACTAGCTCCTGCACGCCTCTTTTTGATTGTATGTCTCTATTCCGTCTAATTGGATGAAATAGGAAGTCCCTGGCAGCCCTGTGTTGCTGGGTGTGCAGATTTAACTCAGGCCAGCCCTGCAGAAGGGTGGGGAAAGAGAGCAGAAGGAAGGAAGGCACGGAAAAGAAAGAGTACTGTGGAGGGACGAAGAGGAGGAGGAGATGGTAAGGACGCAGAGCAGAGGGTCCCCATCCTTTTATTCCTCCCTTTCTATAAGATGATGCTGGGATGATGCTCAGGAAGCAGGCACCTGCTGCTCTGTAATGATTCAGCCTCTTTCTGCCAGCTCCTTCACACAACAGGATGCTGTTGTTACTGTCTCTGCTGCTGCCGTTGCTGCTGCTGCTACCCTCCTTAGTGGTTTTCCTTTGGCTTCTACTGCATGACGGCTGTGTTTTTCTCCTCCTGAGCAGCCCCCAGTCTCAGATGCTGAAGGTGAGAAGCCAACTCTTCACTTTGGGCTGTTGTTGGTTCAGTTAACCAATTTTGCCGGGGGAACTGAGCTTCTGGTTTTCCTTGCCTTGTTTTTGAAGAGCTGAGAATGGCTTGAGAGGAAACTAGGGATTTAAAATAAGAACCTTTGAAAAGTGAGGAAGGAAAAGGAGCTGATTCATTCACTATGAGAAGCTTCTTTTCTGAGAAGGTTTTGATTCTTTGGTGGTCTCTTTCTGTGGGATCGTTTTTTCTGACTCTTGGACTCTGTTTTCATGCCTCTGCTGTGATGCTGTAAGGTTTGTGGAGCTGGCTTTCCTGTGTAAGGGGATGGACCCGAATCAAGCTTTATAATTAAGCTTTCTTTGAGGAGAGCTCCCTTGGAAAATATAGGCTCAAAAATGTCGGAAGCCAATCTGGAGAAAGCTCCCCATCCCTCAACCCAGCTGAGTCCCACTGCATCACTTGATGGGCTTCCTGGCGAAGAAGAGATGCCAGAGACTCAAAGGGAGGAAACCAGGATGCAGGGAATAGCAGGCCTTGCAGCTACTTGTTGTGTGTGTCTGGAGGCAGAACGGCTGACGGGTTGCTTTAATTCCGAAAAGATCTGCATTGTCCCAATCTTGGCTTGCCTGATCAGCCTCTGCCTCTGCATTGCTGGTCTTAAGTGGGTGTTTGTGGACAAGATTTTTGAATACGATTCTCCTACCCACCTTGATCCCGGTAGGGCTCGACAAGACCCGATTACCTCTGTGGACCCTACTGCACTCTCTGCTTGGTTGCCATCTGCAGCGCAAACCTCCTTCTTCTCCCTTCCCACCAATGAAGCTGCACAGGAGATCATGGAGCAACCCAGAGGCCCCCTGGTAATTACTTCTGAGGTTGCCTCTAAGCCATCTCCATATAACACTCTCCCAAATGATTATTTCTTGCCATCTTCGGTACCCTCTCTACCTCTTCCTAGCCTAAAACCCGAAGTGAAGAGACCCACCACTGCATCCCTGGTACAAGAAATTGAAACCAATATCCAAACAGCTCCACCAAAATTAGGTAAGTTCATATTTTATCCCCCCCCCCCCCCCACTTCCTATGCCTGTTCGATCATAACATTTTGCATAAAGCACCATAATGAGTGAACATGTTTTGCTGATTGTTAAACTGATGATGGTTAGGGCAAATTATACTTTTAGCTTATTCCTTTACGAAGGTTCACAAAAAGGAACATGAGGAAGTGAAGTTTACTGTACCATTTGCCAAGTCACTTGACTAATGAACTTCATGTGTCTATTTCAGCAATTTTATTTTATCTAAGTTCTTTATAATTGTCAAATTTCTTTATTATTCCACTTCTGTGTATTTTGCATCCTGACAAATTATCTGCCTCATCACAATAGTATATACATTTCTCCCCTAAAAGCAATAATAACTAAAAAATAAAGTAAAAAGTACATTATGGAATTGCTTTGAATTTTAGTAATAATTCTAGGTTCTGATATTACAACTTGTACAGTCTTTATCAAGGATTGCTTCATTGCCATATGATACCGACTGATACCTTTTTTGCTGTGGAATTTATTAATATTGTTCATAGCTCTTCAGTCTGAGGTAAAAAATAAAGAATAACTTGCTTTATTCACCCTGGAATCTTTTTTATGGCAAGAGCTGAACCTTGTAATTTATGGTATAGTGATGAGAACAAAGGAGCCTCTAAGCATGTACAGACTGTATTTCCCTTGATCTTGGCTAACCAATTTGGAATCAAAGCGCAATGCATCTGACTTAGAGCAACTCCTTTCCAAGCTATACTTGAGAAATGTAGGTCAGAGTAGCATTCGAAGGAGAAAGGGAATATATGTATAATTATGCTTTTTTCAGGACTGGGAATCTGAATAATTTAAATTAAAACACCTCTTTGCTGATTGGCCAAATCCATCAATTTAAATTAATAATTTTATTCCCCATTCCTCTTTTTGTTCAAATCAGAAACAGTTTTTTTCCACAAGCATACCAAACTTGTAAGTAATGAAAATGTAATGGGATAATTTCATGTGCAACCCTGAAAGTAAGCTAGCATTTCTAACCTTTTGTATATCTAACTTTTAATAGAGAATCCAATGTCAGAGAACAAAAGTGCTGAGGTTTATTTAAATGCATCTATTGTGACAGTGCGGTTCGTGGATGGTGTGTCTTGAATCAGAAACTGCTTTGGAGTGATTCATAATATTTAAGAGGAACATGCAGTGAAGAACACTGGCTATATTCCTTTGATATATGTTCACTTTTGAAGCAAGAATGTTCTCCCTCTTTTTCCCCTGAGCAAGCTGTATGTAGGTACTCCTTTTGAGAATATGACATATCAGAGATGCACCTTCTCTTCTGTGTAAATACATGTCTAATAAAATATGTCATTGAAACAGTTTTGCCATTTAAAAAAAAACAGGTCTACACAAGTTCTTGGAATTCTTTTGCTAGATTAATAACTTTAGGCTTTTAGTTTTCATGTATGAATGTCTTGAGTTGTACAGTTCAGGAATCCTATCCCTTTCAGGAATGCTGTACCCATTTTCAGCAACTACATTTTGATTCTTGCCTAGTTATTATATTTCAGATGACAGAGTCTCACTGAGAGGAATTGAAGGTTATAACAATGCAGTTTCTTCATGTACTTTTTGCTTTGAGAATTCATTGCAGAAGTATTGGCTAGAGCTGTGCTTATCTTGAGCTGATAACCTGTCAGACAAAGGATGGATTACTGGAGAGAAAAGACCAACTAAGTAACTGTCATGCATCGAGATTGTTTTAGGCCATTTTTGTACATGATAGTGTCATCTTTCCTTCCATCCAAATAACACTACTGACAAATGGGCTATCATTAGCAACAAAACAGGTCTTCCCAGGGGGGCAGAAAATACCAAGGCTTATAAATACAAAATTTAAAATGCGTGGCCCACAACAGTCTGTAAACGGGGAAGGAAATTTAGTTCATTCAATACTATAAAATCAGGCCAAAAATGTGGCATCTGCTTATACCCTAGTCACTGAATAAGTTTCTACAGGAGAAAAAAAGAGAGTTTATAACAGCTGGTTGGTTTTATCCGTAATGCAATTAGCTCATACGTTTGCAGAATAAAGGAAAGAAGGTGACTCCATGTTAATTCCACACAGAGATACCTTGGTTAAGTTTTCATTTGCCTTTAAAATCAGTTTATCTTGAGTTTTGCAGCAATAAAAATCTTTATATAAGAGAGAACAAACTTACAAGTTTAAAAAAACAGGTTTGCATAAAATGTAAAGAGGTAAAAGGTGACTTACAGCCCAGCCCTGTCATAAATTAGAGGTTGAATGTTATTGGAGCAGATTATAGAAGAAATCAGTTAGGTGAATTGTTGGAAGAGAGTGAAGCATATACATGTAAGGAAGCTTTGAGCTTCATTGCACTGTTCAAACTAAGTATAGTTCAAAGCCTGACACGTCAATTTTGAAGCTGGGTTTTTTTGTGTATGGAGGAATCTCATTTCCTTTCTCTCCAATTCAGCATATTGTGTTTGGGGTTGCATCTTTCAAGGTCATAGACTGACAACAGCTTAATTGATTCTTCTCTGAACTGGAGGCAGAAAGAGAACATTCCTAGCAATTGTCTCTGTTAATATTAGTTTCAAGCAATTGTCTACCTTTTAGTAGCTAAAATTTTGTCAATTTATCAGTAGGAACATAAATTTTCTTTATCTTTCTGATTTTGAAATAAATCCCATATTCTCCTGAAGTAGGACTTTTTTTAAAAAAAATTACACATTCATAAGCATGGCATTGTTCACATATCAATAGAATCTATGATATTTTGCTATAATTACATTCGTAATCCTATGTTGGCATCATGAATACTAAACATATAAGAGATAGAAATATATTTTTCTCACCACTGTATAAAAGCAGCACAATTACTGTAGTAGCTATGTTTGGATTATAGTAAATGTTTCTGTAATATTATATATACATTGTACATTATAAATATTTTTGTTGCTACTGTGCTAAAGAAGTAAAGGCTTTTTATCTTTTGGTTAAACACATTTTTAACTGCAAGAGGAAGATTCTATGCTGCATTTTTCAGCAGAGATCATTCTTATTGTCCTCTAATGGCCAAAAAAAATAATTCCTGACTAGGTTCATTACCTATATTTTTTTTCTATTTATTGTTAATTCCTTGTATGTGGATAATAGATGAGACAAAAATGTTTAGAAGCATAAAGTGAAAGAGTCTGCATTCCTGAAAGCCACAAGGAACAACTCGCAGCATCCTTAATGCCTAATCAACAGTAAAACATTTTGAGGCTTTTTAAAACAGTGGATTTAGACCTATTTAAAGAAAATCCTAGCTGAATCTAAGCTTTCATACTTTGGAGAATAGTAACTGCTTCTCAAACAGCCCTTTATACAGCCCTTTATACAACTGTTATATGTTTCTGGACTATAACAACAATATAACATCCTAAATAAAATGCACAATTTAAACAGTTTAGATAAGATTCTTGCATATAACTAATTTATGGAGACAATATTCACCTTGCAGATTTTTTTCATTCACGTGCAAACTTAAAAAGGCATGCTTAATAAATATGAGTGCTCTTGTAATTTTTAATTAAAATGGATTCCCTAAAAGGTATATTGCATTTGAAACATTTTTTTTTTAAATTAAAGAATGATTTTCAATGGATTCCAAATGAATAAAGGATGAGAGAAATGATGGGAAAGATTACCATTGTTGCTTTTTCTGTTTGATCATGCAATGTATATCTTTGTAGGTGATTCCAAAATTACTCAGTCAAGTGGACTTGTTAGAACCTAAGTAGAATATGATTGCATTATTTATTCAAAAAATGTTGAATAAATGAAAAAAAAAGTCAAATCAAATTAAAAATTGATAGTCCAAGACAATTGTGCATGATTCCATAGATTTGTGTTCTTATTCTTTTTTTTTTAAAAAAAAATACTTCATCACAATTTTTCTAACTCCAATAATTTCAGAAGTTATGACTGAACTTTGAAAGAAACTCACTTGTATTGTACAAAAGTAGTGTACTTCAAACTACCTGTTGCTGCTTCCTAAAGGCAAAAGAATTGAGCCATTTGGTTTTGATAGCCTGAGTTGTAGAATTTAGTTTGAATGTAAAATTCAAAACATAATTAGTCCTAATCCTTAACTAGGGTATCCTTTTCATATAATATCCATTTATGTCAATATCTGCATCAGCAGTTTATTTTACCAGAAGACATTACTTGATAGTTCCATGAATTGCAAGTCATATAAGCTAATCAAATTCCTAAATGCAGATTCATCTTTTACTTTATCTTGCTTATTAGCAAAACAAGAATTAATTCCTTTTTCTTCCTGGAGTTGCACTTCTACTACAATTTGTTTTTGGCAAGCCCATTCCATAATTTAATTATCTTTGTTTAGAGGCAGATAGGGTAGTACAAAATCAGATCTGTACAGGCTTGTGATCAGATCACCCAACATAAACTGACCTGTTCATAAGAGAACAACCTTATTGCTTCTAGGCAGGGAAGCTGAAAGAAAAAACAAAATCCGACTACCTTAAAGGGAACAATTTACATATGAATGTAGTTTGATTCCCAGATACCAATGCAAAAAGAAAAAGAATCACTTTTTTTATGGGGGGAGCAATCTTATACTGCAGTTGGTTTCAATTTTTCCTTCTATGCCATGTCTTTTTTTCCCCCAAATCTTTGCTTCCAATATTTTATCACTATCAATTTTCTCACCTTATGTACTTTAACTCATTGCTCATTTTTCATTCATATTTGTTTTCTATTTCATGTGCTGTTTGATAAGTATGATGATTTGAAAGAGCAAAATTGTAAAATTAAGAGAATTTTTATATCCAGACAAAATTAATCTTCTGTCTGGGCTTTTTTTTTTTTTCCCAGAAATTTGAAGCTTGGGTCTAATGACTTTCCTACCACATTATTTAATAAACTTTACAGGTAAATCTCACACATTTTAAAAGATTATTAATTTTTTTTAATTAGCTCTATATAATGGTGGGCAACTTTTTGTCTTCAGTGATTGCAATATTCCTAATAATCAAGGGATTCAGGGAGCAAACTATTGATGAAACAACCTCATCACAGGCCACAGATTGAAGATTTAGATAAGAAATTTTAAAAAGCAGACTTGGAGACCACAGGTTGCCCGACTTTGTATTGTACAAAATGTGTTGTTTCCTATCAAACCCAAACAGTATGACTCCATTGCTAGAAATAAGTTCAAAAGATGAACAAAATTATTGTTTAACTAACATTTTCAAAGAAATTGAAAGGACATGGTTGATTAAAAGTGCAATGGGTTGTTAAATTTTGGGCTAAATTATTTTATTTCTAAAAGAAAAAATAATTTTCTTTCTATTTTCCTAACCTGTCCTCTAAGCAGTTTCTCATAGTCAAGTAGAAATACTGTGCAGCAGTATTTAAGATTACTTGAAGTTTGAAGCGTCATCCAAAAGCACTCTCTGCTTCCCCCCCCCCAATCCTTAATGCTACCTCTTTCTACATCACAAGTATGAATTTTTATATACATTTAAACATGCAGCATCAATGTAACTTACTGTGCATTACAATTTGATTAATAGCTTTGGCTTCTAAAATGAATTAGTAGAGTACTTGAAACTAAAAGATATACCAAGAATTCGTATGTTATATGAAAAATAATAAATAAATTTTCTGGCAGAATTGTCAAGCAGATCCAAAACACCTTTCTCAGCATTTTTTTTATCATAATAGCATCAGTTACATGGAGAAAGTGATAAAAGTAATTAATTGGAGTCCTAAAATCTGCAAAAGGTCACCTTTCTCCCTGTCAAATTGTGTAGCACTTAATTTCTAAAGGCCCTGTCCCACTGCACTTACGGATGCAAAGAAGATGTAAAACGTTAAAAAAAGCTTGCCATCCGTTGGAAAATGCTATGCATCCATTGTGTACTCATTGCATACGTGTTTCATACGCTCTATCCGTCGAGCATCCGTCCACTGCAATTTCATCCACACAAAAAGTTTTGAGCTGCACAAAACTTTGTGAACGGATGAACTTTCCACCGTGTACGATGTAAATCCGTGATATACGAGCAACAAACGTTCTATGTCCATTTATCATCCGTTAAATGTCCATTGTATCCTCTCTGCATACTATGGGCATCCTCGCAACTCACATCCGCTGCAGCTGAAAACGGAAAGAGGGAGGAAACAAAAGGTACACGGAACGTCTACACAGCATTAGTAGCATGGAAATAGAAAGGATGTGCAGTGAATGGTTTGCATCTGATATACATCCGCGTGGCATCCCCTTTCTTTCCTTTAGGCGTACGTGATGCATCTTCTTCATCCGCTATGCATCCGCTTCGAAATTCTCCCCCGGAACCCCTTTGGAGGTGTCATCCGCTTCCATCCGCTAGGCTTCCTATGAACATCCGTTTAACATCCCCGCTACATACTATCCACATCTGTTTTTTTCCGTTCTGTTTATGCAAATTTTCACCACTTTTTGGAGCGGATGACAACGGATGGAGCCACCCCCAAAATTTTGCTTGTCCGCTGTGTCCTTTATGCATACGTTTTGCGTCCGTCAGCCAGTGGGACCGGGCCTTTAATCGAATGTCCTTGTTCAGTGTCCCCAGCCTTTGAGCTGAGTCATGTGATTTCTAAAAATCTAGCCATATGAGATTACTTTCCCCAGTATTTATACCTGGGGCTGTCTTTATTATTATTATTTCAGTTTTTAGGAAACCACCGTGATTCTTCAAATGGCATATGATCTGCCTTTCTAAATATTTGGTCCTGCTATTTCTGACTTCAGGATCTTGTTGATTCTGGTTTTGTTTGCACATTTTATTGATTGTATTATGCCTAGCTTTATTATTTTTGCTGTTTTCTAGATGTTGCTTTATTATTCTATAAGATGGCTAGTTTAAATTTAGAGAAGGTAGATATTAACAATAATATTTATAAAATATTGCTGTCTGCCCATTCTACCCATCCTTGACTTCTGTGGCTAAGCAAGATAGTTGTTAAGTGACTTTTGCCATCGCCACCCTTCTATGACCCGTTTTGCCACAGTTCTTAAGAGAATCACTGGAATTGTTAGATTAATAACATGGTTGTTAAGTCAATTTGGTTTTTCCATTCACTTTGCATGCCAGAAGGTCACAAGATGTTGATCCTGGGCCACTGCAACCATAATAAATATGAGCAGTTGCCAAGCACCTGAATTTTGATCACATGACCATGGGATGCTGCAACAGTCGTAAAGGTGAATAAATCATTTTTTTTCTATGCTGTTTTAACTTTCACTAAACAAAAAGTGGTCAGTCAAGGACTACCTGTGTTCTCACCCCTGTCCTCCCATTTCAGTTTTATCTGAAACCTCTTTTCACATTCTAGTGGCTCTTGCTAAAAATCTCATATACTGCTACTGTCATTGATAATAATAATTAGACAGATATTAAATATGTTTCTTTCAGCAGATCAGAGTGATTTAGATGAATAATTTAGATGCTTTAAAAGGGAAACAGCTTCCTCATCAGTTCCCCATACTTTTTTTGTCAAAGAATTTCTTAAGATCTTTACACAAAATTTGAGAATGAAACTCTCTTTTATTTCATATGGTGTAAAAGAATATATCATAACTGCATAAAATTTATAATAACAACATGTATCAAAATAAAAAACACCAATACAGTGAATTACTTGAAAAACATAAAATACAAATGATGAATAAATTATGAATAAAATTTATAATTTCTTTTTAACAGATTTTGCCCTTATTGCTATTGGCTGATTTTAAAAAACAAACAGAAGCCATTGAATGTAACTAATCAAAGTATAATCTTTACAATTAGCCTATAAAATCAGCCAGTTATTGTTCATTTGATGATATTATTATTATTATTATTATTATTATTATTATTATTATTATTATTATTAATAATAATAATAATAATAATAATAATGTTTTCCCCCTTATTCTGTTATCTGGCAGTCCTACTCCCTTAAAAGAGATAACCCAATCATAAATATACAAAATATATAAATTATTTTGATAAAATAACCTATGATTTGATGAGGTAAATTATAATAAAAATACATAAATATATGTAACCCAGATTAGACAATTAGATTTTCTAATTAAATTTAAAAATTACAGCAGCCAAATCACTTTGGTTTAGAATTTCTAAAACAAGTAAAATTTCACAAAGCTGAAATGACAACTGTGGAAAATAATTTACCTGTTCTGCACTGACAGTTTAGGCATGAAGTCAAAAAGCTAATAGATTATATCATTCTACAAGAATCAGAAAAATAAATGAATTTAACTATATATGCAGAATACACCATAGCCATAGAAAAACCTCAACTTATCTCCCACATTTCAATGATGGGATTCAATCTCTCAAGAGTGCCCATGTGCTTAACAAATTTTAATATTAGTGTTTTCACAACCAAATATTAAACTCAACACATGAGCAAAAGTAAGTAAAAGTGTCACACACATATATAAAATAGTGTAATATTGCTGCATTTGTCCTTTGAAGATTGAAAATATTCAGTTTGTGAATGAGTCAATATGTTTAAGAACAAGAGTGAAAACAAAAATCAGGAGTTGTGCACAATTGTTGGCAACAAGACATTTTTCCTTCCAAGAGGTTATGGCTCAAGTTGCTGTGTAGTAGAGCATTTGTTCTGCAGTGTGCAGTTCAAAAGATATAAATGGAACCTTTTTTATCATTTGCACTCTTGCTAATGGAAATGCAATAGATTTTGTTGCAGAAACCTAACTCTGAATCAATATTGATGCAATGCAATGAAGCAGCTGGTTCAGCAATGAAGCATCTTTAACATAGAACCTGGATTGTAGCTAAGCAGTTTTGGAGGCCATGGCCAGTTTGGTGTAACAGAATACAACTGAAGAAGACATGCCCATTGTGTTTTCTTCAAGAAGACCCCAATGATATACTGGCTATCAGTGGGGCACCAAGACTCTTCCTTGTTCTATTAATCATCAAGACTTTGCCTGAAGATAAATTTTTGGTATCATACCCCTTGCCTAGTTCCTAAGAGTTTTGGTCTCCAATTATTTTTATAATATATCCAGGAAAAGGCATAGCCATAGGAATGATTAAATTTGAGGTAGGATATCTGATTAAGGCAGAGCTGAGGCATTTTATGGCCCATTGGCTATCCGTGTCCAGCCTCATGAAATCAACCAGGATTCAGAAATCAAATGTAAATAAGCGCACTGCAGGGGGCAGGAAGAGAAGTTGGGTCCACTCTGTGCACTCACCATGCACTCCTTCAGGCAGCCACAGGAGGACAAGTAGAGAGAGATATACTTTTTTCTGCCTGTACATGCAAACTCACTCTTGCCTGGAGCAACCTAAGGACCTTTGGCAGCAGCCAAAAACACTAATACAATCCACGATTGTATAAACAGAGGCATAGAATCAAGTTCATGTGAGGTATTAGTACCGCTTTATAAATTCTTAAAATTTATTCTTAGGGAATACTGTATCCAGTTTTGGTCACCACTTTAAAAAAAAAAAGATGTTGAGACTTTGGAAAAAATACAAATGAGCAACTAAGATGATTAATGACCTGGAGACAAAAAAATATATATGAAGAATTGGATATGGCAAGTCAAGAGAAAAAAAGGACTAGGGAGGGCATGATAGCAGTCTACTAGTATTTGAGGGGCTCCCACAAAGAAAAGGGGGTCAATTTATTTTCCAAAGCACCAGAAGGAAAGACAAGTAACAATGGATAGAAACCAATCAGAGAGAAGCAGCCTGTAATTCCGGATAAAATTCCTAACAGTGAGGACAATGAACTAGTGGAACAGTTTGCCTTCAGAGGTTGTAGGTTGTTGTGTCTTTATCACTGGAAGTTTTTAAGAAAAGACTGAGCAACCACCTATCTGAAATGGTATGGGGTGTGCCAGGGGTGGGCTTCAAAAATTTTAGCAACCGGTTCTCTGCCTGGTTGCTGGGTGGGCGTGGCCATGGTGGGTATGGCCTAGTTAGTCTCCTGCACCATGGCAGGGGGGCTGTTTTCACTCTCCCCGAGCTCCGAAGACTTTCCTTGAGGCTCTAGAAGGGCGAAAACAGTCTCCCCAAGCTCTGGAGGCCAGAAATGGGCCTGTTTCTGGCCTTCCAGAACTTCCAGGAAGCCCATTTGTCACCTTTCTCAGACTGATAATTGATAATTGACAGCTCTCTTGTGATCTGGTCCTTACAAATGTTAGGTCATTTACCTTTGGTTTGTTTGGATTGATTGTGTGTCATTCAGTTGTTTTTAGTTCCTAGTGTCCTCATAGATAGATTTTATTTGTTCATGACAATCTATTCCTAAACCTGTTATTTCAGGTCTTCCAATGGTTCATGCATTGTCACTATAATCAACTCCTTCCACCCTTACTACTTGTCATTCTCTTCTCTTTCCTTTCACTTTCCCCAGCATTACAGCCTTTTTGTAGAGAACTGGGCCTTTGTATAATGAGACTAAGGTAGAATAAATTGTGATTTTTGCCTCAAATGACAATTTTTAATCAATTTGTTTCCCTGACTGTCCATGGTATTTCAGGAGTCTTCTCCAATAGGCATCAGTACTCTTCCTTTCCCGCTTATTTAAGCAGGTTTACATAATTCTGTTCTTTGTAAGTATAGATACATCACAGTATTTGAATAACTGGCTCAAGGCCTTGTTCTCTTCCATTCCTACACTGGTACTGAATCAGTGGGTTGTGGAAACTCTTTGAGGTGAATATATTTTTGTTCAGTATATATAGAGATGTTTGCCCAGAATCTTATCACAGATGTTCTAATGCCATCTCAATAAGCGTCTGTGCCTTTGTGTATGAGTCCCTGCTAAACTGCATGTCTTAATACTTTCTAATTGTGCCTTACATTATACTCTGATTCCAGTATTGCTTAAATGTCTGGGAATGAGAAGTTGGGGGGGGGGGTATTTCTCCAAATCATTTTCACACAATGTTGTCCCTATCCACCTTTTTTCCCCTTTGATAGTTTTTTATTTCAAGCGCATGCAATTCAAAGAACTCATTATATCCTATTGTCTCCCCATGATTTACCACACAAAACAACCATATCTTCATAGCAATACATTCATTCATTCATGCATGCAATTTCTGTAGCCACTCGTCACAGTCTATGATTATGGGTGGCTTACAATTCAATTACTGAAATATTTTCAGGCACTTTTTTTCCTGTGTTCACTGCCCATCAAACTTTGCTTATACTTTATTATCTTTGCTTATACTTTCCAAGCCATGTCACAAAAGTATCCAGAAACTGTATCCATAACTTATCATTACACTTTAGATGTTTCTAGCAGAATTGATTACAGATAGTCCTCAGCTTATGATCATTCAAAATTATAATAGATTTCTCAAATCTACTTATGACACTGTTTCAAAGTTTCCAATGTCCATATTCCTCCTGCATTTATGTGACCACATTTGGGGTACTTGACAACGGGCCCATATTTATAGCCATTTACAGCATCTCGCAGTCACATGACCACAATTTGTGACATTTTTGCAAAAAAAACAACAACCTCCCAGCATTTACTTCTGGTATTTGGGAGAAAAAACCCATACTGAACAATGGGATTAATGAACAGCCACCGGGTTCACTTAACAACTGTCACATTTGCTTGATGGCAGCTGCAAAAAAAAAAGTTCTCAAATGCTTTAAAATGCTCCTTCTTTATGACTCTTGACAACCTACAACCATAGAAGGCAGTGTCCATTAGGATTGTAAGTCGAGGACTACCGATACAGCACTATGTAACATGAGCTTCATTACAACAGAGGTCAAATCAGCTTTGGTGGCTGACATTGGATATTTGAAGTATCAGTGCTACATTACTAAAATGGACTGGTACCAAGCTGAATAATAAAGGACAATAGTTTACATGCAGGATATGTCATGCAACTATATTATCTAAAATGATTTTATGTTAAAAACATTTATCTTAACAGCTTCCTTGCAAAGGGAGCCAGTAAATTTTAATTCATTATTTCAAAACCTCTGGCTAAATTAAAACTATATTTTGCAGTGTGGTCTCTATTTTCTATTTACCTGTCTCTGAAGTGAGATTCTCTTCCTTTATTTGGCAGGGACTTTTAAAATCAATTCTCTCTCTCTCTCTCTCTCTCTCTCTCTCTCTCTCTCTCTCTCTCTCTCTCTCTCTCTCTCCCTGTTTCTATTTATATTTCATTTATTGTTATTTGTACAAAAGCCGTGTCACTAGCTTAGCAAACTTATTTTTATGAAAATATAAAAGCAGTTAGTATAGGCTTTATGTAGTGTTGCCAGATATGCAGGCTTTAATTTTAATTTATCTAGAAACCAGAGAGGCCTGGTTTCCAGGGGGAGGAATAAATCGTGAATGATGTACACTTAGCTTGATTACTTGGTTAAAAAGCTAAAAGGGTAATGATATGTTAGAAACATATCACAGGATGAAGTCAGGCTTTCTGTTGAAAATAATAATCTAGTTATTAATTGAAACAAATAGTCTGAAATAATCTAATAAATGCTTCTAGAATATTATGATTTTGAACACTAAGATTGCAATTACTAGACAGGCTTTCCATAACATCCAGACTACAATATTCTAAGCATATTTTAGCTATTGCCATCACATAATGTTATTTAAACATATACTTCTATCCTTGCAATTTTCATGAAATTTTGATGAGCTTGAAAGAAAGGACAGTCTTCTCCAGAAGGTTTCTTGAAAAATTTACAAATCAAGTCAGACTACCATATATAGTAAAATTTAGAACAGCTTTCCCAAACCTTTGCACTTTGATGGTCCAGCTGGGGAGGGGGAGAGGAGAACTGGGTCACACTCCAACCAGCCACTCGCATGGCCAAATTCTGAATAGGCCTCAGCCCAGTAATGGGCCGCGACCTGAGGTTGAGGATCACAATTTAGAAGATTTCCATCCTGCTTGTTTCAAAAGACTTTGGTTATTTGTATTTGTCATCCCTGTCCACTGCTACCTTTTCCCACCCTCAATCTATCATTCTTCCTCTGTTCATTTTAAGACAAATCAGGCACTTAGATTAAGAAGGTATTGAACATGAATGAAATGTCAGAGAAATCTGGAGGTAATATTTGAGATGAATTACCATGTGAATTTAGATAGTTGTTCAAACCAATTAGTCCTTGAGTCTCTTTTGGAAAAAAAAAAATAACATCATGAATGATTTGGTTTTATTGGTGTTGGGTTTTTTGTGTGGATGAAATAAATGACTGATAGTAAGATTTTAGCATAAGTCATCATCTGTGTTACAGGATTTATATTTTAGTTTTGGAAATTGTTAGCCAATTGTGATTTAAAAAAAAAAACCCTTTGGATGAGGCATATGTTTGGCATTCTGAGAGTGGGAAATATTGCCTAGCTACTTCATAATACTCTTGGTTATATGAATTATGTATCAGGTCATAATATAAGGCAGCACTTTCTAGTTCCTACTTTGGGAAATGATAATGAGAAGTGGGAGATAAGAAATATGTTGCCAATGTTCTTTTCACTTTTATTTGTTAGTTGGGTTAAAAGCAGCCCTTGAATTGTGTCATTTTTTTTTCTGAGCTTGCCTATTTAATCATCGGAGAGAATACAGGCATGGATTTTGTGGCAAGATTTATTGCACCCCTAACTGCCAGCAAAATGCTTTGTTCATTTGAGCATTGAGAAGGAGCTCAGTTTAGAACATTAAATGGGCTTCATTCTGGGAGAAAAATAGCCTGGGTTATTGAAATGTCACTGCAGAGTTAAGCTCTTCAGGCTGCATGTTAAATAGTATTAAAATCTGTGAGCTTGGTCTTCTCTCCCTCCACATAAAAAATGCCTATGAGATTGTTATCTTCCTTACCCCCCCCTCCCAAAAATGCAGAATTGTGGAAGTGTTTTTTTTTTAATTTAGTTAGGCTTTATTGGAAATATCAGGGAAAATATTATAGCTATTCATTTGCAAAGGAAAATGTCATTTCGCTTTTATTGTGATTGTTGGTTTTCTTAGATTTATCAGGGCAAGTAAAAAAAGCCTAGAAATTTCCCCAGTTTAAAAAAAAACCACAAATCCTGTAAAGGAACTGAATAAAAGTATTTTTGGTACACAAAATTTGCCTGGTGTCAGCAGAATAAAAGTGGCCATCTTCCTGTTGCAAGTAAAATAGGATCAGACTTGATTTCTAAATTACAACTTTATTTCAAAAATGTATTAAGCTAAACATCTTTTTTCTGAGTTGTATCTGAATTTCATTGGGGAATGGGAAGCAAGTGGGAACCATTGCAGATAGGATTAGCAAATACAACTGGGACTGATGACAACCCAGTTTCAAGCAAAGAGATTGCTGAGAGAAATAGTGACTGTTTATGATGTTATTTGAGCTTTTCCCTTGCTTTACAGGCCTGCCAAAGGTTATAAATGCAAAGATTGTTTGCAAAGTTACTTTTTCATGCAGGATCCAATCTGAGTCAGTCACCAGGACCAAAGGTTTGTTCTTCCAAGCTTTCAAGCTCGTGCTGAAGCTTGTCATCAGAGAACTTCTCTCTGTCCAGAATATGCGGCCTGACTATTCTACACATTATATTTATGTAGTTCCTGGTTGTGTGTTGCTTTTAATTGTTGGTTCAGGTGTTGTATAAATAGGAAGGAAATTTATTCCGAAAGGGTTGAAGGGCATTATCCACGAAATATTGACAAAGTGTAAGGGAATTAAGCATTCCCTGAGGCAACACTCGCCAATGATATCGTTTTGTGGGCATGCTATTATTAAAAACTAGGACAGTAGTCTTTGTTCTTTGTCTTGAGGCTGCAAAAGTATAGTAAAAAAGCAGTCTTTAAGATCAACTACCAATAATTTATAAAAATTAGGAATTAAGTTAGGACTTGGTAGACCACATTGTAAAGGCCATTTCCCATTTTTCTTTTTTATAACAAAAACAGGAGTATTCCAAGGACTAGTAAAAGGTTCTATATGACCAGCAGCCAATTGTTCTTGAACCAATTGTTGTAAAGCAGCAAGTTTTTCCTTTGATAATGGCCATTGTTCCACCCAAACCGGCATAGAACAGAGCCATTTAAGAGGAAGAGAATCAAATGGGCATTAAGAAGAGAAAGGATATCACGGCCGCAAATATTAGTATGAATATCTAGAATGTATGACTGTAGGAAAAAGGACTTACCAGCAGATGTTGTAACATTAATTTTTTGAACATTCTGCCAAGCAGCTGTAGAACCTCCTATTCCCCACAATGAAGAAACTGTCATTTTTGGCCACTGTACTGGCCACTGTAAAGAGGAGATGACAATAACATCAGCTCCAGTATCCAATAACCCTTGAAATGGTTGTTTATTTAGGAAGAGCGTTAACAAAGGACGAGAGGAGTTCAGCTGATGAAGTAAGCCTACAGATAAAGAAGTTGATCCAAATCCTGCATCCCCACAATTACCTATACCAGGAGATGGGATTTCATGTGGAAGAAAAAGCAATTGAGCAAGAGAGGAATTACAAGGAAGAACTTGAGGAAGATTCACCCAAATCTGAATCATAATGATACCAGTGTAATCTGAATCTATTACCCCAGGCACAACAAAACAGCCCTTTTTGTGTGCAGAAGAATGAGGCAAAATTAAGCCAATTAATCCTGAAGGAAGAGGACCTTTAAATTGAGATGGAACTATTTTAACTTCCATGGGAAATTTAAACTCAATTTCCTCTTGAGTTATTAAATCGATCCCAGTGCTACCTACCGGCTGTGGCTGGAGAGGAGTGAGAGAGACTGCTGGAGGAGTTGGAGTGATGGGAAAGGCACACTTTGGATTCTGGGTGGGTGCCACACCCGTCGTCTGTAACTGCCTTTTTAAACTCTCTTAAGATCTGATAAGGCAGACTTTCCAATTCTGCTATTTGCAGTCCAAGCTGTGGCCCCTGACCAGGATGATATTGTACTGGACAAACAGACAGTAATTCTGCAAGCTCTGTTCCTGAAACAGAGGCACCTTTTTACAAGTCTCTACCATTTTCTGAAAAGAAGACTGAACAATAGAGTCAGGAGGCTTTTGCTCTGTATCTGCAGGAGCTGAGGGAATTGAAGACATATATTCAGGTGAAGAAGGGGGACAAATGATAGTATTAGTATAACGTGAAGATGGAGGTATTAAAAGATAAAGTTCATTGTGACCAAATTTTTCAATTGCATGCCTACATAAATGCCACACCTGCAAAACTTCTATTTTTGCTCGAGGTTCAGTATGCAATGTTTTCCCTATACGTTCCCAATCAGTTAATTTTAAAGACCCCTCTTTTGGATACCATAAGCATTGAGCTGCAATCTCCTGGACCAGCCTTAAGAGATTTCTCTGTGGTACCTCAGGATTATTCTTTTTCAACAAATAGCCTAATTCATCTACATGCTTCCTTTGTTCCTCAGAAAGCGAAGACCCCATACTTACAGAAACCAAAAGGTTGAAGAAACCACAAAGAGTTAAAGATGCACCAAATCCTTGCCGTACAAAGTAAGAGGGTCCCTGTTCATGCACTACTTGTTGGAATGACGAGATAGTCAAGGTGTTTGATCATGATCAACTGAATCATCATGATGAACTTTATTGGAGTATAGTTTTACATTTATACACATTTTTAGTTGTCATCCATCATTGGTTAACTTTGGTTACTGCTTAACTTTAGTTACTGTTTAGTATAATAGCAATTAACACAATTAATTATCTCCAGCTAAAGTCTAACATATGTTTACTTCCTCTCTCTAATCCTCCTTTAGATTAGTGACTTTGTTTGTCAGAGTTGTAATTGCTTGTAAACATTCTTTATCTGAGGTTTGCCATCCGAGATAAGAACATTCCGGCAATTACAACTCTACATTCGGGTGTTAATGGCTTATCATTAATTGTTTATTCCTTGTGTTCCTGTGCCTTTGGCTCCTAAATACATGATATGTTGGTGGTAAATCAGCACTCTTATTGATTGATAATGATTTCTCTGGCTATTTTTCTCCTTGCTCAGCCAACAATTGTAGCTGCAAAATTGAATACAGGTTCTTGTTCATTGCAATGTGAGGTTATCAATGAATTTGGGTCTCCTAGTCTAACTACTCTCTTGTGTTCTCGCAATCTGGTGGTTAGCTTAATCTCCATCTGACCCATACAGTTACAAGGGCAATTCAAGTTACATTTGTAGTTTCTCCACCTCCAAATAATTACTTTTTCATCAGCAAATGGTTGTTAAATGACTACCTGTATAACAAGTGATATTTTTGAAAGCAGAATATTTCCCCATAGTTGCCTTCTTGTTGCTCCTTTTGTAAGGATTGAAAGCAGGGGTGCCACTGTAAAACCCTATTTACATTTTAATAATGATAAATTTCCAACAATTGCTTAATGAATTTGCTATATCTCCAGGCAATAAAAGAGGATTTTCTGAAGAGGATAGAATACAGAGAAAATGTCTGGTAATGATTATTATGAAATTAGCTTGAAAGCCTTCTTAAAATGTTTTATAATGTTATTCAAGTCTATGTCAGCAAATAGTTTCTATGCTGGATTAAAACTTAGAAAGAAAAAACTAAAGTAAAATTACAATATATATCTTGGAAAATGCTATTATTCATTAATACATTATTAAAGTCCAATCATCTAGTTCCTGATGATTTCATGCATACTTTCAAACAGTTTTCTTGACCGTGCAGAAGTAGTTTATCATTCTACTCTTTTAGGATTATTTCTTATAGACCCAGTCTAGTCTCGTGGGTACTTCATCCAAGTGCTAATCTCTTTGGTTTAACATATAGAAAAAGATACAGTAAACCAAAATCAAACAGGAAAAAAACAAGGTAAAGGGACAAAAACAGAAAACTCCTTTATTTTTAAAACATAGCTTTTCCTCCCTACTTTCTTCTCTATTGGTTATCCATTTATGGAAAAAAAATATTGATCAATATTATTCAGTTAATATTTAGAGAGGTCAAAACACATTTAGCTTTTTGTGATCAGCCAAAATCAGCTAGATATTACCATGTATCCAAGATGGCGAACCTATGGCACGTGTGCTGGAAGTGGCATGCAGAGCCATCTCTGCCAGCTCATGAGCCGTTACTTCAGATCTGGTCCTCTGCACATACGTGCACGCCTCCTGCCACCCAGCTGGTTGTTGGGTATCTGCCACATGTGTGGGCGGGCGAGCAGAGGTGGGATTCAATTTTTTTAATAACCAGTTCTGTGGGTGTGGCTTAGGTGGTGGGTGTGGCTTGATGGTCATGTGACTGGGTGGGCATGGCTCGGTCATGTTATTGGCTGGGCATGGCCAACTCAACATCATTCACACCAAGGCATGCATCTCCTCGCCTGGCCTCTTGCAACTGTGGGGATGCTGCAACAGTCGTAAGTGTGAAAAACGGCCATAAGTCACTTTTTTCAGTGCCATTGTAACTTTGAATAGTCACTCCACACAAGCAAAGTACCAGAAAAGGAGGGGAAAAAAAACTCCAGAGAGGTTCCTGAGACAGGAAGTCTAGTCCTGCCAAGAATGTAATAAGGGTTAACGGAGAGGCAGTTTCTGCAAGCAACACCAGAAGGTTTCCTTCCTGCCTTCCTTACAGGATTAGGTCAGTAATTTCTTTTAACAACTGGTTCTCCAAACTGCTTAGAATGTTAACAACCGGTTCTAGCGAATAGGTGCGAACTGGTAAAATCCGACCCCTGGGGACAAGGCAAACATGGGAGATGCATGTGCATTTGCAGAGGTGTGGGGAGTTGTGCGTGCAACCACAGAGGCATGCGGTACTCGGGGTTGCATGCACATGGGGGTCATGCACACATGTGCAGGTGGCTGGGGGGGGTCACGCATGCATTCCATTATGGGTGCAGGCATACGAGCACACACGCGCACACATTTTCATCATGCAAGGACAAAAAGGTTAACCATCACTGCCATATGCAGTATTTGGCCTGCATCTTGAGCAATACCTCAATAGTCTGCTCTGCACTGCCAGGTTGTTTACCAATTAATTGAGTGGTGATAAAATTGGGTTAACCAATATAATTAGTACATTGTGACATCAATTTTAGAGATTCTATGATAATGACAAATGTGCACAAAATTTCTACTCAAAATACAATAATTTCAGTATAATATCCTAAAGGGGAACTAAATCTCTTTACATTTAGAGAAGATGGATGGATGGATGGATGGATGGATGGATGGACGGACAGATAGATAGGTATATATGTATACACATACATACATACACACACATACATACAGTCCTTACCTCAGGAAGAATTCTTTTTCAGAAAGTGGAGACTGTGACACTCCTGCAAAATAACACCTTTTAACACAGGGGACCTTGTGTGCACTCATACCACTAGAACTTATTAGGCAGGCAGAAATATTTGAGATAAGCCTCATATCTCTAGGCCAGGGGAATCAAACTCATGTCATCACGGTAGCATCATGTGATGTATCATGTGTGATGAATCCAGCCCATGGGCTGGGAGTTTGACAACTCTGCTCTAGGCCATACAGGACTTTATGGCACCTTGAACTGCTCTCAGAAACCATTTGGCAAACCATTCATTTCTCCATAGTAAAGTAATTTGAAAAGAGAAACTTTATTTAAGCATGTCCCTTAAAATAATCTGAGGAAAACAAGGGATGGCACTGAATGCAAAATGGCCTGCAAATATCAATCTGTACAGCAGTTTAAGAAAAATACAAAATACTGTACTGATCAAATCTGACCAAGATAAGCCAGGAGTCATTGAGGTTTCTAAGTTGTTTTTTCTAAGCCTGAAGATTGTGAGAGCAAGGAGCTTTGTTTATCTGAAGGAGAATCTATTATCTTTGCCAACTTAGCATTATTCTAATTGCTTCAGAACATCGAAAAACAATGTATATTGAAAGTATGCTGTCTTCTGTAGCAGATGTTGAGCAGACAAAGCAAGAAAGGATCTTTTAAACTCCTTTCAGTTCATTTTATAAGCAGAACATACTTCCATTGCATCTCGTTTCAATTTTTTCCTGCTGCCATGATCAAAACCTGCACCAATGTTTGCCTCAGCAAGAAGTTCAGAAAGGCTACAATAAGGGCTACCTCTGACTCTGTATTCTACTGAAATGTTCCAAAAAGCATTTTTCCTTGTTTCCTGCAATCTAAGACTGTAACAAACAAACAAATCCATGTCTTTTCCTCTGTGGCTTCTACTTGACAGGAAGATTAGCCTTTGGAGCTCTCTGTAAACTTCTGGCAGTATCCTTAAATTTAATCCACATCACTGAACCAGAGCCACTAAAATTGCAAAAGGACTTGAGTCTGATTTCAAAGTCCCCGAGCCCAATTCTGTCAAGTGGTAGTATGCTCACTTCCAAAAGCATTTGTAGATCATCTATTGTGGGCAGTTTGTTGAGCATCAGTTCAGAAGAGATGATAAGGAGAAAGGTCATAGCCAGAATTCTTCCTGTTACATCTCCTTATTCCTTTTCACAAAAGAGGATTAAAACGCTGTTGTTTTAGTGCCAAGAATATCACGTAATTATGCCCGTTTAATGACTGGCAATCAAGCTCAACTCAGCAACATTTTTAATTTCTTTTTTTTTTTCCCCATAGTGCAGAATGGAGAATGAAAGATGCAAACAAGCTTAAAAGCATGAGTAAAATTAGAGGACAAAAGCACTGTAGTAGCAACAAGTAATCTGTTCCCAAGGCCTTGTCCAAGGTGCTGAAAGTTCTAGCAACAAATTTAACTTCATCTTCTCTTTGCCTTTTTTCTTGCTTGAGCTCCAGGCTGTTTGCCAATTATTTAGTTTTGGCTGCCTGCCAAATTCATAAACTTCTGTACTGCCTGGGCTCCGCTTACCAAAAAAGGTCAACTTGGGGTACACACACACACACACACACACACACACCAAATCAAAGTTTAATCAATCTAAGGGATCTTAGTCCTGCAGTTGAACACAGAAGGTTTACTTTTAGCCACATAAATTGAGTTTTCTGAGGCGCATGAATGTTTGTGCAACATTTTTTCCCCGACATGTTTGCTGCACTGTGCCCAGTATAATTGTCACAATCTCATTATCCAGTCAAGAATGACTGAGTGCTTATTCATGCGATAACTTTTATAAAACTTTGGGAAACAACTTTGTGATGTAATCTCCTGTCTGTCATATTCAGTCAGGAATTCCAGGTTTAGAATCATATTTGTAAACAAAAAATAACAGTTGTTTTCTTATATTTCTCTGGAGACAGCTGAAAGTTTCTTGAAGGCAATCATTTTTTAAAAAAATCCTCAGCTATGTCTTCTCAGGGATTGGCTTGAATATTGCTGAAAGAAAATCCAAATAAAACCTTAGAATAGGGTGGTAAACCACATAGTAGTTGTGAGTACAAATATACATACCAGCCTCCTCATTTGTGTGTATCCAGATATTCAGGGTTGCAAATAGGCAATTTTAATATTCTTCCACCTTACTTCCACCCATCTCAGCAGGTCTTAGGCAGCCTGTTGATCAGTAGAAACAACTTCCTTTCAGTCATATCAGACAACAGTTATTGTCATTTTCAACCATAGAGACAACCCAGCTTTTCTAATATGATTTCATGTTAAGAATAGATGGTCTTCAGGCTCCAAATATGAAAAGTTTCTGAACTGTGTGCTGATAGTGTATACAATTGGATTGACTGACACGTTGACTGTGGGATCAGAATCAAAATCCTATTCAGTAAAGTATCCTCAAGCCATAAAGTGTCATGTACCCCTGCCTTACATTGAAGAGTTCACAACTGGAACTGAATCCATATTGGGAGAAAGATATGTTTTTAATACCTTTATTTTCTTCAATGGGGACCATCAAAGTTTTGCAAAGCCAAAATAACATTTTCTTGCAAAACAGAAAAAATGTTGGCTATGGGAGTAAAATGCATATTTAACTATAAAATTATTTTTCTGTAAAGCAGAAAATCACTGGAAACTGAAGAAATAAGGATATGTTACTGGAGAATTTTCTGGCAGCTACATAGTCAGATATAGCCAGCTAATATTCTTCTCCAACTTTTAGCCAAACAGTTTTATTTATAAGGATATAGATTATCATCAGCAGAGACAAATAATAATGGATATAAGAATGTTGCAGCAAGAATACTTTTTTCTCTATTAAAACCTTTTCAAAATTCTTAGGAGTAAGCCTGGCCAATTTCAGTGACTGTTTCTCACTTTTATCCTTGTAAATAAACTTGTGGGTACAGTATGGGGCAGTTGTTTCTGATGGATCTGTTAATCAATGTCTTGCATATTCTTACCTCAAAAGTACTGACTAATGCATCCATTCTCTCCCATTCTGTTGTATAGGATTAATGTTTATATGAAAAGGGCAGTGGGAATTGACTGATACTCAAATTCTGGTATCGAATTAATGGAGGTGAAAAAAAAAAACAAGTGCAAGCTATTTAATGTTCTGGCGGCTTTAAATTTTGAGATCCTTGTTAGTTACAACTTAAGCTTAAAAGTTTCTTTGCATTATGTCAGGAATTTCCCAGCCCTATATGGAAATTGCATGAATTAAATGTAAAGTTTTTTGGGGGGCAATATACAGTATGTATTCTGTCATTGAGGCATATCCAATTTGTTACAGACTGTACTATTAAACAGTGATTATCAGTAAACTCAATCATTATATGCAATATTCCAGTATGTTCAAATGATATACTATCATCATACCATATTACCCCCTCTGTCCATTGCAGGAATCTACTACTAGAAAATTCCTGATGGATGACCAACCAATCTTTGTTTAAACACTTCCAATAAAAGATAGTCTACCATCTCCTAAAGCAATCTGTTTGCTAAGGAATGTTTTGCTGATGTCCAACTGAAATCTACTTCCTTGTAATGTAAACTTACTGTTTCTTTCCTGTTTTCTGGAACACCTCTAAACAACCCCATGTCTCCCCTCAGTCTTCTCTCCATGCTAAATATGCCTAACACCATGAACTATTTCCCTTACGTTTTTCCTTCTTGGTCCCCTTATCATCTTGATTGTTGTCTCAGGACATTCTGCAGTTTGTCAAGAATTTTTTTTTTTTCTAAATGCAGTGCCCAGCACTGGATGGAATAATCTAGGTGCAATCTGACTCAAATAGTACACAAAGGGATAGAATTTTTCATATGAACAGTTATTGGCAACTACTTTAAAGTACTATATTACCAGGTCTGTTTTATATTACCGAAAGATTTATAAATATAAGCTCCTAACTTGTTTTCTTCTACAAAGTAATTCTAAGAATTTTATAGAAATACAGTAGAGTGGCAGAGTATGAGTTGCTAGGTAGCTTTGAGTTCAAATATTACACTTTTGTGAGCTTTTATGCATTAAAAAACACACTTTTTTTTTCTAAAGTGAGAAATTTACATTTGTCGCAGCTCTATTACATTATTTTACCACATTAGTATAACCTAACAAGATCATTTTGAATTTATTTGTTTTGTGTAGTAATACACAGTTTTGTGTCATCTGAAAATAATTATATCCTCTGGCTCATCATCCAACCAATTAATAATAATATTGAATATTGAAGAATAGAAGGCCCAAAGATGAATTTTGAATAATCTTGCTAATTCAAATATCATAAAATACTTTGCCAAATGCTTGGTAAAATAAAGATACATTACAACATTCCTACAGAGTTATTCTTATAATATAGCAGCAAACTTTATTCAAAGTGTTTTTAGTTTTCTTCCATGTTAGCAAAAAAGCTGTCTATAAACTGAACACTTGATTTATTTAGCTCTTTTTAAAACATAATTTCAGCTCTTCTCTCAGTTGATAACTAAGAGTACTGTTCTTGGGGAATATCTGTTTGAGAGTAAAAGCTTCTAAGAGTTGGTTCTAACCAGAAATCTTAAAAAATATTTTATAGCCAATTAGGTAGGGTTTTCAAAGTATTTCTAGCAAACTTAAATAATAGAAGAGATAAGGATGATAAAATTTAATATGCTTTAGCCTGCAGTTATTCATTATAAGTACAACATTAAATTTCATGCCAGTGGATTCCTTTGAAATGTTGAGGATAGCTGAAATATATCAGTTTAAAAAGCAACAGAAATGTAAATGAGTCTGTTTTTCATAATTTGATTTGTTTTTAAGCATGTCTTAAAAATGGCATCCTGAACTCATTAATTATGTGACTAAGCAGCCATAGGTAAACTACAAATTTATAGATTTCAAAATTTGATATCTGAGCTCCTCTTTCAAATTATATAGAAATAGATACTATATTCAAAAGTCAGTAATAATAACAATTAAAATCACCCGAAAGTAAGTGGTGATATTTTTGCAAATATATTTTATGTGCATGGACTAAGTTCTTACAGTTGTTGAAAATCTAGGTCCATACAGAATTCTCAGACTCAGCCATGCTTTAGAAATAATAATGACTAGGTTCAAATATATCAAGCAAAACAAGAGATTTTGGTTTAGTGCAGTATGTGAACCCAACAAGCATTTTGTTTGTAGCTAAAATCTTCATGATTTCAAAACTTGCAGCTTTCTGTTGTAGTGAGTATATTATCATTATAGAAATGTGTAGCACTCATTTAGATCCATTTTAGTGGCATTGGTTCTCTATACTCTACAGAGTAGGAAAACTATTTTTTTTAAAAAAAAATCATAGTATTTTATTAGTACTGATAGCATAGATAACTGTTAGGGAATCATCATTGGGAGCAGGGAAATCCATGCTTAAGTCTATCAGTGAGCTTCCATTATCCTACAACCTAACCTACCTCATATGATTGTATGGCTAAGTGAGGGAAAATTGAAGCCTGATTTAATTTCCCAATGAAAAGCAAGAGCTTTGGTGGCATAGTGGTTAGAATGCACTATTGCAGGCTAACTCTGCCCACTGCCAGGAGCTCAATCCTGATTGGCACAAGGTTGACTCAGCCTTCCATCCTTCTGAGGTTAGTGAAATGAGGATATAGATTGTTGGAGGGCAATATGCTGACTCTATAAACTGCTTAGAGATGGCTGCAAAGCACAATGGAGCGATATATAGCTATTTCTAGTATTGATAAAAAGGTATTATGATTTTGTTCATCAAGGAATAACATTGTATACAAAGACCAAACAAAAGAAACACTAACTGGTGTTCTTTGGAAGTTTGTTTTCCAAATTTTCATATACAAATGCATTTGTATCTGAAAATCCCATAACATTTTAACATAAATATTTTCAGCATTCTTTTCAATTTTGTAATTATATTATATTTGGGAATTTTTGCACAAATACTAATTGGTCAGAGTGGCTATTCTGTCATGACATTCTTTATCATCAGAGTGCAATTTTGATGCATCCATAACAACATGACTTATATTTTCCTTACAGAATTTGCATTTCCTTTATTTGATAGATTTAAAACTCTTGATGATTGTTCCTGAGATACAAAAATTAATCTTACAGTTTATTTCTTGGCAGTGCCAATTTGCAACCATTGCCAGCATTCTTGTTTTTGCCCATTTTTATTGGTATTATATTATTACCACTATTATTTCAAGAAGGTTTCTTCTCTGTTTATTGTTAAGGGGGAAGGATCAAAACAGTAAATAAGGAAATACATTTGTTCAACAAAATTACATTGCTCGCTACTTTATTTTATTTAAAAATAATATCTATTCTTTTCTCTAAAATATCTGATTTTTGGAAAATCTTGTTTATAGTTATCATGAATCATTAAAAAAAACAAGGATCAGCAGGACAAACTGAACAATACTGTAGAGTGGTTTCATATGTTATACTGAGATAACAAAGGGAAGGAAGTTGCTATCTCTTTCTTTGTCAAATCTCTATAGAGCCTTTCCAAACAATTGCACTTGTCAGCCTCCATAAAACTAACATTTTCTGTCTATAACAGGAATCTCGACAGATAAAAATGTGTAATAGTTTGAATTCTGTTAGGATAAAAGTTCTCCTTTATGTTGCTAACTTAGAATTAGGTACACAGAAGAAAAAGCCTCTCTACTTTCAAAGTCATGTCAGTACTTGCCAAAATATGAAAAATGCTTTATGGCCACAGCTTTCATGCACTCTTTTGATGAATTCTTAGGTAATCTTCTCTGGTCAGACACCCTCCACCTATTTATCATTAATTCTTGATACTGTGAAAACAAAATTGGCAAACTAAAATGAGCAGATATTTTATTGATTTGTTCATACAGAGTATCTTCAATGTTTTCTCTGTAAAATGTGGCATAGAACATTGTTTTAATGATCTAATAATGATTGTATGTTCCAGCAGGTTATTAAAGTAAACATCTAATTGATCAACATTCATTAATAATCAATATTAAATTTTACTTTAAATTTTAAAAAATGTTGCAGAGTTAACTGAAATTCTAATTAATTCTATGAGGAAAAGAAAAAGCCTCTAAATCTAAGAAAATAGTATTATTGCAAAATATTAATAAATTCATTCAGGCTAATGTAGCGGATATGGGTTCAAAAATAAATTTAGCAGTACCCAAATATAATTAGAATTGATTTGTGAGACTATTAAAATATTTTTATTCCTAGGGAAAGCAAAAATATATGGCATTTTTGTATTGTTTATAATTTTAATATGTACTTATCAGTATGAAATATTGGTAATGGATACCTTGACAGATTCTTGAATATTTTCATGTGAAGCTTTATTAGAAAGCATAACATACATTTGAAGCTGTTAGTTCTTTGGTAAATGCTATTTCTTTTTCCTGTTGCTCCCATGTGATTCTATATGGTTATAATAATAGTACAGTATTATTTGCTATGGTGTATTATCAGCTTAACATTAAATTTAGGGCATTCTGTTTCACTGAAAACAGGCAGAATGCCCCAGATAACTAATGAATCTTCAGCACATGTTCATTGTCTTGTGTGGCATTACTTGAAAGTAATTTCACCAATAGTTACATAATAATGATTTTGCTATAAAGCCTTCCTAAATTAAGGCCAGTATAAAAACCAGCAGAAAAAAATAGCTTTGATGCCAATGCTGCCCAGCCTTATATATTATCTTTTTCATTCACAGTTAACAGCAAAGTACTCAAGTCTATATGATAAATGGAAGAGAAAATGAAAAGGCATACTTAAAGGAAAAAAAGGAAGAGGTGGGCAAGCAGTTTCATAGATTGGAGGTCATAACTGAGAAGACTTGGACTATGGAGTCCCTGGCATTTCCTCACATAAGAGATCCTGTAAAGGCCTTTTCACCCAGCTCTTCTTTGATGAGCAAACTCAAGCTGCTGTATCTAATTTTTATGATTGATATATTTATTTTTATACTTCATTTAGAACTCATCTGAACAACAGCAGATTGAGAAGGGGTTTTGTAGGTTATTTGTATCACATTGTCTGCTTGATATTAGCACACAATCTCAGCTGCTCTGAATTCACATTCTCAGAAAATAATACTCAGCATCATACTTCATTAATATTCAATAGAAAGACTCCTGAATGACCTAGTCAATCAAAAATAACAACTATGAATTAATATTACTAATATTATCCTTTTTTAACATAGCCATTCTCTCTATCATACTGTTTTGGTTTTCCTTATCATCAGAAGTGATATACTGCTGAGACACATATTGTTTGAGGCTTGGAGTTTTTTTTCATGAAGGTTGTCCTAGGAAGGTAGCAGCTGATACTTTCCATGTATATGACACCTTGTTACACATGGCTGATAAGATGCATTAAGAGGTGAATTGAAATGCATTGTTTTCACTTTCTTTCTCTCACACATATACGCATGCATCATTATTATGGATGATACTTAAGAGGATCTACCACTCAAGTGTTCTGGTAAAATCTGGTAAAAGAAGATAGCAGATTCCATTGAAGTAGTAAAATTCTTGTGTAAAATTTTGATAAAAGCTATGTACCTGGTCAAAGTACAACAGTTATCTTTCTTTCTATTCCTGAATTTGGAATAGTACTGATATCTTCTTGTCCTGTTCGTCCTTTCTTTCATTGTTCTTTCTTCTCTGAATTCAGAGAATGTGTGAAATCAACATTGCCAATTTAGCTGATGTTGGCCTTCATATGCACTGAATTCTTCCCAAGGTCCTAGGATGTCATAATATATTGGTGTAGTGTTTGTGAAGATCCAAGCAGCGTGGCCCTTTGCAATTGACAAGTGGAAAGTGTTTGAAATTCGAAAAAGATCTTTAGGATTTTTCCAATCCTAAATTTCTAAGTAAATAATAATAGTTCCCCAGTGAGGATCACATACTCATGGAGCTTTTGTGCTGGGAGGAGAATGAAATCTCTGCCAAATATGCAATCATACTGGATCAGTCTAATCAGAGGAGCCAGACAAAAAGTGTCTCATCTATATACAATATCATGAGACATAATTTACAGAAACCTATACTGGATTGGTTGTCTTCTGGGTCAACAAGAACCTTAGTAGCAGTGGTGGGATTCAAAATTCTTTACTACCGGTTCTGTGGGCATGGCTTGGTGGGCGTGGCGTGGCTTTGTGAGCATGGCAGGGGAAAGTGACTGCAAAATCCCCATTCCCTCCCCACTCCTGCGGGAAGGTTACTGCAAAATCACATTCCCTCCCCACCCCACTAATCTGCTTACCAGTTCGGTTCTCCTGTGCAGGGCAACAAAAGAAGACCAGTCTATCAAGTGGGACTCGGGAGGCAGATAATAGATGGAGGCGGGGCCAGTCAGAGGTGGTATTGCCAGTTCTCCAAACTACTCAAAATTTCCGCTACTGGTTCTCCAGAACTGGTCAGAACCTGCTGAATACCACCTCTGCTCAGTAGGTGTTGGAATTACTGGACAAATGGGCTACAGGACTCTGAGCGATCAGGGCCAACAGTTACAGAACTACTGGATGAAAAAAAAACTTACCTATTGCAAATATACAAAGATTGAAAACAAAGAAATAATTATCTGAACAGGATATCTGAAAAGAATGCACCATCTCTGGAAATAACTGAATATAGGCTAGCAGATCAATGTCAGTTTATAATATGAAATAAAGCCTTCACGGAAGCAGGACTGGAAGAACTGCAAAGGTCTGCTCAGGGCAAAGGCAGCCCCAAAGCCTTGCCAGAAGTTGCTCTGACTGTAGAGGCAAACCAGAGGGAGTCAGCAGTAGAGGAAGCCAGCACAGCTATTGAATCATTTTAATTCCCAAATTGTGAATTGATAATGAATAATTAGGCTGTCTGAAAATAAGGTTCAGTATAAGGTTTACAAAATCTGTGTTTTCCCATGAGAATAAGAAGACCTGGCTACCCAGAATAGTTAAATGCATGTATCATGTGCATTTTCCTTTAATTGCCATCTGGTTTCCTTTATTTTCTTTCTTCCCACATTTCTGATTTTCCATATGTCTCTTTAATCAGATCTTAAAGAATCTAGTTCTTATCTGTGGGATAAAATTATATGAGGATAATTTTTATAGCTGTCTGACAAGTCTAATAAAGTTAATAACTATTAGCCATTAAATCTTTCATTCATTTGCTAAGGTAATTGTTGTTAATACTGGCCCAGCTTGTTGGATTTTTGTTGATGTCACTATATAAAAGTAATTTTTCCTTAAAAGTTCTAAATGGGCTATTTGTGAATACCAGTGAATGTGGAACTTCATAGAAAATAACATGGTGTGAGATCAGTGGCCCCCAACCTTTCAGACATCAGGGATCAGTTCAGTGGGAGGGAGGGCTTCACATGGTAATTAGATTCCACACATGTACAAGTCAGAGGTGGGATTCAGCAGGTTCTGACCAGTTCTGGAGAACCGATAATGGAAATTTTGAGTACTCAGAGAACCGGCAAATCCCACCTCTGACTGGAGATTTTATAGCATCCTTCCCCAGCCACGCCCACCAAGCCACGCCCACAGAAACGGAAGTAAAAAACCCACCACTGGTACAGATGAAACTTTGCTCACTTGTGCCTCCTGGTTCCTAATATGCCTAGTATCGGCCTGGAACTTGGGGGCCCTTGGCGTAAGATTTTTATATAAGGATCATCAGGAAATCCAACACTTTCCCACTTAAAAGCAGTATTATGCTAGATAGAAATAAGAAAGGCAGCCTACTGTATTGAATTGCTGCGACATTTATAGGTTTCAGGACAGCGGATATCTTTTCTGAGAAAGAAAAATTTACAGTTGAGCACTTGGAAATTTTAAAGATACTTGGATTACAAGAAATGCGATCAAAGAATAATCCTGAATTATTTGGCAGCAACAGCACTATGCTGACAAAAAAAGTAATTAAATATTAACTAGCTAGTTCATTTTTACGCACTATAATCCCACAGAAGGAACATGAAGCAAAAGCTGCACAATATGAAAGCATGGGAAGAAAAGGATATCATGTTAAGAGAAATAAACATATAAAGCCTCTATTATAATCAACTGTGATCTTTCTTCAGGCATTGAATGTCATTTGTATGGCATAATGTTTGTATTAACTGAAATAAAATAAAGTCATTTATTTCCTTTGAAGGAAACATTCTGCTCAATAGTAGAATATATTTTATTTTATTGTTCTCTAAGTGTCCCTGAAGTTTGATTTGCTGGAGTTTGATTTCTCATTTAACCCCCCCTCCCCTCCAGCATAGCATTTGCAGGACCGGGCTGGGGAAAGCTACACTAAATATTTATATCTAGAAGCTCATGGCAGGGCTCAAAAATTTATTACAAGCACTTTATTTTTGCTCAAGAAATCTGAGCTTCAGCTTTGCCTGGAATGGCCAGTCCCTCAGGATTACCTATATAGGTTCTTTATACTTTTTGAAGGAGAATATTAAGATTTAAATATAGCTTAATTGAGCTGTCCATGCCCATTTGAACTGTCAAATTACAGTTCAAATGGGCACGGACACCCCGCAAATAGCTCTTAGTGCCTATTTCTTGACCCACAGAGCACTCCTAGGCTGCAAAATGGCTGACTTGGGGTAGTGAATATTTTCTGAGATTTTCATTAATTAATTCAATTGGATATGGCCACTCTAGAAGACTCTTAAGTGACTTACAGAATCCACACCAAAAAAAACCCAATTAAAACAGTTAAAACTCACATAAACAAGCTACCTTGACTAAATCAACCAACACAACAAACAATACAGACAGTATGATACAAAAGTTACAATAAAGGGGCCATCAATAGCTATATCTGCATTAACCCCAGACCTGGGAACAAAACAAAATATGTGTGTTGAAGTCTGTGAGGCATGATAGTTATTTTATACATCAGATCCCAAAACCTAGCCCCACCCATTGCAAAACAATAATAAAGTTGTACCACTTTTATCTTCCACTCCTGGACTATATTTTTGTGCCCTTCGATCCCTACCTTCCTCCTAACTTAAGAAGATGAAAAATAGCATTTTGCTTAGGAAGAAACTACTGAATGGGCTATCTGGAGTTTAAAAAAAACAAAGATCAAGAAACATAGCATCCTAAAATCAGGTCAGCTTTTTATCTCTATCATAAATTAAGATAAACTGAGATTTGGGCCAGGAAGCATTCTATATCATAATATACATGTTAGAATCAATGTTCATGTTAGAATCAAAATCATGCATGCCTAGATGCTTATTGTTCCATAATTCCAGAGTACTCTGGAAAGAAAATAATTTGGAAATAACTTATTTTAACCATCCAAATCTCTTTATAGCTGTTAACTCCTATACTTGGAAGACCATACTTGTTGGTTTCTGCAGTGTGGTATGGAAAATATAGTGAGGCACAGCAGAGTATTATTGGAATTTGTAAGATACGCTCCTTGCCAAAATATGTATTTTTTTTAAAATGCCCCATGCTGCTTCTCTTGTTTGAAACATCCCTTTGCAGAATGAGCAAAGCAACACATAAACCCTTGTCCTAATTTTTAAACTTGACACTTGGTTAGGTTTTATTGTTATGACAAGCTTATTAGAAGACTTTGCATTTGTTGTGTTCAAAAAGTTGCCATTAGCAACCACAATTGGGAGTGGCAGCTTGGTCATAAAATGGAGCGGTCAATAAATGAAATTGCAAGTATGTTTAAAATCTTCCATTTCCTTTACTGAGAATAAATGTGAGAATTGCTTATTCGGTTACTTTTTCATCACTGTCATAATATTGAACAATCACTAAACAAGAACTACTACTTATGTCTTTATGTGTTTTTTAACATTTTGTTCTGATTTGTAAGTTATGGGCCATGACCAAACTAAATAACAATAACTGTCATCAAGTATCTTTTGATTGTGAGAGCTTCATAAGAGTCCTACATGGAATTTAATCTTGTGCCTCCAATTTGTATTGCCAACACTATTCTATTCAAGTAACTAGGATCATATTAGTCAGTGTGAGAATGCAAGGCCCCTTGGTCCCCGCACTAGCAATTTGCACACTGGTGCAAGGTTGAAGTGCAACACTAAAATTAAAACATTTGTTCTTGGGCATGTTCCTTCATCTGGAATTAAGTCTTTTATATGAATAGGAAATAAGCTTTGATAGTTTCCCTTTCAATGGCTGTGACCAGAGCATTCTCCTTCTGCAGCTTGGAAGAGTAAGATTGAAAGAACATCTGAAAAGGAAAACATTGCTCTCTTTTGAACTTACTGATCATATTTTTTTTACCCTGTATGCACATCTTTTCATCCATTCTCAGAATTTGAATGAGCAGAACAGCCTGCACCTAAGTCATAAGAAGTATCAAATAAGACCTTGACAGAATAGGTTGTAGCCGTACAACTGCATGTCAGAGTAATTTCTACAGCATCTTTCCCCAGTCCTCCATATACATTGGGACTATAGTTCCTTGGATTTTCAGTTAACATGGATTGAATAATGCATGCTAAGAATTCTTGGAACTGTGATCCTAATGTATCAATTTGGGGATATCCTGACTTATAGAAATGATCTAAAGTTTAGAACAATAACGAAGTAAGTACTGGGAGGTCATTGAGTTCTCCCATATTGTAATACGATGTATACAAATTGTGAAGAATCTGCTAGCTGGGCATTTAAGATATAAGCATTAAAATAATAAATACAACTGAAACAGATATAAACTGCTGAAATTGTTATTCAAGTGAGTTGAATAATCAAATATTATGTTTTTAAAAGAATACAGTAGACCAAAAAAAATAAAGCACAGTGTAAACGCACAGGCAGTTATGTGTGCTCCTAGGACAATGAATGTTACCTTTCTGCTCCGTGAGCTCCTTCCAGATTCAGTTCAATGTGCTGTTTTTAATCTTTACAGCTCTTCAAGGCATGGGGCCCAGTTATCTGAGGGACCTTTTCCTCTCCCCAATTGTATCTGCTTATCCCACCAGATCTGGCAGAGAAGGCATTCTACGGGTCCCATCTATTAGGGCAGGGGTAGGGAAACTTGGCTCTTTTATCACTTATGGACTTCAACTCCCAGAATTCCTGAGTGAGCCATAAAAGATTCCCTGGCCCACTGTTTTTCAGTTATGTCCTACATTTGTATATTAAACAGTCCCATTCAAGTCAAAAATTGATTTCCCTCACAACTGAAAAACCAGTAGGCCAGGGATGGAGAACCTTTTATGGCTCACGCGGGAATTCTGGGAGTTGAAGTCCATAAGTGATAAAAGAGCCAAGTTTCCCTGCCCCTGTATTAGGGGAGATGTGCCATCCCTGTCAGATGGTCTCAGTTCCAACTTCTCCAAACTAGGGTCTGATGGGGCCATAGCAACCAGGGAAAAATCCTACAATGGCTCCCTTATTAAAGCTAACATCATCTTCTCTGCTTATATGCTTTTTTTATTGAAGAACACTAATATATTTATTGGTTTTTTTCATTGTACATAAAAGGAAATAAATGAATATACCACCCTGAGTCACGTGTATACACATGTACATATGTATGTATGTACATATGTATGTAATCAGCCATAAGCACATTGTGTGTACCATGTATGAATATTGGTGCTGAAAAATTTAGGATCTCAAGAGAGGATTAAACTGCCCTGGCTTAAAAGAATGTTGCAACCTTCTCAGGTCAGCAATCATCATTACTCAAATGCTCCTCAAACCAATTACTTTTAGCAGTGGCTCCTTAACTGCAACCATAAATGCCTGCAGTCTGATGCCTTGCTAAATCCTGCTTAAAGAAGCACACACACATAACAGCCTTATTGTTACAATATGCAAGTCTAACATATACAGTTGCGTGCCTGAACATTTGCTGTCTTAGTTTTCTAACAATACTGTGCAGAAGAAGTCAAGCCTTTCATCTCCCTCTATTTTTCCAATATGTCTGCCAGTATATTCTATGGACTCTGCCAGTGCTCACGTTGGCATTCTGTCTCTAAGTACCTTTATTGGGAGATTTCAGTTACTTAGAACAGCTCAACTGCTAGCAAAATGGAAATTATTTGAAATTGCTGTTTGCAGGCAAGCTTGGGAAGCTAATGATTTCTTTTAGCTGTTTAATTGTTTTACACTACAACACTTGTGATTCTTAAATATTGGTTTCTTGTATTACTTGGTTATGAAATGTAATCCAAAATAATTGGAAGGCACAGGCTAACAAAAGTAAAATACTTGATACTGAAGATATGTAAGCCCCAAATGAGAAAGAATAGCTGATACACATCTAAGAGAAAGATGAACCTAAGAACAAGTTATGCATAGAACAGCAACTACCGATACTATGCCATCTTTTGTAAAGAGCATTTAGACAGCTGAGCATCTGATCCTGCCATTCTCGTTAATGATAAGAATGTCATTATCCTTTGCAAAGAAAATTATAAGAAGAACTTTTCCTAACTTCCTAACTTTTCCTTGCAATTCTTCTTGTATTACATTGATATTACTGATCTCAGAAATCTAAGCAAGGTTAGATCTGGTCAACAATTGGATGGGAAACTATTAGGGTTGGTTTGCAAAAGGAAAACACACATTCCCTGTGTGTGTGTCTTGGAAAATGGCAGAAATCACATCTATTGCCAATAAAATTGTATAGGGATTGTGTATATGTCTGTGAAAAACACCAGGGGTCAAGTTCAATTTAACATTTACTTATTTTTTTAATGTAAAAATCATGGCAGACAATGAACACCAGTTCTCAAAAGAAAAGTAGTCCATATGGAAATGAAATTATCTATAAATTGCCAATCACAGAGGCATTTAAAGACAGGGAATAAACATTCTTGCTTGAAATGACAAACAGGCTTGGTTTCAAATTGTGGGCTGAAATAGGTATGCTTATTTCTCTCTTTAAAATCCTCTGTCTCTTCTGTAACAAGGTAGAGGAATTCAAAGTAAAAACCACTGACTTTGATAAAGCCGCTTTATCATTCATTGCTCTCTGCAGCTTATTGTCCAAAACTGCCTCCCGCATTCTGGCATTTAACACTTTAGTCTTAAATACAACGTGTGTCGTATCCCAAATGTCTCTCAGAAAAGGACTCTATAGCCAAAGTAAGCAAGATGGTATCTTGAAAACACAAAAGGACCAGATGTTACAAAAAATATCTGTACAGCCCGTCTTTTAGTAGCATAAAAAAAAATATGTACATAGAATTTGTAAAATGTTTTTCTCCAAACCTAGGGGTTGTTTTTCACTGTTCTAACATTTTTTTCACTTCATAGATTTTTATAAATTGGATCAGTTTTCAATTAGGGCCGTTTACTAGCCACAAAGCATTTTTATTACTGGAAAAAGTATGCAAATTGTCCTTACTTATATTAAAAAAAAAACCTTAAAAAGCCAGAAATTAGATTGTTTTGTAACAGTCTAAAATCTGAACAGAATACATGCACAATATAAAACAGATTTTTTGTTTAAAAAACCCCAATTTCCTCCAGATTTTATTATTTTATATATTTGTGAGTAAGATGTATCATTCTGTTTTCTGTTCATGGGGCATTTTTTTGTATTATGTCAGGAAGCTGAAAAAAATTAGTTCCAATGTTTAAATAATGTTTGCAGGTACAGTATAAGACTTGCATGTGTCACTTTTACAAGGGGAATTTCCTCTCATTAAAACCTTACAGAAGCCAATGAAAGTATTGTTCCAGAACAGGAAGAATTCCTCAGTCATGTCTTGGAGAACTCAGCTTTTAGTATTTGGAAGGCTCAGGTATATGACAACCCCATACTATTGCTGGAGAAGAAAGGTCTTTCTGTGCTAACAATTTACTAAGTGTTGCAGTAAGATGTTGCCACAAACATGACTGTATATACATCTGACAACAAAATTGTCTGGAAATTAGTCCAAAATACTATTTCCTGTATAATAACTAAAACCAGTTTGTGGGGTCAGGACAAGACAGGATTACAACCACTTACAGTAAAAAATTTATTATGCAAAAGAAAAAGGAGTAGGAGTATGTCACTTCTAGAGAATAACTGAGCTTCACTAGTTTAGCACCTCCTATCAGCTAGAATGCAGTATAACATATATCACATACCTCCCTAACTTTAGTAGTTTTACTTGCTTCCAATATGTTTCCTAACTTAGCCCCAAATACTAGATGTGACAGTTAAACAATAGAATGTCTCATGACTGGGACATCTAAAGGATTGTCTTTTCCTATGTAAGCTTGGCATCCTAAAAGTATTCAAGGATGATTTTTCATAGCTTTTCATTAACTTCTGGGCTGCTTTGACTTGGATCCAGGAGAGAGAAGAGACTTCTGTTTTGTGATTTTTATTTCCTTTGTGAGGAAGTATGCTTGATCGCCTTGTGCTTTAATGTTACCTTTCTTCCTCCCTCAGCATTCTTTCCTTCTCTTTACCTGTTCAAGCTTTACAATCCTGGGTTTTATTTTGTTTTGTTTTGTTTGGTGCATCACTTGTTTAATTATTTGTTGCTCAAACTTAGTGTTTTATTGTATAGTTGTTTTGCTGATGCTGACACTTGTCCTGAATATTTTTAATTGAAAGCCAAGATAGAAAATATTTTAGTAGTATTCATATGTATACATTTATCCCTGGTGCAGTTTCTGCTTCTCACTGCTTTGGAAAAGAATTAGTTTGGGAAAGGCCTATGTAATATTTGATTCCCACAATGACCAACTAGATACCAATCTACAAGGAAGCTACAAGGAAGCTTTGTAGGCTACAAGGAAGATATGAGAAGGGAAGGAATATTATGTATCCCCAATAGTTCTTAGTAGAGCTAGAGAAGATAACTGTGGAACCCTGGGGAATAATTCTTAATGAGCATTGATAATTAGCTACATAGGCCAAACATTAATCAGCAAGTAGTTTTGATAAGCATACCATTTTTGATCAAAGGAAAAAAAAGATACATTAACCTTTTTTAAAAGATACATTAACCTTACTAGCCTTTCCTCTTCCTGGAGGTGCCTCAGTGGCACTATTTTTTCATGCAGCTTAAAATAATAGATGTCACCATCTAACAATTTATTCAGTTGTGGGAAAACCTGAATTTGTGCCTTTTGTTCTGTGGAGAGTCCCTGATGGACTTTAAACTTTTACAAGTGTGTTCTTAATTCTTTTGCCCCATTAAGTGACAGCTGAGTTTTGAGGCCTCTACAGGTAGTCCTCGACTTACAATCATTCATTTAGTGACCATTGGAAATTACAATGTCAGTTAAAAAAGTGAAATGATCATTTTTCACACTTATAACCATTGCAGCATCCCCATGGTCATGTGATCAAAATTCAAGTGCTTGGCAACTGACTCATATTTATGACTGTTGGAGTGTCCCACATTTATGCAATCACCTTTTGCAATCTTCGGACAAGCAAACTCAATGGAAAAGCTGGATTCAATTGACAACTGAGTTACTAACTTAACAGCTATAGTGATTCACTTAACAACTGTGACAAGAAAGGTTGTAAAATGGGGCAAAACTCATTTATCAAATATTTCACTTAGCAATGAAAATTTTGGGCTCAACTGTGGTCATAAGTCAAGGACCCACCTGTACTGTATTAAGAAAGGAGTGAGAGCTACAGATGCTGAAGAAAAGAGTGAATAACTGAAATAAGGGCATAAAATTTCATTAATACTTCTTAGAAGTTCAGTTATTGACAGTGCAGTCATTTATACTACTTTTGTATAGTTTGAGCTTCAGTTTGAAAATAATTCACCCTCTACAGTGATGCGATTCAACCGATGTAACAATTCAGTGAGCGCATGTTCTACATTTTAAAAAGCCCATTTTCAGCTCTAATACTTACCTTCTACTGCAGCCCCTGGGAATAAAACAGCTGAGGCATGGCAAACTGCTCTGCCAGGTGAATCAGCTGTGCTCTAAAACAACAAAATAAAGCAGAGGAAAGAGCAGGGGCAGATGGGCAGGGCCAAATGCTCACCGGAACTACCAATTCTCCCGAACTGGTCCAAACCAGTAGAATCCCACCCCCGACCCTCTAGTTACAGATAAGAAACACTAAAGGTGTATTTCACTTTGGAGAATGCTTTTGATTCAAACAGGAATGATATGTTGAGTAGACTAGTGGTCCCCCAACATTTTGGGCACCAGGGAACCAATTCCATAAAGAGATGGTTTTCCATGGATCAGAAGGGGCATGGCTTCACATGCTGCCTGCATTCTGCAGATGGGGCTTCGCTTTTTTGTGTGGCCTGATTTCTAGCATGCTGCAGCCTTCTGCTGGTCCATGGCCAAGGGTTGAGGATCCCTGGTGTAGAGAATGAAAGGTGATTGGGCCTATTATGAGGTGGTTTCATCTATGTATCTGTTAATAAATCAATGTTGCATAATTAGAAGTGGTTGAACTTGGTAACTAATGTGTACATTCCAAAGAATAGGTAACCTAAATACTATTTTTATTTCCCATTTCTTTGTGGGCTCTATTTGGATGCTTTATGTCAGGGTTCCCCAACCCCCAGTCCACAGTCCATGATCCATTGGGAACTGGGCCGCCTAAGCAGTGGGTTAACATATGGAGCTCCATTTACCCAAGCAGCAGGAACACATGCAAAACCATCCCCTCTTCCCCCCTGTCTTTGCCTCCTCCCGTCATGGAGACAGAAAAGTTGGGTACTGCTTTAGATGATTCAAATATTGAATATTTAAAATTACATTAGAAGAAATAATTTCAGTTTAACAGTAAAACCCAAAATGAAGTGAATTCCACTTTAACTTAAAAGATGTAGAACGTTCAACAGTGTTTCTTAATTGTTATTTAATAGCATGTATATAATGATAGGAAGAATATCAAGAATGTGTAAAAGAATTGAGACAACAGCCCAAAGCAAAAACTTATCTAGATTTCATTTGGAGTATGTAGTACTAATACATTCATTGGACTTCAATAGGATCATTCAGGTAAAGTTCACAAACTCTACAAAATAATTACCTCCTAGCTATAGTTTTAATAAGTGGTGACTCTTGCGCATATATTGCAAACATGATGACAGAGTGATTAAAAAAAACCTGAGTATTCAAGTGTGGGAGATATAGTCTTGCATGATTAGTTACCCATAGCCTTTTAAAATTGTACTGCTTGTAACAGATAAGTGTTCACTTAGAAGGAGAATAAAGTTGGTCCTCACAACTAGGCATTATCTGATATGACTGAGTGACCGATGCCATCTGTCGTTGAAAGCATTTTATATCTACTGCCAAGTATTAATAAGAGGACTCTTCTCTGAAGAACAGATGCTTCACTGAAGTACAGACACTGCTAAGGGGAGACAGTTCCTCCACTTCATCTGCCATTGGGGCATAGGGCCCTCTTCTGCCTTCAAAGCTGTTGATCATCTTCTCCTTTAACCCTGAAAATAGACCCTTAGAAGGTGCTATCAGCTGGGCCAGATGGACTAAGGTTTTTTAACTCACCCTTTGTCCTGCCTGGTGACAGGTAGAGCCTAGTTTCCCAAATGTTGGGCCCAGGATGGCAGGTTGAGGATGGCTCCTCACCACTGCAGTTGCTGCTATTTTATAAAGATCACCACCCTTCCCCCAATGTTCTGACCAAGGCTTCCTGAGACTGTAATTAAGCACACACTTAGTCCAAACAACTCTTGTTTTATTTCAGCACTGGGAATTATCTGCATTCCCAGCCCATAATAAGTCCCAAACAGTTCCTCCAGATAAGCACCCATCTTTATCTCCTTTAAATTCCTGCCTACAACTGAAGTTCCAAATTAACTGTAAAAAACCAACCAAAGTATGAAGTCCACACAGAGCTTCAAGGTTTAATCTGAACAGAGCAAATGACTTTGCTTCCTGCAAAGGTTTCTCTACCTTTGCACGTCCTTTATACATGGGGAGGGGCAATCACCTCCAAGCCTTACTCCCAAGTTGCCCCTTTTGTCTTAGCTGTTCCTGCCTTCTAGCAGCTCTGCACACACGTGCACTGGGAACATTGTTCCTCTGCCTCACTGCTGTCAGACTCTGGAGGCTCCAAAGGCAGTACCCCACTCTCAGATGGTCCTGGTCCCATTTCTGCATCGGATGCAGCACCCTCGTCCAAGTCCTCCCCAGACTCCCAGACTGGTCCCCGTTCTTCCTCACTGTCCAATTCCACTGCCATCTGTATAGGCTGCTGGCAAACCACAACACCCAAAAAATATAGTATGGTTGCTTGCCATCATTGAAAGTCATCACGTAATTGGTGATATTGTTATAGTTTAGTTACACAGACTGTAAGCATTTGAGTGATGTAATTTATGTGAATGGGACATGGGAATAATCATGAGATAGTTACAATTAACTGCAAATGTATAGTTATTTGTAAAGAATGAGAGTTTATTCTCTTTTTTTCAGTAAAATAAAGGTTTATATACAAGAATAATTTCTGTTGCTGGCATTCCACTTCTGTGTATTTCTTCAGTAAATCAAATAAATAATAGGAAAATCTAACAAAGCAGTGACTTTTACAGGATAAGCACATAAGACCAAAGAATAATCATTATAATGAATAAATGTAATTTAAAGTTAAGTATGGCTGTACCTGAATAACTGGTATTAGGAAGAAATAGTTTTGATCATTAGGAAATATAGTTGTTTTAGTCTTACAATGAGTTTACCTCAGATTAGTTCCAATCCAGACTTGGAAACTAGGAAAGTAACTGGGATGTGTGTGTGAATGGATCCTATTTGTATTTGAATAAGAGACCCCTAGAGAATATTGGATCTGTAGATTTAATTGAGAAGATGAAGAGATGTTTTGGAAGAAGATACTGGCAAACCATATTTTATCCACAATACTTCTATGTTGATGTAGTCAGCAGGAATCAGATTCCTATTGAACATGTCTAACTTTGCCTTTTTCTTTTGTCTGTAAGACTCTGGCTTGATAAGACAGACATTTCCGCCCCACTCTACCATTCATAGTCATTAAGCAATCATTAAAAATTAACTTCTCCTGGCCCGGAAAGTAACAATGATGAAGGGATCCAGCATGCTCAAGACAGTAAAGAAAATGAATTATTCAATTAGAATAGTTGTAAAGAAGCCTTTCTAATTAGTTAAACAACTAAAGCTTTGATTAGTAATTAACATGATTGCAAGTATCTCCTGTGTTTTCTTCAGTGGAATATTATATCGCTGATGATTATATGATGAAATAAATAAGGAGATGTTGCTTCAAAGAACAACACTAGAACCTGGACTACTTTTGGTTTTCCTGCATCTGTCTTTTAATCCTCTGCATGACAGAATGAGCAAGAAATGATTATATATTCCTATTGAAACTGTGTGTGCCAAGTATTAAGCAATGCAAAACAGAGACTCAGAATTAAGCCACACATTAATATACATTAAAGAATCCAGTAGTGAAAATGTTGGCGGCAATGGAGATCATCATATACACATGGGGGAGGCTGAATTTCCTCCCTCCTAAATCGCTTGCTTTACAAAATCCTCCCACTAGATGTTGGAGTTAAAAAGAAGGGGGAGGGACCTCATTAGTAGAGGAGTGATTTTTCAGAGAAAAGGGTTGGGAGGATATGAAATCTAGGTGCAAACATAGATCTTGACCAGATTCAGATGTTTACTGTAAACAAAAGTCGGAAGGAAAGATAGAACTAAACAAATGTCATTATATGGCCATTTCCAGTACTGAAGTTGTTTGGAATGTTTTTTAAAAGAAGGTACATTTATATTTGGTGCCTAATATTTTCATATGTTGGACTTGCTGTTTGTACTTGGTAATGACAAGCATAATCATCTACAAGTAAATTCTATAGAATAGATAAGGGGAGTAAACCTTTTCTTTCCCCAAGTGTAAATCAGGAAGAGGAACATGATAAATTTTTAAAAAATCAATAATAGCAAGAGGAAATTGGAGGGTCTTCCTTCACTTAATATATTCCCTTATGGCTCACAACATGAGATTGATTGCTTGAAAATTGTCATGTTAATGACATATTTGCTACAAAATATATATAATTTCCTTGTCTTACAGCTATCCTTTCTCTAAAGAAGATGGATGCCCCAGTCAAACTAGAGAATTAAAACATAGCAGAGACCATCATTTCTCTCTCATAGCCAATCAGGCATACAAACATAAGCTCCAATCAATTTCTTTAAAAATTACAGTTAAAATCACATGATCAATCATAATTTTAACAGGCTTTCATCTTCGTTTTGCTTTTTTTATTTAAAATAGTTGGATCAAAGAGATTTTTAAAATAAAAATTAAAGGTTGCATGATTCTAGGTCAGCTAGAAATTTTATTCTTTCTCTCTGGAGCAATTTAGGACAAATTGATTATACAAGAATACTTAATGTGCATGTTAGCAATTTAGCAAATTATGCATAATATAAAATTAAAGGAAGATGTAGAACGAACAGGCTCTTGAAACAGGAAAACATCAGATGAAACATGCTTCCATAGAGACAAATGGTTGTTACCATTCAATTTTAAGGATAGCTTTTATTGATGTTAAAACTATAATAGAACTGTACTTTTTATTGATGTTACTTAGCATGTCACATACTTTTATTCGGAATATATGACAATGAGGTTACCATACGGATGAATCACCCTTATTTTGTATTAATATATTTGAATGAATGTTTTAATTTTACTCAGTCTCTAAATTTTATTTGTGCAGTTTGGCTCCCACGTCAAACCTGATGGATGTCTGGATATGACAATTTCCATATGTCACAATATGTGGTGATTGAGTTATTAATCAGCCAGAGTTGCTGGGAGATATCGTATTATTTTTCTCATCATGTTATCTATTTAACTTTCTAATTCTAATTTCATGTAACTTATTTCATAGAAATGCATTCATAGTATCTTTCTAGAGCACTCAGGCTTCTTTGAGCTATTTCAAAGACAACTTTCATTTTTCTGTAGGACTTGAAGTCTATGTTGTATCTTCCTTATGCTAAGGCAATGGCATTTTAACTAATTCAATCAAAAATTCAATACATTTAGTGACTAAATTGCTTGATAATGTAAATTAATCCCATCAGTCAGACTGTAGAAGAACTACAAAATTTACATTCTGCGAAGCATTTTATGGTCATGCTAAGCCAGTAATAGTTTACATGTCTTGAATAATTTTTGATCAAACCATAAACTATTTAATTTTTTTCACCAAAACAAGAAACTTAATCATTTACAGACAGATGATCGATAGATCGATAGATAGAGTTCAAAAACATAATGCTAACTTTTTGTGCTAGGGTCATGATGATTTCTTCAAGCTTTAAATTGTTCAAATTACCAATGTATTGATTTATTTTTATTTACTAATTTATAACCCAGCCTTACATTGTGCAATTCGAGGCAGCATAAAAAAGTTCCTTCTTTTTTTTCCCAAAATAACCACCCAATGAAGTGAGTTAGGCTTAATGGGAGTGACTTCTCTGTCTAAGGGAGGACTAGAACTCATGGTCTTCCAAATTCTAATCCAGTAATATAACCAGTAATGTAAGTAAATACATATAACTGGATGGCAGTTACATTTATTTACTTATATTTATTTGCCATACGGTTATGATCACATTGTTTCATGATGGTCAAAGTTTAAAAGCCCAAACTGAAGTCAGGCAAAATGTATTTGCTAATCTATAAAAAGATTCAGGATTCTTAAGATTAGTTTTTCCTGGAAGAAAAATAAAACTCAGATGTTACTATATTGTGCAACCAGATACATTTTTTTTCAAATTAATAAAAATATTTTATCTTAAAATATCGTTTTTGTTTCTCTATTTTCCTATTGCTTAACTATTTTGAAATGTAATGTACCAATATTGGGACGACATAGATTTGGATTGTACATGAAATAATATTTCCCCATCGTTGAAAAAGAATTAATTTCAACTAAATTTAAAACAATATTAATTTGTATCTTCAAAAGCACAATTCACAATAGTTTAGACTGTCCTTTTTTTTTTTGAACAAGCAGCCAAGTCAGAATTGAAATACCAAGAAATCAATAAAAAGTAATTAAGTAAAGTGCTCGATGACCTTGAAAAAGCATTAAAGGCAAACTCGCTTGTGAAATAATGTTACATTATCTTGCTTTTTTATCTTGTTCTAGCTTTCCTGAAAAATGAAATATTTCACATGGTATTTTAACTCAACAAAAGCATTTAATCAAAGTTTTTAATTTAAAAGAATAAAAGTAAGTCATTATCTTTATAAATTTATATCTGTTAAAACCCACCATAGATTGCAGCTCTAAATCATTAGTTTGAATGCTTCATCATTTCAAAACTTGTCTCAGAAATTAGAACAGTCTATTGTCTTCTAGCTGTTTTCCTGAAAGGTTTCATTCCATGCGAAACTAAAAATTGCTCTTATTTCAACTGGATTCATAATAAGAAGGTAAACTATGTACTGACTAGGATGCTCATTTGTATTCAAGCCATTTTCTTTGCTTTTTTGAAAGTACTAATAGAAATAGAAGAGAGAGGCTCAGAAGAGTTTTAACTCTTTATGTGGAAAACCTACCATTAGTGTAATAATTAAAGAATACACACAAGTTCTTCCATGTAGTTTGTACTCATTGGTTAAGCCCATGTCACACTGCACCAACGGATGCAAAAAGGATGTAAAACGGAGAAAAACGCTTGCCATCCATTGGAAAACGCTATGCATCCGTTGTGTACTCACTGCGTACGTTTTTCATATGCTCTATCCGTCAAACATCCGTCTACTGCTATTTCATCCGCTGAAAAAGTTTTGAGCTGCACAAAATTTTTTGAGCGGATGAACTTTCCGCCACGTACGATCTACATCTGCGACACATACGGGCAACAAACGTTCTACGTCTGTTGTCATCTGTTACACATCCACTGTATCCTCTGGGCATCCTCTGGGCATCCCCTCAATTCACATCCGCTCCCACGGAAAGCAGAAAGAGGGAGGAAGCGAAAGGTACGTGGAACGTCCACACAGCATTAGTAGCACAGACATAGAAAGGATGAAAGCAGATGCAGCTCGGATATAAAGCATTAAAACGGACAAAACATTTGCATATGGGATGTATCTCGGATATTTAGAATGTCTGGAGTATGTCTAGAGTATGTGGAAGGACACCTAGTGGAAAACCGACATTTCCAATAAAAAGGGGGAGGAAATCACCTGGATCTCACTATCAGTCCAGCAGCCGTGGTGTGCAGACTTCTTCAGCCTTGGTCTTGCTCTTCCACATCATCCATTGATCTCCACCATGGATCATCGCACACTCCTTTTGGTAGCCACGATCATTCAACACCAAGCCCTGTTCAGACTGTTTCACCTTTTCTACGCAAGGAGAAGAAGGAGACGTCCAAGAGCTGTCTGAGTCCAAAGATAGATCAGGAGAAGAGTGGAGTTTGGACTCTTATGACAAGCTGATGGTGGAGCTGAGGAATGAAGACCCTCGTTCATTCCAGAACTTCATGAGGATGCCACCAGCCATGTTTGATGAAGTTGTGGAGGGTCTGAGACCCAGGTTGACCAAGGCAAACAGCAACTTCCATCCCAGCTTGGACCCTGGACTGAAGGTGGCACTGATTCTGCACCACCGGGCCTCTGGGAGCACATACAGAAACATGCAGTATGCCTGGAGGGTGCCACACAACACCATCAGCATTGTGATCAGAGAAGTGGTGCAGGCTATCATCGAAGAATACGTGGAGGAGCTCCTCCAGTGTCCCACCACTGAAGAAGGCTGGAAGAAACTTGCAGAGCAGTGGTATCAGAGGTGGAACTTTCCCCATACCGTTGGAGCCATAGATGGGAAGCACATGGCCTGCAAAGCTCCAGCCAACTCAGGGTCCAATTATTACAACTACAACGGCTTCTTCAGCATCATCCTCTTTGCCATGGTTCTTGCTGACTACAAGTTCATCTACATCGATGCTTCAGGCAACGGGTCAGCTTCAGATGCCCAGATATACAACGCCAGTGACCTCAAGGATGGGCTAGAACGCAACCTCATCATGGATTTTCCAGATCCAGACCCCCTGACCAACGACACACAAGATGTGCCCTACTTCATCGTGGGGGATGACGCCTTCTCCCTCAGAACCTACCTCATGAAGCCGTACAATTCAAGATACCTCACCCATGAAGAGAGGATCTTCAACTACAGGCTATCCAGGGCAAGACAGGTGGTGGAGAACGCCTTTGGCATCCTGGCCAACAGGTTCCAGATACTTCTCACCACCATGCAGCATCGCCTACAGACTGTGAGGAGCATCGTGGAAGCTTGCTGCATCCTGCACAATCTCATGCGCACCCGCTACCCAGTGTTGCAGAACAGGCTTGTGGACCGTCAACAAGGCAATGGGGACATGGGGCCTGGTTAATGGAGGCAAGGACAAAACCTGATAGACACTGTGGATGTGCAAGGCCCCAACAGAGCTTCACATGAAGGGAAAAAGCAGCGCAACCTCCTGAAACACTGGTTCAACTCCCCAGCTGGAACAGTGGAGTGGCAAGACAGGATGGTAGATGCTTAATGGATGCTTCCTTGAGCCTGTCTCATAACACTGATGAGATTGTGCCATGTATGTTGAGTGATCCTACAATGAATAGGGCATTAATAAAGAGTTTTGTTTATTTTGAAATGTGTTGATCAATGAATAAATTGTTATTGATAATAAAGGTCCATATATGTGTGGCAGCTGGGAGGGTGGACCATACAGTCCCACTATGCTTGCACTGGAGGTTTATCTATCCCACAGCTATCCTTACCCATCCCACAACTATCCTTACCCAACCCACAACTATCCTTACCCATCCCACAACTATCCTTACCCATCCCACAACTATCCTTACCCATCCCACAAGCATGCAAAGGCTTAACCCTTTTTTCAAAGTTTTCACCAACATTTTATTAAGTAAAAAAAATGAACCAAGTGTGTGAAGCAAAGATAACCTTTATTAATAACAAACTGTATGACTTTATTAAAAAGCAAAATGACCCAAGTAAAGTGTCTTAAGCAAAGATAAAGTGAATAGGTAACAACTTAGTCTCTGGCACTCTTCTCAGTCACTCTGAGGCATGCCCATGGTTTCAGATGTAAAGGGGCCAGTGACTGTGGAGGTGGCTGTGGCTGGAGTGTTGGTCTGAGGCGCCATTGGGGTGCCTGGCCCCGAGAGTACAACAGGAGATGGTGTGTGCAGGAAGCTCTCAGAGAGCTGACTCAGTCCCATGAGGTTGAGAGGCCCTTCATCAAGTACCTGGGATGTGAGGCCCAAGACTGATGACAGATGTTCTGACAACGGGCTTGGCTGTGGGGTGGAGGAAGGAGGAGTGTAGTGGGGCTGTCTGGTCTGCAGCTGGGTCAGGTGAGGCGTCTGTGGCGTCTGTGGCGCCCAATGAACCTGGGCCAGGACTTGGAAGGGCTGCCTCTGCTGTGGGAAGTCCTGGTAGTGGTAGGCTTGGTAGGTGAGGGGCTGTTGAAATCCGTGGAAGGGCTGTGACATCGCCTGGGGTGGAGGAGGAGACTTGGAGTGGGTAGGAGCAGGTTCAGCTGGGCCTGGAGGGTGGTGCAGAAGAGCTGTGATCCTCTCCTTCATCACCTGGTACTGGGCCTCGGGCATGTCAATGAGGGTCTGGCTCACGTAGGTGATGAAGGGCTTGCTGTTCGACCAGCTGGGAGAGAAGATCTGTGCTGGCTTTGATGGTGTCCCTGATCTCCAAGAGGACAGTGTGGCTCTGTCCCTCCGGTCTGCCTCTCTGCCTGCTTTCTGTGGAGGTGGAGCTGGGGGTGGGGGTGGGTTGGTCTCTGGTGGCTGCTTCTTCTTGCTCCATCTGAGACGGGATCCTCCATGTCCTCCGGCACGGGAAGTGCAGCTGTCGGGGGGGTCTCTGTTGTGGGGCCCTCCAAAGACACCTACCTGGACATGGTAGCTGTCTCCTGGCTGGAAGAGGAGTGGCTCTCTGTGGGCTGTCTGAGGGAGAGGGTTCACAGAGGGGCTGCTCCTCCGTGGCAGATCTCACCCTCCAGGAAGCTGCACTTGGCCATGACATAGGTCTCCCGGTCAGTGAGCTTGACAGCGGCCTGCCTGGATTTCTTCAGGTGTAGCTTGTCATACCAGGTGTGCATGTGCTTCCACCACCCCAGGAGGACATCTGAAGTGTAGCCCAGGCTCTCCGCCTTCTCTCTCCAAGCTGCCTGCTTCCTCTTGGTGTCGCGATAGAGCCTGTGGCCCTTCCTCCACAGGTACTCGTTCTCCCTCAGCCATTCCAGCACCTCCTCCTCATGGTCCTCGGAAATGGAGTACTGTTTCCTCTCTCCTTTCTCCTTGCCTTGCCTCTTCCTCCCTCTGGCAGGGCCTTCAGCAGCAGGGCTTTGAGGGCCTTGGGGCTGGTCCACCACAGCAGCAGCAGCAGGAGAAGCAGCAGCAGCAGCAGGAGAAGCACCAACAGCAGCAGGAGAAGCACCAGCAGCACCAGCAGGAGAAGCACCAGCAGCAGCAGGAGAAGCACCAGCAGCACCAGCAGGAGAAGCACCAGCAGCAGCAACACCAGGAGCACCAGCAGCAGCAGCAGAAGCACCAGCAGCTTCAGAGTCAGCGCCAGAGGGTGGGATGGTGGTTCTGTCCTTCTTGCCAGGGCTGGCAGGAGTAGGCACAGGCTTCCTCTTCTTCACCATGGTGTTCTCTTAAGATGTCTCTGGCAGCAGGTCTTTCCTCTGAATGCTGACTGCTTGCGAGCTGCATCCTTTTATATCCACGGAGCTTCCGCAATTCATCCTCCCCGCATGTGCAGTGAACGCTTTGCATCCTCTACGTATCCGCTATGCATCCTATAGGCATCCGTGATGCATTCGCGTCATCCGCTACGCATCTGCTCCTTCCACTACGCGTCCGCTTCACTATTCTCCCCCGGAATTCCTGCGGATGTGTCATCCACTTCCATCTGCTTTCATCCGCTAGGCTTCCTATGAACATCCGCTTTACATCCCCGCTACATCCTCCCCACGTCCATTCCTTTCCGTTGTTTTCCGTTCTATTTATGCAAATTTGGGGCACTTTTGAGAGTGGATAACAACGGATGGAGCCACCCCCGAAATTTTGCTCATTCACTGTGTCCTTTTTGCATACGTTTTGCCTCCGTCGGCCAGTGTGACCTAGCCTTTACATTCTCAGTTTCAGTACATATTTCAGGAAATGTGTTTGCTAGGATGACTAGTTCTTATGGACTTGACAGAAGTGGAGACAGGTTTCATCCTCTTTGATCAGGAAGCCTGTTGTATCAGTTAGATAGTGATTTACAGAAAGAGTCCAAATAGGAGAACAGTTGAATCAGATGCGATACGTAAAAAAATTGAATAAATTTGAATAAAAGATACAAAAATAAGGGAGAGCAAATGAACAAAATAGCTAGAATTAAATTCCACTAAATTCTTCTAACTGCAGTAAGCCCACATTACAGCAAGATTCATTAATTATTTAATTGCATTAAGTTATCAACTTAATAATTAAGTTATCAACAGTTTACATAGTATAAGTTAGATTGTATATGGTCTTGAATAAATTACATATCCCCAGCAAAGTAGGCTTGTACATCTGAGGCTTCTATTTTCAAAGGAATATATTGAGTTTATGTAATGAGATTCTTTCTGATTGTGACTCTTAATTGCCCTTGCAATAGTTAAAATAATAAATATTCCAACTACAACACTGACAGAGAACAAAATTTGGGAGCACAATGGAATTCAGTACTCTTGTTTCAGGCTACACTAGAATCCCTCCAACAAATAACGAGAGAGGGCTTGCTGCAATTATAATTCTTCCTTGCCAAAAGCAATGGATGATATATTACGATGAGTGGTGATTGATCTCTACAGCTTGTTTTTAATGTTTGGTTGCCCATGGATTAGATGAGGGAAAGAAAGATTTTCAAAGCATCCTTTGCGGAGTTAGAACACACCAACAGACACACACAGACAAAAGTTGGACAGTCATGTTGTCTTGAATTGATAGAAATTATATCATGTATTTGAAGGCCCTCAGGATGTGAAAGGCTGTGAATTTATATATAATATAAATGATTCCACTGATGAATGACTTAAATTTATCAGTGACATTTCTTGGTAGATGAACTTTAGGAAATAGAGCTCTGTAAAAAAAAAAAAAAAGATAATTGATAGTAATGTCATTTTGCCGAGATGATAAAGTTCGGAGGAAAGTGCTAAGGTTGTGGGGTATTTTTTAGGAAATACATCTTGAAGTTTGCTGTGGGCAAATTGTCTCTGCAGAAAATAAGATCTGTAGAGTAACTTTAAGGAACCTTATGTCAGAATTTGTACCCTCTCTGTAATATTGTTTTTCCTTCAGAATACAAACAAAGATGGCATGAGCTGAGATGAAGCTGTCAAGTCATCACTTCCCTTTATGTTTTAAAAAGTTATTTTTAAAGGTTTGTTTCGAAACACTTGCAGAGTTAATTCAGGTAGTCCTCAACTTAACAACAATTCATTTCGTGACCGCTCAAAGTTGGAAGCGGTACTGAAAAAAGATTATTTATGACCATTTTTCACACTTACGACCTTTGTAGCATCCCCATGTTCATGTGATCAAAATTCAGATGCTTGAGAACTGGTTCATATTTATGACCGTTGGTGAGTCCCAAGGTCATGTGATCCCCTTTTGTGACCTTCTAACAAGCAAAGTCAATGGGGAAGCCAGATTAACTTAACAACCATGCTACTAACTTTATCAACTGCAGTGAATCATTTAAAAACTGAGGCAAGGAAGGTCGTAAAATGGGTCAAGATTAACTTAACAAATGTCTTACTTAACAACAGAAATTTTGGGCTCAATGGTGGTTGTAAGTCCACCTGTAACATTTCAGTTGCTTTTTTTTTCCAAGCGAAGGGATACATTGATGAATAGAAATGTTGTCATATTCATTGACTGCTTTGCTTTATGCTGCGTTTGATATTGCTGAAATAAAACCTTTTTTTAGACTTAATAAATAAGATATATAAAAGTTCTGGAAGTTTAAGGGCTAGAAGAGTGAATTACTACTTTTTTTAAAAAAAATAGATTTTTCTGAAACATTCTCTTATTGTTCAACAAATACTAGTTTGTAATTTGTTGTATACATTCCTTGCAGGTAGTCCTCCACTTATACCTGGTCATTTAATGACTGTTTGAAGTTATGACAGACCTCCCCAAAGCTAATTATACCTGTTTTCAAAGTTACAACAGCTTACACATTTCCTGAAATCACTTGGTCGCATTTGGGCCACTTGGCAACTGGCTCATCTTTATGGCCATTTGCAACATCTTGCATTGATAGCCCGTGATCTGTAACTTTGTTGCTGATTTCCTGCATTTACTTCTGATTTCCAGCAAAAAAAAAAAAAACCCACTCATTCAGGAAAATGATCTACTTAATGACCATAGTGTTTGCTTAATAACTATGGCATCTGTTTAATGACCTGTTAAGCCTGGGTTCCCCAACCAGGGTTAGGGAGACAAGCTAAACAGAATGTGCAGCGTTAGTCAGATAGGCACACAGATAAATGAGTGAGCTAAGCTTGTATGTTTATTAACATACAGTAAAAATAACAGATACGCTTGTGCTATCAAGAATATATTTTATTCCAGTATAAGTTTATAGCATAGTCAAAAACAGTCCAATATTCAGTTACCATGTAGTCAGTCCATTCAGGGATATTCAGTTAGCAAAGTCCATGTAGAATATCCTATGTCAGTTCACTTACAAATCAGTCCTTTGTTGTCTCTCCCGTTCGAGCAATGCAGTCTTGATTCCAAGCAGTAATCAGGGATCATCAAAGCCAGAGTGAGCAAGCTGTAGACTTGCTACTTTTATATTGTTTTCATAACCACTCCCTTAATTGCTATTTCACAGTTAAAGCTACAGACACTTTAACATACAAAACTATGATTCATAGTTATTATTTCACCTAAACCAGTTAGGGTAAACAATGTTATCCCTAACATTCTCCCCTTTTAGGTTAAATAATAACTATGAATCATTTACATCTTTAAATTATATTTTTCACAACTTTCTTTAAACTTAATTGCTCCTTGAGCTTTTGTAAATTGGTCTGCAATGTTTTCTTCTGACATGCAGTATTCCAATTTTATTAGTCCATTTTTCACTGATTCTCTTACATTTAAATATCTTAAGTCAGAATGTTTTGATCTAGTTTTTACAGCAATACTAGTAGCTAACTTTATAGCTGCTTGGTTATCCTCGTACACAATAATGGAATCTTTTACAGTTATACCCATGTCTAATAATAACTGTTTGTAGAAAATCAAGTCAGTGCATAATAATGACAGACATGAAAATTCAGCTTCCATCGTGGATAAACTAATATGCTATTGTCTGATTGACCTCCACCCTATTAGTGTCTTACCAAATAATATAGCCATCCCAGATGTTGATTTTCTAGTGTTTATATCAGTTGCAAAACTTGCATCTGCATAGGCACTAAGACTCAAATCACCCTTTGGTTCTATATACAATGCATGGTTCATTGTTCCTTTAAGATATCTTAAAATTCTTTTTAATGATTGCCAATGACATTGTTTTGGATCTGAATTAAAACGTGCCAGCTGATTTACACTATAAGCTATATCTGGCCTTGACCAATTGCTTATATATGATAAGCTACCAATCAAAGATTGATATATGGACTTATCAAATTTGGGACTTTGATCATTAGTTTGGCAAACTTCCTGACTCATTGGAGTCTTTGCCAGTTTACAAAGTTCCATTTTATACGTTTTAATTAATTGGCAAATTTTATCTTCTTGAGATATCTTAAAACCATTATTTGTTTTATTAATTGTCAATCCTAGATACCTTTTAATTTCACCTAAATGCTTTAATTTTATCTTTTTGGCTAATAATGATATAATCTCATTAGCCTCATTATTAGTCTTAGTTATCAAAGCAATATCATCTGTAAATAATAATAATAATGACACCGTTCCATTATTTTCTCTTTTAAACACACACGGATCTGCTAAACCAGATTTAAAACCTATATTGTTTAACTCTTTTACAATATATTGGTTCCACTCAAACCCAGATTGTTTCAACCCGTAAAGACTCTTTTTGAGTTTCCAACAATCATTACTATTTACTTTATTGTCTTTTATACCAATTGGTTTTCTTAAATATATAGTGTGCTGCAATGGTGCATGTAGATAAGCAGTTTCTACATCTAAATGGTTAATGACATAGTTTTTCTTAGCTGCCCACACTAATGCTGCTCTTAAAGATGTAGCTTTAAGGCTTGGTGCAAAAACTTCATCGTAATCAGATGCAGTTTGATTAAATCCTTGAGCTACTAACCTAGCTTTATGGGTAACAGTCCCATCATTTCCAGTTTTTACTTTAAATATCCATTTGCACCCAATGGATTTTTCTCCTGGAGGTAATCTGGCATCTTCATACACTTTCATTACCTTTAATGAATTTAGTTCTTTTTCCATTGCCTTTTGCCAATTCTCCTGATCCTTAGCAGGATACATCCTAAGTTCATCTACACTAGTTGGAACTTTAGTTACTTGGCAAACTGTACTTGCTTGATACCTATCAGGTGGTCTAGTTACACGTGTAGTACGTCTAGGTATTATAGGACTTACAGGTGGACTTTCCTCTAATAATTGTTCTTGATTATGTAACTCTTCCTGATCAACTATTTCCTCTTGTTCTGGTCCTATTTGCTCTTCGTGGACTTCTTCTTTAATTGGACTCTTCTTATAGCTAATCTGATCTTTCTGCCTTTTGTAGGGTTCAATAATTGCTTCATTATTTAAATCTTGCTCTAATCTATTCCATCCTACATGTTCTAGGAATTTTGCACTAGCACTGGTGTAAACTCTAGATGTACCTGGTTCCCAGAATCTATAAGATCTATGATTAGATGTATATCCTACAAAAAATAATCTTTTAGCTCTATGCTGTCCTTTGTGTCTAAGTTGTGTAGGGATATGCACCCATGCTGGTGCTCCAAATGTGTGCATGTAACTTAAATCAGGTTTTGTACCATGCCACAGTGTGAATGGTAATTCACCTGTTGTTGAATTAACAACATTATTTAATATATGATTACCACACATTATTGCTTCTCCCCATAAATTGTCAGGTAATCCTGAATCAGACATCATAGTTCGTGCCATTGATTGTAATGTTTGGCCTCTTCTCTCTATAAAGGCATTATGTTGTGGCCTATATGGTGCAGACATTTTATGTTGAATACCTAACATTCTTAGTCTGTTCTGGAATTTATTATTTGTAAATTCTGTACCATTATCTGTGATGAGAGTTACTAATTTCTTTTTAGTTTTTCTTTCTACAAATTTTAACCAATTAAATAGATTTTGATATGTTTCAGTTTTGCTCTTCATTAAATAACAAAACCCATATCTAGAATAGTGGTCCATTATACTCAGTATTTAACGAGCTCCTCCTACACTTGGTTTTTTCGGACCTATTAAATCAGCAAATACTACTTCTAAAGGCTCTTTAGTAGTAAACCCATCAACTCTATTAGCCGGTATAACCCTGCTCTTACCTTGATTATAGGCATTACATTGCAAATACTTATTACAAGATTTCAAACTTATTCCCTTAGATAATTCAGCAGTTTTCTTAAGCATTTTAAAATTTAAATGCCCTAGCCTTCGATGTAACAAGTGGATACATTCATCATGAGGTTTCTTATTTTCATAAATTGTGTTAGCCACCTTTAAACCATCATCATTTAACACATATAATCCACCTCTTAAAGATGCAGTTATTCTCTTATCTTCTTTTTCAATTAAGCAGTTATCTCCCCTAAATGTAACTACATATCCTAGTTTAACCAAAATTCTAACTGAAATTAAATTAAACTTAAGTTGTGGTACATATAACATTTTTACATTCTCTTTTATAAAAGAACAATATGCTATTCCTTGACCTTTAGCTTTCAGTTTCCAGCCATTGGCTAACGATATCTGCTGTGTACTCTGGGACATTTTAATAAAATTTTTGTTATTATTTGTTATACAATGGGATGCTCCACTGTCAACCACCCATAAATTATTTTTTACAGCTCCGTTAGTATACATGGCTAACTCTAAATTTTTATTTATTTTTTGATGATTTTTAGTATTCTGGCCAGCGTTCTGGCGCTTTGCCTTTTTACAAAATCTTGCCAAATGTCCTCTTCCTCCACAATTAAAACACTTTTTAATTGCGTATGCAGTAGGAGATTCATTATCTTCTTTTTGAGGTTGCTTCCTCCTTAATTCATCTCTTTCATGCCTTCTTCTGGCCTCTTCGATCAATCTGCCAGTTATATCAGTTAAAGTTAAATTTTCCTTTGGCAAAATTTCAAGTGAAGTTACGTAGTTATCATAACTTTCATCAAGGGAAGATAGAATTATGTAAACTTGGTGTAGTTCAGAGAATATAAGCTCTTTCTCGTGTAATTCTTGAAAAATGCTTTGCATAGTTTTTAAATGACTCAGCATATCACCATTTGTTTGGAGATGCGTCCTGAAAAGCTTCCGTGTTAGATTTATGTGAGCACAAACATTATCTCGAACATAAATCCTCTTCAGCTTCTGCCAACACCCAAAAGCCGTTTTCTCTCCGTGGATATAAACAAGCTGTTGATCATCACCAGAACCAAAACCTGTCCAGACTGTATCAAGTTTTACACAGAAGGAGAAGAAGGAGATGTCCAAGAGCTGTGTGGGTCCGAGGATGGATCGTGAGAAGAATGGAGTTAGGACTGTATGACCAGTTGATGGTGGAGCTGAGGAATAAAGACCCTCGTGCATTCCATCACTTCAGGAGGATGCCACTAGCCATGTTTGACGAACTTGTAGAGCGTCTGAGACCCAGGTTGACAAAGCCTAGCACCAACTTCCATCCCAACCTGGACCCTGGACTGAAGGTGGCACTGATTCTGCGCCACCTGGCCTCTGGAACCACATACAGAAACATGCAGTATACATGGAGGGTGCCACACAACAGCATCAGCAAAGTGGTCAGAGAAGTGGTGCAGGCCATCATTGAAGAATATGTGGAGGAGCTCCTCAGGTGCCCCACCACTGAACAAGGCTGGAAAAAACTTGCAGAAGAGTGGTATCAGAGGTGGAACTTTCCCCAAACTGTTGGAGCCATAGATGGGAAGCATGTGGCCTGCAAAGTTCCACCCAACTCAGGGTCCACTTATTACAACTACAACGGCTTCTTCGGTATCATCCTCTTTGCCATGGTTGATGCTGGCTACAAGTTCATCTACATCGATATTTCAGGCAACAGGTCAGCTTCAGGTGGCCAGGTGTATAACGCAGGTGACCTCAAGGATGGGTTGGAATGCAACCTCATCATGGGTTTTCCAGGTCCAGACCCCCTACCCAATGACACACAAGATGTGCCCTAATTCATCTTTGGTGATGACGCATTCTCCCTCAGAACCTTCCTCATGAAGTCGTACACTTCAAGATACCTCACCTGTGAAGAGAGGATCTTCAACTACAAGCTGTCCAGGGCAAGAGGGGTGGTGGAGAATGCCTTTGGCATCCTGGCCAGCAGGTTCCAGGTACTTCTCACCACCATGCAGCATCACCCACAGACTGTGAGGAGCATCATGGAAGCTTGCTGCATCCTGCACAATCTCATGCGCACCCGCTACCCAGTGTTGCAGAACAGACTTGTTTACCGTCAACAAGAGAATGGGGACATGGAGCCTGTGAATGGAGGCAAGGACGAAACCTGATAGTCACTGTGGATGTACAAGGCCCCAACAGAGCTTCACATGAAGGGAAGAAGCAGCGCAACCTACTGAGACACTGGTGCAACTCCCCAGCTGGAGGAGTGGAGTGGCAAGACAGGATGATAGATGATTAATGGATGCTTCCTTGAAGCTGTCGCATAACACTGATGAGATTGTGCCATGTATGTTGAGTGGTCCTACAATGAATAGGGCATTAGTAAAGAGCTTTGTTTATTTTAAAATGTGTTGATCATTGAATAAATTGTTATTGATAATAAAGGTCCATATATGTGTGGCAGCTGGGATGATGGACCATACAGTCCCACTATGGTTGCACTGGAGGTTTATCTATCCCACAGGTATCCTTACCCATTCCACAACTGTCCTTACCCATCCCACAAGCATGCAAAGGATTAATCATTTTTTCAAAGTTTTCACCAACACTTTATTAAGTAAAAAAAATGAACCAAATAAACTCAGTGTCTTAAGCAAAGATAACCTTTATTAACTTTTTTAGGTAAACTTTATGACTTTATTAAATAAGCAAAATGAACCAAGTAAACTGTATTAAGTGTCTTAAGCAAAGAGAACCTTTATTAACTTTCTTAGGTAAACTTTATGACTGCATTAAATAAGCAAAATGAAGCAAGTAAAGTGTCTTAAGCAAAGATAAACTTAACAAGTAAACAACTCAGTCTCTGACACTATTCTCAGTCACTCTGAGTCATTTCCATGGTCTCAGCTGTTAAGCGGGCAGGGACTGTGGAGGTGGCTGTGGCTTGAGTGCTGGTCTGAGGCACCATTGGGGTGCTTGGCCCCGAGGGTACAACAGGTGGTAGTGTGTTCAGGAAGCTATCCAAGAGCTGAATCAGTCCCGTGAGGTTAAGAGGCCCTTCATTAAGGACTTGAGATGTCAGGCCCAATACTGATGACAGATTGTTCATTGACGGGCTTGGCTGTGAGGTGGAGGAAGGAGGAATGTTATGGGGCTGTCTGGTCTGCAGCTGGGTGAGGACTGGCGTCTGTGGCATGCGATGAACCTGGGCCTGGACTGGGAAGTTATGCTTCTGCTGTGGGAAGTCCTGGTAGTGGTAGGCTTGGTAGGTGAGAGGCTGTTGAAAGCCATGGGAGGGCTGTGACATCACCTGGGGTGGAGGAGCAGACCTGGACTGGGTAGGAGCAGCTTCAGCTGGGCCTTGAGGGTTGTGCAGAAGTGCTGTGATCTTCTGCTTCATCACCTGGTACTGGGCCTCGGGCAGGTCCCTCAGGGTCTGGCTCACGTAGGTGATGAAGGTGTTCCGGCCTGAGGATGCTCTGTCCAAGTGGACCAGCTGAGAGAGAAGTTCTGTGCTGGTCTTCATTGTGTTCCTGATCTCCAACAGCACACTGTGGTCCTGGCCCTCCAGTCTGCCTCTCTGCCTGCGTCCTCTGGAGCTGGGGGTGGGGGTGGGTTGGCCTCTGGTGGTTGCTGCTTCTTCCTCCATTTGTGACAGCAGGGCATCATCCTCCACGGGATCCTCCAAATCTACCGGCATGGGGAGTGCAGCTGTCAGGGGGGTCTCTGCTGTGGAGCCCTCTGAAGACACCTGCCTGGACAGGGTAGCTGGCTCCTGGCTGGAAGAGGACTGGCTGTCTGTGGGCTGTCTGAGGGAGAGGGGTCTCAGAGGGGCTGCTCCTCAGTGGCGGATCTCACCCTCCAGGAAACTGCACTTGGCCATGGCGTACATCTCCCGGTCAGTGAGCTTGACAGCGGCCTGCCTGGATTTCTTGAGGTGTAGCTTGCCATACCAGGTGTGCATGTGCTTCCACCATCCAAGGAGTATTTCTGTAGTGTACCCCAGGCTCTCTGCCTTGTCTCTCCAAGCTGCCTGCTTCTTCTTGATGTCGCGATACAGTCTGTGGCCCTTTCTCCAGAGGTTCTCGTTCTCCCTCAGCCATTCCAGTACCTCATCCTCATGCTCCTGAGAAATGGTGTACTGTTTCCTCTCTCCCTTCTCCTTCCCTTGCCTCTTCCTCCCTCTGGCAGGGGCTTCAGCAGGGCCTTCAGGGGCTTGAGCAGCAGGGGCCGTCAGCAGCAGGGCTTTGAGGGGCTTGGGGCTGGTCCACCACAGCAACAGCAGCAGCAGCTTCAGAGTCAGTGCTAGGGGGTGGGATGCTGGTTCTGGCCTTCTTCACCTTGCCAGGGCTTGAACAAGTAGGCACGGCCTTTTTCTTGCCTGACTGACAAACCATGGTGTTCCTGCAAGATGTATGTGGCAGCACGTCTTTCCCCTGTATGCTGACTGCGTGCGTGCTGCATCCTTTTATATCTGCGGAGCTGACGCAATTCATACTCCCCGCATGCGCAGTGAACGCTTTGCATCCGATATACATCCGCGCGGCATCCCCTTTGTTTCCTATAGGCGTCCGTGTTGCATCTGCTTCATCCGCTATGCATCCACCCCTTCCACTATGTGTCCACTTTGAAATTCTCCCCCGGAACCCCTTCGGAGGTGTCATCTGCTTCCATCCGTTTTCATCCGCTAGGCTTTCTATGAACATCCGTTTAACATCTCCACTACATACTTCTCACACCTGTTCTTTTCCGTTCTGTTTATGCAAATTTTTGCCACTTTTTGGAGCGGATGACGACAGATGGAGCCACCCCCAAAATTTTGCTCGTCCGCTGTGTCTTTTATGCATACATTTTGCATCCGTCGGCCAGTGGGACCAGGCCTTAAGTCTCTTTGTTACTCCTTTTTCTGAGAGATTCCTAAAGGCACCCAGGGAGTTTTTTTCCTGGATCATCTATTTCAGCCTGTTTGTTTAAACTCATCTCTTTTTCTATTTGTTGTATATTTTCTGAAAATTGAACTACACTGTGGAAGGGTAATATTTAAAGATAAGAATGGCTTTCAGCCTAATTGGTGCCAGCTCACAGATTGCTAAAATTGACATATAATCACATCTGCATTTGTGCAGTGTTATAAACTGTAGCCTTTAGCTGGCATTTGAGAGATGATGTTCTGACATTATAGAAAGACAGGGCTTCGGAAATAATTAAACTCAGGATGCTAGTGTAAGTGAATAGGATAAATTTAATTGCTAGACAGGGATTAAATTCTAACTGCATCAGTTGCAAACTGATGTTTATCTGTGAAAATATACATTGTCAAATATTCTTTTTGAACCGTTTCAATTCTATTTTTTTTAAATCAGGCTTTGCTTGGTGTATAGAATTGCATAATGACCTTGCTTCAGAAAAAAATGTTTATTACTGCATTTTATGGCGATAACACTTTTTTTAATATACCACGATGATTTGTATTTATTTCATACATTGTTGCTCTGAAAGTATTTTACAACCTGGCAAAGAATATATATGTCAAAACTAAAATAAGTAGTAACCATTGCAGCTGCATTGAGGGCTTTTAAATGTGTAGCTTATGATAACTAAGCCTTTTTTGCAAATTATGATCATAGTGTGCCATGCAATTTAGCATGACTAACTTCTACTTTACTAGCCACATTGTGAATGTTCATTATTTTTAAAGTATGTATAAATATATAAATATATATACATGCAATTTTGGGGAGGGCTTTCTATGCCTCCATGCTCTTGCAAAGACTAAATTTTAGACTTGGTATCAAATATTACTGTAGCTTCTTTTAAAAACAACTTCAGGACCAATGCCTCTCTTCCTCCCGTCCTTAGCAGTCAAGTTTTTCTGACTTAGTTGCTTCTTGATCACAATATTGTTCTCTCTGACTTCTAGTGCAAGGTTAGATGTTACACAGAGCCAACTTTCAATAGTGCTTCTGCCAAGTGGGCTATTTTGTCAGAGAGAAAACGTACTGAACTGGAACATTTTTTAAAATTTATATTTCAGCTTGGATTGTAAAGGAGATTAGTCCAGACTTCTTGAGCCATGTTGTACAATAAAACATACTGAAAAGTTTTCACTTTTTCATGAAGTCTCTATTTTTGGGTGTTAAAAGTAATTCTCAACTTAACAACCATTCACTTAGTAACCATTCAATGAAAAAAGTGACTTACGGCCATTTTTCACACTTATAATGGCTGTAGCATCTTCATGGTCAAGTCAAAATTCAGATGCTTGGCAACTGACTCATAATTTATGATAGTTGCAGTGTCCCAAGGTCATTTGATTACTTTTTGCGACAAGCAAAGTCAATAGGGAAACCAGATTCACTTAACAATTGTGTTATTAACTTAACAACTGCAATGATTCACTTAACAACTGTGTCAAGCAAGGTCATAAAATGGGGCAAAACTCACTTAACAAATACCTCCCTTAGCAACAGAAATGTTGGGCTCACTTGTGGCCATAAGCCAAAGAATACCTGTAATCATAGGTACATTCAGAATCCTTTTATTACAGTGCAGTGAGATCCATAGCCCCAGTGAATCATTAGCATATTTTTGTGTGTACTACTGACAGCACTAAAAATCTCCACATTCTGCAGAAACAATTGTCACAGAATTACTATGTGGTTGAAGTGAGAGAATAAATTCTAGCAACTAAACAAGTTGCCCTGTTTCTTTTTCTTTGTGGAAATTGCAGACAGTAAGAACTACAATTAATGCATAAGTGCATTTCAGGAAACTATTTCTATATGGATTTTGCCAAAGTATTGTAAAAATCTACTCTACTAAAGAAAATGAATCATTTAAATTAACACTGTCTAAAAATAGCTGGAAATATAAATCTTATATAAGGTATCATAATTTAAATGTTATCTAATTGATTTCCAGCATTTTGTATCATTGTGAATCACTAATTCACTTCAGTGGAGTGCATTGCAATTATGTCTCTGCTGACAGCTGTATTTATTCACAAAATCCTGTGATAGAGTGAGCTCTTTGTTCTGTCATTCTTTTTTTTAACTAAAGAAGACATCCTTGTCTATTTATAATTCAGCAAAAGAATCTTGTTCACGACCTACAAGGACTGAAGCTGATACTTTATTTTCCCTTCATCAGTGTCATTAGACTTGTCACTTGTATGCCTGACATTCTAGCTGCTTGAAGTTACACCACGTCTCAGCAGAAACACTGTTAAAATATAAAGCAGATGTACTTCAGTCAGTCAGATTCAAAGCAGCCCAAGAAGCAACCAGTCTCAAAGACTTCAAATAAGAGGCTATCTTATTATATCTGTTACTGAAGGTACTACTTGACTTGTTTCATTCTTGGGCATAGGTCTCTCCTGGAAGATGGCCTTGAAGGTAATGGTATGAAGCCTATACTATTGTGAGAGTATTATTTTTAAAAAAGGAAAAGCATAACTTTATAAATCAAGATAAAAGATTTTCAGAAGAGATTACTAATTCCATACTAGGCCTTTGAAAATTAAATTAAATATATAGTGAAGAAATTAAATATATAGTGAATGTTTCCTCATCTCTAGGAGAAAAGAGGTCAATCATATCTAAATTAGCTGAAAAAGTCTGGTTTTAGAGCAATATATAACAAAAACAGAATTTCAGTTTTACTTTGTGTGTTTAAATTGTTTAAGAAGCAATAATTTAGGACAATAAATATTTTATTAGATAATGTGTACACAAATTGGAGAAGAGGAAGGATAAAAAGTAAAATTTGAAACCATGCATTTTGTTTTATTTTATTTATTTTTGCTCCTACTAAGAACAGTAGTAGCTAAATCTAAGAATCTAAATTTGATTTATTGTGAAGTTTTGTTTCCCTAAAAGTTTTATTTGCTAGGAAAAAATACTTCAGTTGTGCCTTTGAACAGATGGATTGAATTATTATGTGAAATGAAAAGCCAAACGTAATTGTGCTTACTTGATATCTATCTCAAATGAAACAATGGTCCTTATTTTTTATCATTCTTTGCTGATGTACTGTTTATTGATACCACTTTTATATATTTAGTGGAGTAAATATTACCTCAGATTAGTATACTGTTTCATGCATCACAATGATTTTGATAAAAGAGACATTAATTTTGTAAAGATGGATAATACCTGAATGAATTTCTGTGGTCTTTTCCCAAGCAAAGTCCTTTTTTTGACTAATAGTAGAAGGCGTCATAATTTGGAACTTCCATAAAGCTGGTACAAGTTCAAATAAGTAATTATTGCAAAACATTTGACTCTAAAAAACCGACACCCTAATCCAGTGAATTCTAATCTCAGTCTAGCATATTCAGAGTAGTATTGTACAGCTGTAGAAGACTTGCCATCAACTGCTTTCTTGCAAAAGAATAAAGTCTTGCCAAAGAATTAATAAAGAAATGTCCCTTTGCATTTTTAAAGTGCAGAGTATCTCAAAGCCACTTTGTACATAAGACCTGGGCATTTATTAGGTCATCCTCTCTCCTCCAGATAGGAAGGGCCTTAACTGGTCAACTAAAATTAATAAAGATATCACTGTACAGATAGTCCTTAACTTAATAGTTCATTTAGTGACTATTCAGAGTTACAACAGCGCTGAAAAAAGTGACTTATGACCATTTTTCACACAACCGTTGGGCAGCATCCCCATGGTCAAATGATTTACATTTGGATGCTTGACAACTGGTTCATATTTATAATGGTTGCAGTGTCCCAGGGTCATGTGATCACATTTTCTGGCAACCAAAGCAGCAAAGTCAATGGGAAAGCCAGATTCACTTAACAATCACATGACTAACTTAACAACTGCAGTGATTCACTTAACAACTGTAGCAAGTCACATTGTAAAATGAGGCAAAATTCACTGGACAAATGTTTCACTTAGCAACATAAATTTGGGGCTCAATTGTGGTTGTAAGGTGAGGATTATCTGTAAACAGAACATCAGAGCAAACAAGAGGCTTTTCTTGGCTCCTTGGAAGAACAAGAACCTTTGTAGTTTTAGTCTTCAGAGCTCTCACTTTCTTTCTTCCCTCTTATTTCCTATATATTTCTGGCTTCTGAAACTTATGCAGTCTCAAAGGTACTTTCAATTTTATGCTATCATCCCAGCCCTTTCATAGCTAAAACCTGTCCAGGATTTGGCTCCTAAGCTTTGGAACCAGACAAGGCCTTATTTTTAAGGTATTTAAATAGAGTTTTAAAATATGTTAACTGCAGTTCAGGGTAAACTGGAAAAAGCTGATGACAATCTGGGGAATATTAAAATCTATTTTTTTGCCAAGCAAGTAACATGGAGATATTTAAATTTATTGACATATGGATTTAATTCCATGGTTTTATTGAAGATTGTGATGGGATATTGAATTCATGTTTAATTCAGTTTGCTGCAGTCCAACCAACCCTTCCACAACTTTTCCCAAAAGGTGGACATTGAAGATTTAATAAAAAATATCCAGAACTGTTGAACCCAGAAATAGTTGGGTTCTTAAGAAGTAAGTAGGCTACTACCTTCTTTAAAACATAGAGAACAGGCTTTTTTTTTTAATAAGAAAATTCACTAATGTCTGGACTAAGTTACAGACCATCTCTTTTAGACAATTGTAAATCAGAAAAGTCATGTTCTTTCATGTATTCTACACATCTATGCAATTGTATTCTGAGTTAAATTTCTGTGCATTCTTTTCAGCTAAAGTTATAAGGATGGCCACTCAAGATAGGGCCTTCATAGTAGCATCCTATCAGTGTGTGTGTGTGTACATATATACATACATACACACACACAAGTTTCCCCTTGATGTGGTGCCTTCTTGTGGCATTTTCAATACCACATGAAGATTGCTTTATTCATCCAAGAATGTTTTTTCTCTATCTTTTTTCATCAAAGCATTTCTGCAACTTCATTGTCTTTGTTGTTTTTCATTACCACAGTTTCTATTCCATTAGTATTTTTTCCTCTGTGGTCTATCTAGAGAGCTTTCATAAATAAACAAGATACCTTCCCATATCTGGTTGTTCTTCAATTTGTTGAATCTCATTTCCCATAATTCTCACTAATAATAAAACGAGCCAAGAAATTCTAGAAGTTGACGTTCACATTTCTGAAAACACCCAAGTTGGGAGAAGCTACTGCATCATATCAACAAACAGATTTATAATATTTCCCCATTTTTTATTCTTTAGAGATTCCTTTAGATATTTTATTCTTTAGAGATTCCTCAAAAGAATAAATGTTAAGCCTTTTTGTCCATGGTTCAGACTGGCCCACAATTTATTTCAATCCAAAAAAATCTGTTTTTTTGCATTCCAGGTGGATTACTTTTGATCTCACATTTGCTCAGAGAAAAAGTGCAAAATAAGATGGCTACATCAGTTATAGATAGCTTTCAGCTTAATTTTTCTACAGTCATCCTTGTAATTCAATTTAAAGCATTCCATTAGCCTTTGTGGCAGTAATAAACTTTGTCTACAGGATCTCAAGCAGACAGTATTGCATTTCTTTTCAAATTAATGCATTTGCTTCAGAACTGCAGGGTGTCTCATCTAGAGTAATAGTCTGATTTAAGAAGAAAACATGATAGAGGGGAAAAGAAGAAGCATTAATAGATAAATTTTTTATATTATTCTACAATTGAATATGCAGTAAATATTTCTATCAGAAAACCCTGATAAACCGGTTTATAAATTATGGCTATGTCTAATTAAATTAATTCATTGAATTGATTAAATGTTAGCAGATTAAGGCAAGAAAGAACTAGATGTGGAAAAGTAGGTATGAGCAAATAGGATTTAAGGCAGACGGATGCATTGTTATTCAGTTTGACTTTGATTTGCTTGGTTAAGGGTGAGAGTTCTCTGTATTTCATGTGTATGGCTCTATTTCAGATGATAGCAAACTAATGCTTATGATTATCAATCAAAGAATAGACCCCTGCTATAAAGCTAAATGCTGGCGTTAAAGCCAAAAGGTTGAAGAACATAAGACGTTAACAGCTGATGCTGTAACATGTCCAACATACCACCCTTTTCCAGTGGTGGGATTCAGTTTTTTTTACTACTGGTTCCATGTGCCTTCGGCATTTAGTCATGCCAGCCACATGACCACAGAGATGTCTTTGGACAGCGCTGGCTCTTCAGCTTTGTAACGGAGATGAGCACCGCCCCCAAGAGATGGAAATGACTAGCACGCCTATGCAAGGGGAATCTTTACCTTTAGCTAGGTGGTAACATGTAAACTTGTTACAGTTAATGGCGAAAATAGATTAATTCTGAATAACATGTTTGAAAAAAATGTGGTGTGGTCTACAAAGAACAGAAATGATAATAGAATTGCGAAACAAATATATGAAGAATGAATAGTTTGAGAGGAAGTGGAAGATTTGAAAAAGTTTCGATTGGATGAAATTGATGAGATCCTCAAAAAAGAAAAGAGGCCAGAAGATTAAACAACAAATGGCAATATACAAAGGGCGATATGGATATAGATAGAAACAAGGATAGTTTGCAAACAAAGAATATTATGATGAAGTACTAAGAGGACTTGAAAAACAAGACACATTGTAGCTATATTCTCCCCCCCCCATATCCTTCCGTTTCTTTTGCTCTCTTTATGAACTTTGCAAAATGTTATTTATTTCAAAAGGAAATAATATGGTTGATACGTATGTGTGAATATTAGAAAGTTTTGTTTTACTGTGGATATGTAGAATTGTATGCTACTTGTATTACTTTTTGCATGTTTCTGTACTCTGTTCAGCAAATATTATTTATAAAGAGCTATATAAAGTGTAATAAAATATCATGCCAGGAGCAGGAGACTTGTCTTTCTTCACTCCTTTATCCATCTTACAGTGTCACAAAGATCAATTCTAAAATATTGTAGTTATGACCAAGAGGGTCTAGGACAATTCACTGTGGCCAACTCACCAGGGCCAACTTGCCAGGGCCAACTTGCTGTGGGATGACTCACCACAGGATATCAAATATTTGATATTACACTAATATCAAAGAATGGTGAAATAGAATCATTAAAGAAAGGATGCCAAAGGAGGGAGAGAATGAAATGTAAATGACAAAAAATTAAAATAATGTCTTAATTATTTCAAATAATTAAATTGACTTGTTGAATTATCCTGTGGTAAGTTGTACCATAGTGAGTTGGCCATGGTAAGTTGTCCCACTGTGAGTTGACCATGGCACAATGGCCATGGCAAGTTGGCTATGGAGAGTTGGCTGTGGCGAATTGTCCCATTTCACGAGCAGGAAAATGCATATTGACTCAGACATTATATTGGTAACCCCCAGGATACTTTGGACAAAGTGATTTTTGTTTTTCTCTTTTCAACTGAATATTTGTTACATGTCATAAAAATACTAACACTAATAATGTTAAAACTCTTTTACTTTTGAGTACATGGATATTGAGATTTGTCCCTTTCTATTTCCACTGTTTCTTCTAGCCACTTCTACATCTACTACTGGGACAAGTCATCTCACAAGATGTGATGTGGATAAGAAAGGCTACTGTGTAAATGGGGGTGAATGCTTCATGGTCAAAGATCTTCCAAACCCAAGATATTTATGCAAGTACGAGAAACTTTCCACTGATGCTACAGAATTTATTGCTTTAATGCATGTTTCATATGGTAACACTGTTTAACCTAAAGAATATATGTTATGAACTGATGACAGAATTTTTTATCCTTCAAAATAAGAGTTCAACACCATCCCAAGTTATTTCCCATGTTTCCAAAACATGCAGATACTATTGTATATGATTTAAATTAGATTAAATCCATATATAAAATTCTTTAGCCAAAAAAGGAATAACAATCTGTTAGACACAAAAACATCACTTTTTTTCAAAAAAAATTTTCCTCAATATATTAAAAGGACCATTAGTTTGGTGCCCAGTTTTGTTCCAGATGTATTGGACAATCATATTCTGTTGACATGGCCAATGACTGCATTTCATAAAAATTTTCAGATCCATAAGTCAAAATAGCTGGAGTGAATAAGTTTAAAAGACTACACAAAATCAATCTTTGGTTTGATAGATGGTATTGTTCATATGATAAAAGCATTCAAAAATTTTAATATTGTTATTTATGCACTTGTTTGGAAAGAAAAAAATCATGTTTTAAATTAAAAGACCATATGAAATATACACATACATATGCTTTCTCTCTTCCATTAAAACAAGACATTCAGAAATCATTCCATCATATTTGCTTGATCAGTGACCTGTGATAGCTTATCATTTTGGTAGGGCTGCCACAATTGACTTTCCAATATTTTTCAACTGAAAGTTGTTCCAGAAACATGGCAACATAAGCACATAGTCTGTAAACAATAAGATAATTAATTGGATTGAATTCTGAAATGTCTTTTATTTTGGCTGCATCAAATAAAGATGGCTTATTTTTTATGATTGCTTTATGAAATGCAACTGAAAGGGGAAAATGCTAAAATATTCTATTTCTTTGTTTAGAAGCTAGAAGTTTCCTACAGATCCCACAGTTTAACTAACCTTAGTACTATAGTGCCATATCCCTTTTCCTCTGTAATCCTGATTTAACTTGTGCTGTATTTTTAAAATATCTAAATGCATCTGTTTAACATTCATATTATAAACCTCATACCAAAGTCAGAATACAATTACTGCTTAATGGATATTCTTACATTCCTTTGTTTTCAAATAGCCAAAGAATGTATTTGAGCACAACTAGAAATTATCAAGTGCTTTCCATTTCATACCACTTTTACTGTATTGCTCATAATAACGTTCAAGTCCTGATATAATTATATGCAAGAATGGATAAAGCAGAAAGATCAATTTCATTCAGATAAAATGTCATCCCAACCCTAGTTAAAATGTTCAGACTGGAAAACAAATTTGACCAGTGAAGTATTGTAAAGATCACAGTGAAAAGTAACTTCAGTCCAGCTTTGCCACATAAAGTACAGCATTACATACTTAATCCAAATAATTAGTGGTATATTCATATCAGACTTAGAAATACAGGTAGTCCTCGACTTACAACAGTTCACTTAGTGATGGTTCGAAGTTACAACAGCCCTAAAAAAAGTAATCCATGACAATTTTCACACTTATGATCATTGCCCCATAGTCACCTGATTTATATTCAGATGCTTGACAACTGGCTCAAATATATGATGGTTGCAGTATCCCAAGTCATGTGATCATCTTTTGCAAACTTCTGACAAGCAAAGTCAATGGGGAAACCCAATTTAACAAATGTGGAGAGAAGACTCACTTAACAAATTTCTCAGCAACATAAAATTTGGGCTCAATTGTGGTTGTAAATTGAAGACCACCTGTACAGTGTTTTGATACAATTTGTCCTAGAGAGGAAGCATTTAGATATTTCTGTTTTTGCTTCAAAAATACATTCATATTTATTATATATGATTTGCTTTTTGAAAAGGAAAGCAATATTTCCTTAAACTGAAATGCAAGCCATCAGATTTCAGACTAATTTTCTATTATCAAACATTCTCTGTTTAGCTGCCAATTTGGGATTCAAATGTCTTTATGGCCACCAAAGTAAAATATCTTGTAGTAAACCCAAGGTAAAAATATCATTGGAGAAAAATTCCTAACAACTGAAAACTCTAATTCTAATTCATATCACACAGCCATAATCGTGTCATTGTTTTGGTAATGTCACCCTTAGTCTTCAAGCATAGAGAATAATGAATGCAGTGTTGGAAGGTCTTAATTTTAAACATGTACTCAATGTGTAATCAACACTGCTACAGTATTGTTTGTGATAGTCACTCTTGCTTTTGTAACTTAAAAAAAAAAACTTTTATTAACCAAACCACGTTTCGCTATTTTCAGAAATAATCAGAGTTTGAAAGTGGAGTTCTGGCTGGGTTAGGAAGAGAGAATACAGTTTGTTTTGTGTTTTTGGAAAATTAATTCATGCCCACCAATTGCCGGGATCCATGAATAGTGGTTCTGTTTAGTCAAAAGGAACTTTTGGTACTGGTATTCCTGAAACAGGGCACATTTTTTTATAGGCCATTCTGGTTTATTTACTAATAAGGCTTTTCTAAAACTTTCACAAGCTAAATCAGTGATAAAATAGAGTTTTAAAAACCTTAGCAACTCTGATTTGATGAAGCCCTTCTGGGAAAAAAAATGTTTGGCACGTACAGTCCAATAACATTTGCTGTATCAGTGAAATAGTTTCAAAGTGCCTTAAATACTATACTATTTTGCTCAGGGTATACTTCAAGCAGACTGTAATTACTATACAAGACTTAAAAAAACATATTTGAGAGAAAATGATCCTTTGATGTTAAAAGCATGAAAAAAAATGTTGCATACTTTTAACTCCATTCATAAAAACAGTAACCTATGACTCATGCATCTGTATTACTTAATTGAATTTTCAAATAGTTGCACTTTTCACTTTATGCAAGAAGGGGTAAAAGGAATAATCCATTAATTTTTTTTAGATTTTGTAATAAGAGATTGGGAAAGTTTAAAAAAAGCAAAATGTTTAAAAAAAACTTTAATTGAATTTGGATTGGATTCAGGCAGCAAGTAGATTTAGTAGCAATCAGGAACAAGAGGACTTTTTAAATAAATCCAGCACAATTATGTATGAGAGAATTTTTTAATAAACCAGGGACAATGTGTTTCTGTATGGTATAAATTTCAAGCAAGTTTTCCCCCTTTTCGCTCTTTTAGCATGACATTAAAATAATGCTGAACAAAAGCAATGAAACCTAGTTCAATTCTTTTTTGTTTTTTTTACTCCAGCAATACCACAGCAATGAGAGCAATAAAAAGCACATTTTCTGTGGCAAATCCAATGTGGACTACTGTAACCTTGCCAAATGGCTTTGAACTTGTATCCTAAAGAAAATTCAATAATCCCCACCATTAATTTACATAGCATTTTATGGATGAGATTTTCTTCTCTCTCTTTTTTTCCTGCAAGGATATGACAATATTCTTTGCTGTTTCAGGAAAATTGGGTGCATGGTGGAGTTTTAACTATGCTGGCTAATTAAAACCACTAGATGGAAATTGTCTAAAATGGACAGAGGAAATAATAAATGCTTCCCAATAGGATTATAAATTACTTGTAATATTAAAGGACAGTACAATAGAACATTTTTTAAAAAAAAGCATTATCCCCATTTCTCTTTCCTAGATTATTATTATCCCTTTTTAAATGTTCTCCATTCAGATTGAATATGTATTATTGTCCCAATTTCACATATTTTGCCTTAATTAATTAATTAGACCAAATTAATGGTAGAATATCCACAATTGTGGAATCTATGATGTTGTAATCTGCCAACTGGTATAAATCACATCAAACCAAAGACTCTTGAACTAAGGAATTAGCTCTACCTAGAAACTGAACTAAATTAACAGTTCTTTAAAAAAATGTATTGTTTTGCTGATCATTCTTTGTTTTATAAGCATTAAAGACACTAGTAAAATCTTATAACGCCCTGATTGAAATTCTTGATTTAGATCTATTACAGTTCAGGTTCTGGTCTTGAGACTTATCTGTAACCAATTGAAATGTACATAAATACAGACACATTAATGCTATTCCCTTTGAGGTAATCTATGTTATGCCCAACACAAAAAAGTCTAATAAACAGTGACCCAAAAGAATTAAACACATGAAACAAGGAAAAAGAGAAGCATATAGATATTTCTTTCACCGTGGCGGTAGTGGAACTTCATCTGAAGAATTAGGTGTAGAGGTTGAAGAATCTAGAGAATGCATCTAATGCAGAGTCCTTGATAGAATCAAAGAGAGAACATTTCAAGTCCTGTTGCTTAATTTCCAATAATTTACGTTCTCTGAGGAATTGCTTGTTTCAATGTAAGTCTATTTGATCTTTAGAGAGGACTTTTTATTACTGTTTTTCCTGAGGCATGGGTAGGAATCTTTTTTTGTTTAGCTGAAGCCTTGGAGTTTCTTCTTAAAGTCCTTTTTGGCCAGTTTGTCTCCTTTATTCCAAATAATATTGGGAATCAGCTTTTCTATTGACCAATAATAATATAATATTTATTCTAATAATAAAATAAATTTATTTTTGCCTCTGATTTTATGCTATTCCTGCTATTGGTGGTAGGAAGGAAGGAAGGAAGGAAGATAAATCAATAAAGCCAAATAAATAAATAAATATTGCATTCTAGTATTTCATCATATATTTTATATTTATGATACGGACTTTTGTTATAGTTGGATTACAGAACTATCAAAGCAGAGCATAACATTTTATATTTGAAAAAGTTATGCTTTGCTTTGATAGTTTTGTAGTCCAACTATAACAAAAGTCCATGTTTCTACATATTTCTTAAAATGTTAATGGATATGGCAGTAGAAAAAAAAGATAATATCTTTAATTGATCTTGCCATCAAAATAAATGCATAAAACATCAATGAATTCATGGTACAGCATTCTAGAAAGAAAAACATCAGCTGATAATCTGTCATCAGCATTACTTTCTTTGACTGTGTGTTTTAGTTTTGTTATTTGTGGTTGTCTTTTGGTGACACAGAGTTTGTTCAAATAAAAATGCAATGCCTTTGTCATCCATTTTTATCTTAAATTCTTTCTCCGAAGTCCTTTAGAGGAATCTCATGTGCCATAGAAACAGAATAGGATTTTTTCTACCCCTGGGTTCTTCTCTTTTTAAATTGTGGATCACATTTTTGCCTTTAGGTGTCAGGATGGATTCTCTGGACCACGATGTGCTGAAGTTGTACCCATGAAAGTCCATAATTTGCCAAAAAGTCCACAAAGTATGTTTTAAAATAAGATGAAATCTGTTTTCTCCCCAAATTACAGCAATCAAAATCGCTATCGTTTGATGTTTTCACTCTTCAGCTTAAAATGGGATCTTTTTCTTTTGCCTTTGACCATTCTGTGCAGATTTGACAGCACCAAACACCTATTATTGTTTTGGTAATTGCAGCAGTTCTTTATTGTTCTGGTTGTCATTGCAAGTATTCTTATCTGGAATCTCTGAGGCTTAAGCCTTAATTAAAAAAAAAAAAAAGCTGGCTAGTGTAAACATTGCGTTCAAGTTCACTGACTAATGACAGCAATGTCATTTCAGGTGTTATACTTTTATATTTACTAAAATTAACCACCTACCTCCTTAAATTGGTATTTGTGAAGCCATTTTTCCCCCTCAAAACTTTTTCAGCCTCTTGGCAATAAGAAACAGGCCTAATTTCTGAAGATGAATTCATCAAAGTTCTGGCTGCAGTCACTCAAGGAGCCTCTTAGCATATAATTGCCTCTTTTTCTTTTTCTCTGTTTTCTCTTTCTTTTTGTTTTTGTTTTTACTCTCAGGTGCCCAAATGAATTTACTGGTGATCGCTGTCAAAACTACGTAATGGCCAGCTTCTACAGTACGTCCACTTCCTTTCTGTCTCTGCCTGAATAGGAGCATGCTCAGTTTGGTGCTGCTTTCTCCTAGTTGCATCTTTCCTCAGATTTTCCTTTATTACTAACTGGATTCCATGAACCTTAATCTTGATTGCTTCTGCCTGTTTGCATGGTAATGATTGTCCAAGCAATGTCAAGACTTCAGCAAAATTAGAATAAGAAAAATGAAGGGGGGTGGGGGAATGATATTGATTTCAATTAATAGCTGTCAAGGAACTAAATATGCACACAAGGCCAAATATCATTACAAAGCTATAACTATCCAAATCTAATCCAAATAAGATATTTCTGAGTAATCGTCATGGAGGAAATTGGATATAAAACATGATCACATCATACATTATCAAATATAATCAATAAACAGTGCTGAAGAATATGTGGACTGAGGACAATGGTTCTACTTAATTTTTTTCAAATGTCCAACTTAACATAAATAAGAGAATGCCATTTATGTGGCATATGTGCCATAATTCAGATTTATATATTGAACTGCAAGTTTAACTGATTCTGATTAACTGAATGTTAATATATTTTGCTTTGCCCTCTCATAGCAAATGTTTAGTAGGGTTCTAAAGAGCTATTTTAGAGTTACCAAAGTACTTAGGCAGACCCAATGAGATTTTGGAAAACAACAATCTTTTGTAGTCTGACTTCCTATAGAAATGTTTGATACTACCTCCCCATAATCCATAAACAGTAAGTCCAAAGCTAAAATTGACCAAGAGATTATATGAAGGGAACAGTTTATGACTGCAGTTTGCCATGCAGATTTCTTACAGTTCTATGCATATCTGAATATTTTTGATTAAGATGTCAGTGGAATACTAATGCTTTAAGAGTGTTGTGTTCATTTAATGAATGTTTCCTCAAAACTGTGGCATCTCTTTTTTAAACACCTGAAGAAGCTTGAACAAAACAAAACAAAATGACCTGCTTTAATGAGTAGCAGAGATCCTGTTTTTGCACATGGCCCAAATCATTTTTGAAATGTGCAATAGCCCTGCCAAACAGCCCTTGATGGTTTATTCAACAGCAGTGAAAAATGTCAGCTGCTTCATGATGATCCTGTTTAATTTCCATTGGCAAGGTAGTATGCATCAGTCATATGGGTTACATTTTTCATGTCTGTAAAAAATATGAATAATTTATAAACCATCTTAAGCACTCTGCTTCTAAATTACAAGCAATTTCCCAAGGAGGGGTTTTTAGAATTAATATTGCCTAATTTCTTGGGTTAAAAAGTCAATTAGTAGAGAGCTTCTTGATATTTTCATTACCCAGATGTATTTGAAAGAATTTTGTAACTTCTTTCCTATAATATAAAATGTTCAAAAACTTAAGAGTAAATGAAGGCATAATATGAACAGGAAGGCTGTGCTTATTTAGAATAACAATTGAACTCTTTATTTGTAGATAGATAGATAGATAGATAGATAGATAGATAGATAGATAGATAGATAGATAGATAGATAG
>BLBF01000004.1:19667777-19682403 GCA_015471245.1 Laticauda colubrina | reverse complement strand
TAGATAGATAGATAGATAGATAGATAGATAGATAGATAGATAGATAGTTCAACTCCATCTGAACATTAAAATATTCTGGACTCCTTAAATACATTCACAGATCATGACAACCCTTTAACCTAAAATGTATGTATCAAAGCATTAATAATATATTCAGTATGTATACATTTGCATCCTACAAAAATAATCCAAAAAGAAGCAGTTTCAAAATGTCAGATATAAGTGAAGATATACAAAAAAAGAGATTTGTTTTTGTTTTGCTAATTAGAATAGTAACTTCAAAGTTACATTTATGCATTAGTTCGCCTGTATATTATGCGAGAAGCTATAAAACACCTAATGAGGATTTATTTTATAATGTAGCCTAAGATAAAATGAATTTTAAAAAAACAATAGACACAGTACTGCTGAAGTTGTAGTTACTCCTGACACAAATAACTTTTTAGAAAATTGCCAGATTGCTTCTTGTATATTAATCTCATCAATCTCACTCTTGCAACATCACAAAATGTAATTCTCAGTGGTTTCCAGTTGTAAGGAACATAAATAGTCCTCAAGTTAAGTCCATTCATTAAATGCCTGTTCAAAGTTACCATGGTGCTGAAAAAAATGGATTTATAACCCAATTTCAAAGTTCCAACCATAGCAGCCCCCTCATAACCATGTGATGAATATTTGGGGGCAGCCCACTATTATGACCAACCTCTTATGGCATCAATCCATCCTCCCTAATTGCCAGCTGTGGTGCCTGCTCCCTAACAATCGCCTGTGATACCCACCAGTTTGCCTTTTAACTGCATTCCGTCTTCAGTTGATTAAGATTAGTTTTGAGGATAAATTTTACATTACCTTGTTGGCATTCAAGCAAGTCAATTGGGAGCATCCTATCAAATTCTGTACCTGGCAACAGTGGTGTCCCCCAAGGCAGTTTTTTAGGACAAATTCTCTTCATACTCCACATAAAGGACCTCTGTGATCATATTAAGAGCAACTGCATTCTCTTCGCTGATGATGTAAAGCTATTCAACACCACAGACAATACTGCTAGTCTTCAAAAAGACCTCGACTATGTGTCAGAATGGACAAACAAATGGCAACTTCAAATCTCAATAGATAAATTCTCTGACTTTCATATTCACAAAAAAAAATCATAAAATAAAATACAAGCTAAATAGTCAAGACCTTGTTGAGGATCCTAACTTTGTCAAGGACCTTGGAGCTTCTTCTCTGGTAATATTACACTACTAACTAGAGCATACAAAACATTTGCTGGACCAATACTCGAATACAGCTCATCTGGAACCCACATTATGTATCTGATATTAGCACAGTTTAGAAAGTCCAGAAATATTTCACAAGAAGAGTTCTCCACTCCTTTACTCATTGTAGAATACCTTATGCCACCAGACTTGATATTCTAGACCTAGAAAACCTTGAATTATGCCGTCTTTGGTCCGATCTAAGTACAGTACATAAAATCATACATTGCAATGTCCTACCTGCAAATGAATACTTCAGCTTCAATCATAACAATACAAGAGTAAACAATAGATACAAACTCAAGGTTAACCACACCAAACTTGACTGTAAAAAATATGACTTCAGCAACAGAGTGGTCAATGTTTGGAATACTCTACCTGACTCTGTGGTTTCTCCCCCAAACCCCAAAAACTTTAACCTTAGACTGTCTACTATTGACCTCACCCCTTTCCTAAGAGGTCTGTAGGGGACGTGCATAAACACACCAACCGTGCCTACCGTCCCTGTCCTATTGTTTCTTTTTATTTTTCTTATAAGTATCTATCTCATGTATTCAAAACTATGTTTATTCTTATACCTGTATCTCATAAGCAATTGACAAATCAAATAAATACTAGAATACTAAACACAGAGTTCCACCAGTTTCAGGCAACATAGAAATCTCCTTTGTTGCAAAAGAGACAGTCAGCGAAATTACTAAAAGTAATTTTTACCTGGTTCAGGCTTATCTAACTTTGAAATTAGAGGCAGGGGGAAAAAAAGAAGAGTTCCTAAGGAGATAATAGAATAAATCATTATGCTGTATCCTAGAGCCAAATTATTTTAGATTTTAAATTGTTTCGTTACAATGTTGGTAATATCATTAACTTCATGCATAGATGATGATAATTGTGCTCAATTTCAAAGCACTACAGAATGATGCTTAAGGGGTATGACACATGTCCACATAGGCAGAACTGCCTAAACAAGCAAGCAAAAAGAAAAATTACAAAGCTGCTCCCCCCCCCCACGACTCAGTGAAAACATAGTCTCCGGATTTTAACAGCAAAGTGCTATCACTTTGCTATTTATAGGCTATGTCTCTGTGTAATAATTATTTAAGTTATAAATTTAACATTCAAGGCAGACATAGCAAATAAAATCATAGCAGCAATGTAATACCGTGAGCATATGGAGTAATCATTTTAGAACTGAACTTATGAGCAAGCATGACTGAGAGTTTCAAAATCAAGAGAAGATATGAATTTCAAATATTAATTGGAATGTTTTGCATTTATTCTGGAGTTAGAATAAGAAGTACATGTTCCTTATGCATGATTTTTGCTACCAGAATGAATGAATGAACTAATGAAAATTATATATATATATATGGAGATATATATATGTATATAATATCTCCATTCAATTATTTGATATATAAGCTGTTTGAAATTAATGAATTTATCTGAAATTCATCTGTGTTGTCTATCTTACCGGTGAACTGCCATATGCAATAATATTTATGCATGAGCATGTCACTAATTTTACTGAAACTTCTATGCAATTGTAACTTGTTAGTAGTGTTCATGTAGGCAAGTAACACTGGCTCTTAAGTATGTGGAAAAACCTGTGCATTTTTATTTAACCCTTAAAATATGACTGTAAAAGGAAACTGTACATACACTGCTGGGAATATTTTAACCTATAAGAAGTGAAAATGAATATACTATATATATACATATTAAGAAAGGAATCAGCAATTGCTTCTGAGTGATAAATATAGCAGTTATAGTTTAACATAAGAATTAAACAAAGCTATATACAAAGCTTTATATACAAAGCTATGAGTAATCACTGAATGTTTTATAAAGTCAGATGTCTTATATCATTTTTTTTAAAAAAATAACCCATGCATTATGCACATTCCCAATATTGCAGTGAAGTAAACTTTCAATCCATATTAGTCTGGATATATTAATATCAAATGATTTAAATGAATGAAAAATGCAAGTAATTCTATACTTTAATTGAAGTATCAGTATAGTATCATTGTAATAAATTATGCTGTCTAAATTAATTCCAACAATTACAGTAGCCACAACATAACAGGCAACCCCTTTTGGGAGGTAGTCATTTGCAACTACAGACAGTCTCTTCATCATCATCTATTGTAACACCATAGTTTTCTGTTCTTACAACATTTCAGGGTTTTATAAAGTTACTCATAAATCTGCCTCTGATTAGATTGGTTCTTGAGTTTTTTTCTGAGGCTCCAAAACATAAAAATTTCATTTTTTTTCTTTTAATTGCTTTTTATCATCTAAGAAGCATTCTAAATCAGTTTTAAAACAGTAGAAGAGGCTACTACCACTTCAGGTACGAATGATATAGATTTACACTTTGTCCCTACTAACGTGAGCTTGGAGTAGACCAGGGCTGTCAAACTCCTAGCCCACAGGCTGAATGCATCACATGCTAGCCATGCCCATGCCCTGTTTAGCGAAGTTGGGAAAAGTCCCAATACATCATGTGACACTGCCATATGATGATGTGAGTTTGACACCCCTGGAGTAGACTAAACTTAATTCTGTCTGCAACAGATTAAAGCAGTGTTTCTCAATCTCACCAACTTCAAAGAGTTATCAGTTCTCAAAATGCTGACTAGGGAATTTTGGGAGTTGAAGTCCAAACATCTTAGTTGCTAAGGTTGAGAAAAAAAAGGAACAGTGTAGTTTTTATGTATAGTGAACTCCAAGATCAGTTCCCCGCTATGGATCATAGGAATACTCAGGAAAATGTTTTATATGGGGATATTTTGTACCTTAAATGTGACATAGATAATATACTAAACCCAGATACTTCAGTAATATTTTTAAGGGTTAAAATACCTTGGTTAAGACATTGTGTTATTTAAATTGTACCGTGTTATTTAACAGGTACCATTGTATGGTTTGGTTTAGAGCCAATATTTTTCTAGATAGTTTTTTAAAAAGAGCCTGTGAAAGCTTACGTGAGCTCTGCACCATTAACCTTATAGCATTTGTCTTGTCTCATGTGCAAACACCTAATAGGTATAATATCCATGTGCAATTTGTTTTTTTCAGTAAGGTGTACTGCTCTTTTCTGAAACTATTTTCCTTTTCTTTCTTTTTTATGTCAACTTTCTGCATTGCCAGAGCATCTTGGGATTGAATTTATGGGTATGGACCAATCATTTCTTTTAGCTTGCTGAGAGATTGAAAACTTTTTTTTTCATTTCCTCACCTTCAATTCCTAACCAACTTCCTTGTGCTTCAAAAGGGATCATACAGTGATAACAACCTTTGCCAGTTCCCTATTTACACTCAACTCAGCTGTCATAACCGTACCTGTGTATGTTTGTGTCTGTTTGTATATGTGCGTGAGAGAGAAAAACAGAGAGTGATGCACACACACAGCACTGGAATGTGCTTGAGATACCTACAAAAGATAGGAAATTAACTTTTCTGATGAATAACTTGGCATACTTTTTAAAATTTGCAACAATATATTACTGTTGCTATCTCTGAAAGTACCTATGCAATTTTCATATATGAAATTAACTACTTGTAAAACATTCAGAAAATAACAAGGAGAAGTTTCCTTTTGGGAAAATAATGGAATTGAAGACCCCAGTATTAGGAGTGACTTAAAGTCATTCTATATAACCCTTATGTGCATATTTCCCTAAAACAATTGAGGACTGAAAATACTTGTGAGATTTGCACCATGCAAAGGAAAAAGGTAATACTGGTAGTCATTGACTTACAACCATTTGTTTAGTGACAACGTTCCAAGTTATAACAGTGTGACCACTTTTTGTGACCTTCTCATGAGCTAAGTCAATGGGGAGGTCAGATTCACTTAACCATCATGATAGTAACTTAAGAACTACAGAGATTCACTTAACAACTGTGGCAAGAAAGGTCGTAAAATGGGGCACATGTCTTGATCAGCAATGTAAATGTTGGGTCAATTGTGGTCTTAAGGACAGTACAATGGACAGTAGAGAAAAGGAGGTGGAATACAGAGAAAGTGGGGCACTATAAAATGCAAAGACCAAGCTACCAAGGGCCTTCAGGATTAAGACTTGTTTTTCCAGCTCTAAGTGAAGAGAAATGGCGACTGAACCTGTAATTAATTATTTCAGAGCTACCATCCTTTCCTTGTTATTCAGACCAGAAATATATTTTGAGGTTAAAGAGGTGATATGGGAAGGTCAGTTCTTACTACATGACCAGCTTTGACTTGTTGCCTACATCTCCTATTTTTATTTAATTGAATGCTGCTTCAAACTCTAAACTAGACTTTACTTTAAATTTTAATATCTAAACTGTTTTGGCTAGAAATGCTTTTAAAGTTGTGGTGGGTACTGAGCTCTTGTATTTATAAACATAAGCTTGCATGCCCATTGTGATGCTTCAGATGTGCAAGTATGAGTGAGTGGACATCCATTGGCAAAATAGTGTTCTTCCTTTTATATTTTGTTCAGCTCTGGAAACTTTTGTTTCACTGCTGTTTAGGATTTCTTCGCTATGATGCCCAGCCAGTCCAGGATAATATATGTATTGATGTCACATTACATGCCTGACAACATTATATTAAACCCTTGTATGGCCTCAATCAGAAAAGAAGGAAGGGAAAGAGCCTATGGCTAACACAACCAGACTGACATATTTTTTTATATTTATTCATACTTGCTTCAAAATTATTTTACATTGCCACTTCTAGAACCTTACTATGTGGTAGGACTTTCCCCCAATGTCATATGATTGGCTATAAATCTCAGGATGCAGAGCTATATTAAAATATATCCATACCCACTTCATGCTACATGTGGCTTTCAATAGAAGCCAAGTAGATTGAGAAAAGAGAATGTTGATTTAGTAATGTGAATACATTCCTCATATCCCCATCGTATCTGCATAAATGCAGCCATTGAAAAGGAAACATAAAGTCTGCAAAAGAGGATGCTCTTGATGAGATTTTTGCAGAAAATGCATATTATTAAAGTTCCAAACAAGACCGCATAACTCTAGAGAGGATGAGCAGGACTATTAGGGATGAGGAGACCTTAAAAAATGAGAGAACACTGAATAAGGCTCACCCGGCCTTTGCATTGCACGAAACATCCATTAAAAATGTCACTAGAAAGGCAAAATACATCACATGTATCGTGTTATAACACTGGGGAAAAAAACCATACTATTAATTATATAAATTATTAATTAATATAAAACGCACACAATTTGTGCACCCATCCTAAGCTGTGGGCAGGAGGGAAGAGGTCACACAATTTTAACCAATTAATGACTGATGCTACAAAGAGAATTCCGCTAACCCTTTAAGAACTGCATTATTCTCCATGTACTGGATTGTGTTTAGCATGGCTTTTGCTATCTCTGATTATATAGTAATAAAACTCCACTATTTGGCTAATCAATCATTGCTTTCGGGCGAGCATAGGTTAGGAGTTAATGCTGTATGTAAAATCCCTTTAAACTCTGCTTCAGTCTTACTTCCAAGCATTTTTCTTATTCTTCCTTCCAGTTATCAAGCATGCTGTGCCAGACCTATAATTGACTTTTCAACTTCTAACCTTATATTTCCCTTCAGCTTCCTCCTCTTCCTTCATCTGTTCCTTTGCTTCTTCTTTCTCTCTCCCTCCTCCCATATTTGTGTTTATTTCAGTATTTTTACTTCTTGTTCTTGGATTTTTGTTTCTGTAATCATTTGAGCATTCTAGTTTTATTTTCTCACAAAACTGATCCTTCCTTTTGTTCATAATCGGTACTGTTGATTTCTGTATAAATATGTTTAGAAACTTGCTAATCAATGTTTGTATTGGAATTGGCTTGTAGGAAGCAATAATATGCATTGTATCATAGGTATGAAGTTTGAAAGATCATTTTTAAATTTTAGTTTTGTTTTATTTGGAATTTCAAACTGTAGTACCAAAAGCAAACTGAGAGTAATACATGGATGTTACATAAGGTTATATATAAGATTATGCTCATTTAAAAAAAAACAAAAAACTACTTTTCATGGAATGCCCAGGTTTGGAGAGGAGATGATCACAGAGAAAATATTTGTGGAAATATACTATGTCCCTAAAAATCTGTTTCCTTTGTGTAAATTCCATTGAATGTAAGGGATTTGAAAGGATAACTAATGGCTCTTAACAAGAATCTAAAAGAGATAATAACCATTGCTTTCTCCAACCTATATAAGGTAAAGGTAAAAGTTCCCCTACACATGCATGCTAGTCATTTCTGGCTTTAGGGGCCAGTGCTCATCTCCATTTCTAAGCCAAAAAAGCCAGCACCGTCCAAAGACGTCTCTGTGGTCATGTGGCCAGCATGACTAAATGCCAAAGGCACATGGAGCACTGTTATCTTCCCACCAAAGTGGTCCCTATTTTTCTACTTGCATTTTCTACATACTTTTGAACTGCTAGATTGGAAGATATTTATACACAAATTAATAATTCATGGTGAATGAGACTGAAAATTTAGTGTCTGGATAGCTTGCCCTATTCCTTATACCTAAGAGAAATGTAAGAACAAAACCATAAAATCACAACAGATTTGTTTTCAGATATTCTCAAATCATGAAATTATTGTCATTTGAACTAATATTAGATAATGAAATAAAAAGAAAGGTACTTCAATATGATTAATGTCCTAAAAAAAGAAGTGTCTTTAGAGCTCAGGTGACTTAACCTCTAAATGTTCTTCAGGGGATAATTGATTCCTCAAAGGGGAGCTAAACATGAAGGAGCCATTTATTGCAATTAAATATTTTATCCTTTAATCTGTTATGATCTGAAAACTCAAGGGAAAACCAAAAGCTGTTAACATACTCACATACCTTCATTCACATGAGCTTATATATGCTTACTCACTACCAAGCTCACTAGGATTTACTCTCAGCTTAAGGGGTATTGCCTCCTCTTAATTTGATCATTTTGCCACATCATGTGCTGAAAACAGCATTTAAAAATTATGCAATAAGCATTTGATCAAATCCAATCTCCCCTTTTTAAAAAAAATCCAGACAGCATGTTCCCCCCCCCTCAAATGATTACATATCAATAAACGGCCCTGCATATCAGCAGACACTGCCAGTTATTGGATCTTGGCCAATATGACATAGTCAAACTGTATATTGGGTCAGTGTCTAAGAAAATATTTGGATCCTTAGAGCAACAGTGACCACAGAAGTCAGGAATTTTGGACCTGACAGTGCTTATTGCCAAAAATCAATCTGAAACAACAGGCTAAGGCAAAGCAAGTCCTAACAGATGTCTTATCTGCAAACATACAAAGATCACCAGACCAGGAAATTGCTAAATACAGACTATCGCAAAGCAGAAAAGTAACAGATTTTCAAATCCTGTTCCATTGATGACAAACTCGTTTCCAAGAATACTGATTTTTTCCAGTCCCCTTTCTTTAATTTTGAATAGTCATATTCCTAAAAACATTCCCATTGTGAATTCAAATTCCTGTTGGTTGCTCACACAATGGTTACTTTGAGGTTGGCAACCATATGATTGCACAATTTTAAATTAAAAGCTAAATACATTTTAGCAACCAAATAAGATTTAAAAAAATACAAAGTTCTGGCTTATTCTGTTGTTTAATCCTGTGCACCATTGGTATCAGTGTCCTAAATACATCATTTCTTTTGTTTAGCATATAAACTGTTTTGCCAAGTGGAATGTGATTATCTTTCCAGGCAAAACATTGTTTGCCCTAAGAATGAGTTCATATTGATTCTAGTGTCTTAGACTGAGATCACTGCAGTAGAACTGCAGTTTTCACCCAAATATCATCATCTTTTCTTTACTATTTAATCAACCATATAATGTCTATGGTACAATGCATATTGCCTATTGGAAGGGTGGATAAACTTAAATGTTACTGTCAGTTCCTGATGAATTATGCAGTTTTGGGTAGAGCAAGATAATATTGAAAAAAACACCTGGATATTTTAAACTACCACAAAAGACTGTGAAGAGAAAATTGGGAGGAGAGAGAACCAATCTGTATCCCAACTATCATTGCAAGAAAACTCCATTTTTAAACAAAACAACTTGTTCTATCAATGCCTTGTTTTTATTTCATTAGATTTCATTTCGTAAATTTTAAATTGTGTTAAACAAAACATTGAATTGTGATTTGATTTGATTTAATTTAAATTTAATTTAAACTTAAATTTAATTTAAATTTTCTTTATTTCAAATTTTCTCACATCAATGATACTGAGTATAGTTTGTAATTTCTACGCATAAAGTTTGTCATACTTTTAATGTAGCTATAAGTTGGTAGACTGTAAGCTGTATTTAGTGGTTTTTTTCATCCAGTGTACATATTATAACCATCTATATTTTCTCATTTTCTAGAAGCTGAGGAACTCTACCAGAAAAGGGTGTTGACCATAACTGGCATCTGCATTGCTCTCCTTGTTGTTGGCATCATGTGTGTTGTGGCATACTGCAAAACCAAGTAAACATCCCTTTTCCTTTTTTCTATAATTTTTTGTAATCAGGACCTCACAAAATAAACTAAAAATGTATTTGCATCTTGATATGCAACTAGATGGCTTAATAATCTTAAATTTTTTCTCTGTAAGATTGTAAGCATAGCCGGAATGTAGTATGTAATTTGTCACAGCTTCTCATAGGAAGTGATCCCTTAGAAACTAATCTAATTCATGATCTATTGAGATAATTGTAAAAACATCCCATTTGCTTTAAAGGGCTTCCATCTTTAAACTTGTTGTACCACATGATATTACACAGAGTGACTGAGCTGGACTTAAATTCAAGACTGTTTTTATCTTTAGCAGTGTGTGAGATGTGGTGAATCACACTAATAATGAATGTCAAAAGGTGCCTGATAAATGAATCTTGGAACCTCCAAATTTCTACCCCCTTCCAATCAGTTGGCAACAATTGATGCTGTTGATATTATGGTTTATTATGTAAATATAATCTAATATTGACTTTTTACAACTTTCAGGAAATGTTTTAAAGTTTTCCTTCACAATCATTATGATTATATTTATCTTTCCAAATTAAAGCATAGCATCTTTCTTCAGAGTGAGCTCTTCAGACAAAAATGTTTCAGACTCAGAGCTGTGTATTGCTAAGTATATTGGTGATACATTTTTACAGGCAAAAATATTTACTTTTATGGCATTTAAATAAATAAAAGACATACCCACCCAACTTTCAAGGTACCCTTCTCCATTGTTTCATCTATCCATCTTCTGAATGGAGAGAAGTAAAAACTTTTATTAAACTCGATAGGACTTCCAAAGTTTTCTATGTTTGTTTGTTTTTCCCTGTTGATATTACTTTCAGCAATTGTAGATTCAGTGGAAGTATTAAATAAAGATGGTATCCTAGCCACAATTAATTGAATGAACAATAGGTGTGGAAATATTGAGCCTGTTTATCTTTCATCAGAATTTTCCTCTCAGTCCCTTGAGTGCTTTAATGAAATGCAGAGAAGTGTTATGGATGTGCAAGAGCCAAAGCAATACTTTTAAATCATTTTAGAAGTCAACATAACAATAGTAACTGTTATGTAAACAATAACACATATTTTTCAACAGTGATATCTTCTCATGTATAGAAAGTGCACATGCTTAGCTTAGACATAATAGGAAGTTGTAGGAATGAGCTAACCTGAACTTTGACCCTATAGTCCCTGACATTTTGCTTCTTTAGCTCTGGTGAGGAACCATCACATCCAATTTTAAAGAAATCTCAATATTCAATCCATGGAACTATAGTGCATTTAAGTCTTGGTTGTATTACGCAGAGTCCTACAGGCAGTCTTCAAATTATGATCTCAATTGAGTCCCAAATTTCTGTTGCTAAGTGAGACATCAGTGAGTTTTGCCCCCATTTTATGACCTTTCTTGATACAATTGTTAAGTAAACCACTGCAGTTGTCAAGCTAGTAACACAGTTGTTAAGTGAATCTGGATTCTCCATTGACTTTGTGCGTTGGAAGGTTGCAAAATGGGACCTCATAACCCTGAGACACTGCAATTGTCATAAATATGAATCAGTTGCCAAATGTCTGAATTTTGATCATGTGACTCTGCGGATGCTGCAATGGTCATAAGTATGAAAAATGTTCATAAATCTTTTTTTCCTGTGCCATTGTAACTTTGAATGGTCACTAAATGAACTGTTGTAACTCAAGGACTACCTGTTTAAGGTTTGAAGCTCCTATTTATTTTTAAGTACCCACTCACCCCTACAACAAGAACTGCCTTCCTGATGTAATCTTAGTCAAAATAATAATTATTAAATAATACTAAGTCTAAAAATGCTGCTGACCTCTGATTTGAGAAAACCAAAATCATGCTGGTTCAATATCTCTGAGAGTTTAAAGCAGGAAACTGGCCCAGTAATTATATTTTTTTCCCCCTCATATGTACTTCCTTTCTCCTTAATGATGTCAGGGCAGGACTTTGAGAATAGGTAACACTGTTTCTCCTTTCTTTAAAATCTTGTCCCTGAAGATTTTCTATCTACTATTTTTGGTTTTCTGCAAAAGAGGGGTGTTATTTTCCTTTCCATAGGTGGAGATAATGGAAGCAACTTCATTTAGGTGGGTGGGGAGGCCTTATTTCCAGTCTTGAGAAGGGGGTTTCTCCTCCCCGTCTCCTGAAGGAAAAGCCAATTTATGGTGTGGATGCTGTTGTATGTTTGGACTAACATTAAGCACATATCTTCAGCCCAGCTGAATGTGCAACTAAACATGTAACATTCTCTAATCCAAGGGACAGGAGACGTCAGTGAGTGATTCAGCATTTTTAATAAATGAATTCGTTGAAAATGTTCAGCCAGTAATTGCTGCCTCTTTCAGAATCGAGATCATTTCTTGAATCTATGTGGGGTAGAACATTTTTATTTCTGATATTTTTTATGTTAGAAGAATTTACATTTTTTTCTCCTCTACCTTTACCGATAAAAGTAAACTGCCCAACAAATAAGCTCTAGAAAAACCAACACACACCCCACAGCTGTACATTATTGGTTGCTGGCAGGCAACAAATTAGCTAGGGAGTTCAAAATAAGGTCTTCCAATGGGTTCCTGTTCCGGATATATTACAAAGGGAATAAGGTTGCCACAGGGAATAAGGTTTCCAGTGTGCTGTTATTGCCAGAAAATACAGGAAAGGGCAAAAAAGCTACTTTCCTAGAAAATTCTACTCCTCTGGATCTAATAACCTGCCCTTGGTTACATGTATTATAAACCACTGGAGTACAATCTGCTTTCTGTAGCATCTTCATATGATACTGCGTTGTAATTGGCTACTAGATGAGATTGGTATAGTTTCAGGATGCCAGATACTGTGTCAACAACTTTATTTGTGAACAAATCTTCTCGTAATTATGGCAAAGTTTAACACTGTGTGTCCATCAGCTCCTGGTATTTCTGAATCTACAAATGATAAAATTCAGTTCTGTAATGGGAATGTGCTATGATCAAAAAGGCTTATAGAACTATTAAAATAGTTCAGTCAACTATTTGAATTCTAAAATGCCTCCATATTTCAAATTCAGGAAGCAGCGGAAAAAGTTGCATGACCGCCTCAGGCAAGGCCTTCGATCAGAACGCAATCACAGGGTCAACATGGCAAATGGGCCTCACCATCCTCACCCACCACCAGAGAATGTCCAGCTGGTGAATGTGAGTTTCACACAAACTTTGTTGATAATCAGTTCTTCATCAATATTTATTTGAGTGACATTTAGTCCTTTTAACAATGTATTTAAAAAATAGTACCGCTTTCCTAAGATCTTATTTTCCCACTAGTTGTAAGGTGCAAGAAACCAGGAAGCAAGGTGGTTCACATGGATACAGGTTTATTGCTTGGTAACACCCTCTGCAAGAATCGGAACTACTAACAGTCAAAACAAATAGGTGGTAGATAAGTCAGGGTTATTCAAGGTGGGCTGACTAAGACCTCTTGTGTGCACAAAGGGACTCAAGGCTGATGACGTGCTTGACTCCTCCTTTCAGGCTCAGCCTGGACATCTACACCAGTTTGTCAAAACAATGGCAGTAGCTGATTTAACTGAAAACAGTTGTGAAATTACATTTAGATGATGGTAGAGTTGTTGGTTTCTGGGGGAAAATCAGACACAAGTATGTTAAGTATGTTCACTATTGTTAAATATGTGTAGAAAACACTGGATAAAAATTTTATAGTAATAATAATAAATTATTATCCATAAAAGAAACCATTTTATTTTACTATTATAATCTTTATTGTTATTATCTCTAAACAGCATTTTGTATAATTTTATGAGATGTTATAAAGTTCAAATTAAAAGGAAGAATCATTTCTAAAATCAATAACAATAGAAGAAATGATTCAGTCTATAAATGCTAATAATAGGATATAACTGAAAAAACTACTAATAAACAGAAATATATTAAAAACTAATACCAGGACTGTAAAAGTACTTTATGAATAAAGTACTAAAAAACTCACCTAGTGAGTGCTATGGGAACCTACATGTATATGTCTATACAGTATTTGTGTGTTTATATATATACAGTATGCACAGCATGTGTGCATACATACAAATCTGATGGTGTCACTCACTGAGTTGAGGTATAAATTGATTTTTACATTATGCTTCACAAATAAAAGGAGCAATTTTCTGCATAAAGCATTTGTGGCCACAATAAATTTTGGGACTATCGTAGCAGTACTAGTTCCAACTGAATGAAATTGTCTTCAGAACCTTCTTGTAGCAAGATGGGGTATAAGTCGCTGTATAAAGAATATCAAAGGAAAATGTGGGCTAGGATGAATGTGCTAGAGAAATCATCTGAAATTAGAGTGGTTTTTAAGCAAAAAAGAGAGAGAGAGGAATTTTTGTGGTGCTTCTCTGTTCACAGATTTCATTCAACAGTGAGAAACAGTTCTCTAAAATTTCAGATTATAAATTGGACCAAACACTTCATGAACAATTAAAATTGCAAAAATACAGTGAGCAAAACAAGGAAAAAGGGAAATCTATCATTCATACTGCTCAGCAATAGTCCTATTCCTAACCATGAATTCCATTAAAATAAATTTGTTTTAGTGAAAGAATTCTACAGATGACCTCACCCCATTCCTAAGAGATCTGTAAGGGGCTTGCATAAGTGCACAATCATGCCTACCATCCCTGTCATATTGTCCCCATTTATTTGTACCTATTTCCTGTATTCTTACTCATGTTATACTTATTATCTTGTAAGCGATTGACAAATAAAATAAAATAAATAAATAAATAAAAAATAAAATAAAATAAAATAAAATAAAATAAAATAAAATAAAATAA
>BLBF01000004.1:19644604-19667767 GCA_015471245.1 Laticauda colubrina | reverse complement strand
AAAATAAAATAAAATAAAATAAAATAAAATAAAATAAAATAAAATAAAATAAACTACTGTTTCCACCGAATCACTCTACTCTAATTTGAATTAATTTTAGGAAAGTGTCTTCTCATGAGAATAAAGTATTGAATTTGAGAAGTACAACTTCAATTTTTGAAATGCTTTCATGTGTGTATATATAAAGAAAGGGTGTCTAACCATGGTTACTTTAAGACTTGTGGATTTGAACTCCCAGAAGTCCCTACCTAGCCATGCTGGCTGGGGGATTCTGGGAGTTGAAGTCCACAAGTCTTAAAGTTACCAAGGTCAGACACCCTTTCTTTATATAAGGCAAGGGTCTTCAAATTTGACAGCTTTAAGATTTATGGACTTCAACTCCCAGAATTCCTGAGCTAACATGACTGGAGGAGGGATTCTGGGAGTTGAGGTCCACAAGTCTTAAAGCTGTCAAGTTTGAAGACTCCTGATATAAGGCTAAGGCAAGAGAACAGAATTGATTGGTAGATTTTAATTGTGTTATAAATATAAGTTGTGTGTCTGTTTTGTTTAGCAATATGTATCTAAAAACATAATATCCAGTGAACATGCTGTTGAGAGAGAAACTGAGGCATCTTTTTCTACAAGTCACTATACCTCAACTACACATCATTCTACAACCGTCACTCAGACTCCTAGCCACAGGTAGGAGGCTCAGATAAAGCCATCATATTTCTTAACTGAAACCCCCAAAGCAAGTTTTAAAAACAGATTTAAAGGTGATAGACTTTTTTTAGACTTTTTTTGTAGTTGAAATGCTCTAAGTTGCTTTATTTTATGAAGTTTCCTTTCCTTCTTTGATTCTTTTTCCTGTTTTATTTTTTTCCTTTGAAAAGAAGCAAGTCTCGGTATCAACATATTAGCCCACTTCATAATTGTTGCCTTGTTTTCTGTGGATTTCACATCACACCATTAATTTGCACTTACAGAATTAGTACTACATTTGTACCATGATGCGTTCCTGAATTTACTTGGAAAGAATCATTATTCTTTTATGTACATAATTTGTCTTTGCTTGACATAGAATCAGGGGTGGGATTCTACCAGTTCTGTCCACCTCTGTAGAACTGGTTGCTCTGAAGAGCAGCAGACATAGAACTGGTTCTATGTTTGCTGATGTTTTTGCCCACCCACCCACTCGGGCTCTTACCTGATCTTTATTTCCTGATTTTTCAATCTCAGCTGCTTTGTGCGGCACAGCTGCAGTTGAAAAAGCAGGAAAAAAGGGCTTTTCAACCTTTGCACACCCACAAGCAGCGTTGCTCAGCTGTCCGGGCAGCTCAGCAGGTCATAAATTGCACTCGCACAATTCACGCATGCACGTTCAACACAGAGCAATAGAACCGGTAGTTATACCAGTCAGATCAGGGGTGGGATTCTACCAGTTCGCACCTATTCACTAGAATCAGTTGTTAACATTCTAAGCAGTTTGGAGAACCGATTGTTGGAAGAAATTACTGGCCTTATCCTGTAAGGAAGGCAGGAAGGAAACATTCTGGTGTTGCTTACAGAAACTGCCTCTCCGTTAACCCTTATTACATTCTTGGCAGGACTAGACTTCCCTTCTCAGGAACTTCTCTGGAGTTTTTTTTCCCATCCTTTGCTGGTAATTTGCTTGTATGGAGTGACCATTGAAAAAGTGACTTATGATCATTTTTCACACTTACGACTGTGGCAGCATCCCCACAGTCACAAGAGACCAGGTGAGGAGATGCGTGCCTTGATGTGAGTGATGTTGAGTTGGCTACGCCCAACCAATAACATGACAACCAAGCCATGTCCACCCAGTCACATGACCACCAAGCCTTGTCCACCAACTAAGCCAGGCCCACAGAACCAGTTGTTAAAAAATTTGAATCCCACCTCTGCATAGAATAGTTCCATTCTCTGGCATTGTTCATTGTGTCATTACAATAAAATCTTGGAAATGATGTTAGTTTTAAGATTGAGTGATTATCTTTTTATATTCTCAGCAGTTGTGGGAGAATGATCACCTCAATTCTTCAGCAACATAATGAATGTGAAACACTATTGTCCAGCAGATGCACAGAGGACCCTGTCAGGCTCTCTTTCTTTTCACTTTCCAGTACTTGAATTTTAAAATGTTTCTCTTCTGTTTTTCATAACGGCTCATGGTCAGTTGGAGTAATGGTCGGACTGAAAGCATAATCTCTGAAAGTCATTCAGCCCTTGTGTGCTCCTCAGTTGAGAACAGCCGCCATGCAAGCCCCTCAGGACCTCGCGGTCGCCTCAATGGCATTGGTGGACCAAGAGAATACAACAGTTTTCTCCGGCACGCACGAGAGACACCAGACTCTTACCGTGATTCACCGCACAGTGAAAGGTATCCACAGGAGCTGATCTTAAGAAAGATACCAATCTGAAATACTGTAGGGCAGTGATGGCGAACCTTTAAGGACTGAGTGCCCAAGCTGCAATCCAAAAATTCACTTATTTATCACAAAGTGCCAACACGGCAATCTAACCTGAATACTGAGGTTTTACTTCCTAAAATGATAAATAAGGCAGAGTTGAGCTAATTATTCTAAGAAACCCAAGATCAATACACTTTTATGCCCCTTATTTTTTTCTGCTTTTGAAATATTATGTTTAGCAATGATAAAAAATAAAAACTTTTGTAATATCATTTCTCTCTTGCCCTCCCTCTTTCTTTCCTCCCTTTCTCTTCCTTTCTGTCTCTGTCTCTCTCTCTCCCTCACTCCCTCTCTTTCTGTCTCTATACCCCCCTCCTGGGGGGGAAAGAATCCCCTGAACTGGTGCTGGGTGGTGGGAATGCCAGGAGCAGCACATTGATAATCAGCTGGTCGGTGGAGAGCCGAACTCCAGCTGGCCGGTGGAGAGGTGGTGGGGCATCACAACACCGGCAGCTCTGCAGGAAAAGCAACTGACCATCCAGGATGCAGAAGCGAGTCCATGATGACACAGCGTCGGCTTGTGGGTCTGCGTCATAATGGGCTCCAGGAGGAAGGGATCCATTGGCGAGACAGTGAGAAACCCAATGGAGCTGGGCTAGGGTTATGACCCATAGGCCCACAGAGAGGGTTGTGGGTGCCACTTCTGGCACACATGCCTTAGGTTCGCCACCACTACCTACAGTAGGGCATATCCAGATCCTGACAGAGAGAGAACTGCAGCTTGAAAGCTTATCAGGGTTGGTGGGTTTTATTTGGGGATGTATTATTTTTTTGATCAATAAATTCTCAATGGTGGTTTTGTATGTTAATATTTATATAATAATTTGCCATTTTCATAGTGCTTTGGTGCTTTTGTGAAAGGTTTTTTTATCTGTTGTTTTTTACAGTTAATCCACGTTTCTTTAAAGCTATTTCATCATGATTTTGTAGTTGCACTGTGCCAATGTAATGGTGGGAAAGCTATGCCTTATATCACCATTGGTTAACTCTAGAACATATTAGTTTTCCATGAAAAAATGGCCAAAATCATCTTCACCACTGTAGCATGTGGTGCTCAATGGGTGCAATTTATATTAAAAGTGTGGAAAAAAATACAGTTTGAGTGGAAAACAACCACAATAGCAATATAACTATACAAGAATTGAAAATGAATATTTAAAAGTCAGTGCTAAATGAAGTTGCATTCTTTTCCATTTAATAAGATTTTGTTAATTGGCTATTCATAACTTGTACTGAACAGATAGGCAAGTTAAAAGCATTTCTTCCTTTCAAAATAAAGATGAGAAGGTAAACAAAACTCTACTATTTGGGACAAGACCAGAATCCATGAATCAATACAATCAATACAATCTTCACATATTTACTGCATATTAGTTTTACATATTATTAATTTCTGATAAAATTATCTGGATTGTGGAGATTGTTTGACTGAATTGGCTCATTCCTTCACCTAACAGCATCATCTTGTTTCCTTTCTGGAAAGCGAAGCTGACCTGTGCTTTCATTGATTCCTAGTTGATGAGGGTAAAATCCCACAGAGTGCAAAAATATCAAATGAATAAATACATTATAAATAAATAAGTCATACTCTCAATACTATTTGGTACTGTTTGACTATTTTATTATAGAAGTAGTCTGAAAGGTGGAGTCGCGTTGTTCTACAATACTTAACATTTGCTTTTGGACCAATTTTTAAAAGTATAAAATTGCACAATTCCTTTCTAGTTATTTGCACTTCCAGGCTATTAATTCTGTGAGCATTAAAGTTTAAATATTTAACTCTCTAGAGTAGCTTTTATTATCTATATTTCAGCCTGGGTTTTTTTAATAGCTACAAAACCTGGAAATGTGAATAAAAATTGGGAAAATGAAACTATTTGAATTTTGCATGTTGACATTGTAGAAGACCAAAACAAGAAATGCTGAAGAACATCCAAAGTCTTCTTGGCTCTGGGTCTTATTCCCAAATGGCCACAAAATCTTTCTTAATCTTAAACTTTGGATAGATGTATTCAGTGCAGTTGCTTACAATAAGATAGTGCAGTTGCTTACAATAAGATGGAAATCTTTTTAAAAAGACAATGAAGAAGGAAGAGATTCAAACACTCTTAAAAACAAAAAAAACACTGCATGGCTAGTAGCAGGAGCCCCATTATATCTTTAGAAATGTCAAGAGATTCCAAGGCTAGAATAAATCATAGATTAAATTGAGTAGCATTGCCAATATTCCATCTTTTCAGGCATTGGATTTACATGTTGGAAACCAAGAGAAGTGAATAAATGATCTTTTTTTTTTTTTTAGCTAAAGTTAAAGTTAAATTTCATTATAGCTAGTAGCAATTTGTAGAAGTTGCATTTCTACTTACAGAATATGTGGCTGTTACATCTGAATTCAAATGCTTATTACCATCATGGAACAACAATAAATACTTCTTACCACCGTCATAGTTCTATCACATCCTTATTCTTCAGCTTATTTTTTTTAATGTGTACTTCTTTAGGTACGTATCTGCCATGACCACGCCAGCTCGCATGTCTCCTGTAGATTTCCACACTCCAAGTTCTCCAAAATCACCAGCTTCAGAAATGTCACCGCAAGTCTCCAGTTTAACAATGTCTGTCCCATCTGTAGCTGTCAGTCCATTTATAGAAGAAGAGAGGCCTCTCCTGTTGGTGACCCCACCCAGGCTGCGGGAAAAATACGAGCTTCACTTACAACAGTTCAATTCTTCTTACCACCACAATCCTGTCCATGAAAGCAACAGCCTACCACCGAGTCCCATGAGGATAGTAGAGGACGAGGAATACGAAACCACGCAGGAATATGAACCTACACAAGAGCCTCCAAAGAAACTGGTCAACAGTCGGAGGGCCAAAAGAACAAAGCCCAATGGCCACATTTCCACTCGATTGGAAATGAACACTGACACGAGTTGTGGGAACAGTAGCTCAGAGAGTGAGACAGAAGATGAAAGGATAGGTGAAGACACACCTTTTCTGAGCATACAAAACCCTACAACCACTGACCTGGAATCAGCTGCTGCATATAGGCTCACTGACACTAGGACTAACCAAGCCAGCCGCTTCTCGACACAGGAAGAATATCAAGCACGATTGTCTGGTGTAATAGCTAACCAGGATCCCATTGCTGTATAAAGGAGAAGGAGGAGAGAGAGAGAGGGAAAAAAACACTTAAAAAAAACCCACATAGATTCACATGTAAAACTTTATTTTATATAATGAAATACTCCATGATTAAATTAAAACAATTTATTTTATTTTAGCAATTACACTATTAGGATTTAAAAAGAAAAACACAGGAGGGGGAAAACTTTTATAAATTAAAATATATAATGTATATACAAAAGTGTTATGTGCCATATGTAGCAATTTTTTTACAGTATTTCAAAAATGAGAACGATATCAATGGTGCCTTTATGTTATGTTGAGAGCAAGTTTTGTAAAAGTTACTAGTGACTGCTGTTCCACAGTATTTTGCAGAAGTCTCTAACAATCTGTTTCCCATTGGGTTCATGGTGGCTGGCTGTACGGTCTGTAAGAACTGCAACCATCCCCTGTCTTGCTTGTCGTAGCTCTGATAAAAGAAAAAGAAAAATCCATCCTGGCATACCAACCTAGAAACAAAACATGCTCATTTCTTCTTTGAAGAGGCTTCTATTTCCTTGCGTTTTATGAGTTTCTCTCTGACAAAAAAACAAGGTTGATTTTGGAACCCTTAAGAAAATGGGTAGGTTCAATAGCCTGCCATTGTTTTATTTGGTTTCTTAAAGGATAATACAGCTTCCAGAAACATAGAACTATATCCAATATTAGATACCCCTGTAGGTTTGTCCATTTGACGATACTTACCCAAGAATTTACCTGAATTACCTGAGTATCACTGCTACGACCAACATCCTTTTCACTCAGACACACATGGACATGCACACACATAGTTTTGATTCATGTAACAATATTTCCTAAATGTTCGCAGTGATTTGACAGAAACATAGTGGGATCCAATCTGGCAGGAAGCCCTTCTATGCAAACATCTTTTAAATTAATAGGATGGGTCCAAGAGCAAGGAGTTTCTTGCTTTGGTGTCCCTTGGATCGGATAATGTGCTACTGAATTATCTTGGGTTAAGTAAATTGTAGTACCAGAGCAGGTATTTTTAGACCATCAAGGAAGTGGATAAAAACAGGAAATGTGATACCCACTGCTAAAATTACGGTCATTTTGAAACAATATTTTCAGGTAGAGCATTTTTTTTCACTTTAAATTGGGAAGATCAATAGCAAAAACAGGATTTCTCAGTGGATTATCACTTCCTGTGTGCTTAAATTTTCTAGTTTACATATAGATGGAATCCAAATGTCGTAAAGTGAGCTCTGATAGAAAAAGATAAACATGTTCTGTATGCCGAGTGACTTATTATGTTTTTTATCTAAGTATTAGTAAGATGAGCATGTTTATATTTCTCAGGCTCCTGTCATGCATGGGTTTTTGTTATATAAATATATAAATAAATATATATATGCTGTTCAGCTTCCTTCGGTTATTATCCCACGTCACTGTAGTGCTTTTAAAGTTGTAGCAAAGCTGTGAGACCCACATCCATACAGAAGCCTGATGATGGCAGATGAGATTCTGCTGAAACGTTGCTACAACTTTAAAAGCACGACAATGACAATATATACATACATACATACATACATACATACATACATACATATATATATATATATATATATAATATATGCATGAGACCAGAAATAGATAGAAGCCGCCTTTCTTCGAGGCATGTTGGAGAAACAATTTGGACATGATAAGAGCAAGTGCATTTGTTTAACTCCAGTTTGGCCCAATCACTTAGAAGGATTCTATTTCTAGAGCAAAAACATCAAGGCAGGTGAAATAAGCTTGTCTAAGTGGAATGTATTCCTCGGGGGACAGGAAAAGGAGGCAGGAGGAACAAAGTGCTGTGCTGCAGATAGGAACAAAGTAATCATCTATGCTATGATTTTCTCCCACAACTATGTAACCTCTTACCCTGCTTTCGGCATCATTTGGGCAGACTTAGTTCATACAAACAGGTCTGGTATTTAATTTGGCACCAGCAGCAGCATTACTGCAGCTTCTTAATTCACAAGCCAGCAATTTATTTTGGAGACCTGAATCTGGGATAAAATTAGCCTTGATTTATATCGTACTGTAGAGTGTAGCCCAGAGGCCAAAGACCAACAAATCTATTCTCTTGGCCTTCCTAGCATTGGCAATCATGTCCAGCTGATACTGTTGTGAATGAAAAGCAAAATGGTTTGCATAAGTTCTGCTGAGCTTTGGGAGAATCAGCAAGTAAAAAGTATTTTATAAATTATACCCAATGCTCAAGTTTGCTTAATACTGGTATCTTCACAGAAGGCCTAATTTGGAGAATATTAACTTGATTACAGGAGGCTAACAGGGCAATTCTAGTCCTATGTATTGGAAAATAATTATACAGTAGAGTAGACTTCTGCATAACACTGGTTAGAATTATGCTATAAAATGATTTTTACATTTCAGAAGCACCAGTAAAACACATTCCTATGATGCAACATACATTCATTGCGAGTTTCCAAATCATCATATTGACTTCAGCTGGGTATTGAAGCAAATTCTGGTGTTGACTTCTGATCCATAACTTTATTTGTGTTGCCTAGTATTCACTTGCAGGCTTCAGTTGCATTCCCTTTCTTTTGACAAAATCTGGTTTTTTCCTGCATTGCTTGAAGAACCTCCTAAAGCAGGGGCATCTAGCCTTGGTAACTTTAAGACTTCTGAACTCCAGTTCCCAGAATTCCTAAGCCAGCATGCTTGGCTGGGGAATTCTGAGAGTTGAGGTGCACAGGTCTCAAGGTTGATGATGTAGGGCACTCCTGCTCTAGGAGGTTCTTATTTCTAAGCATTTTCCAAATATCATAAACCCTTTTCTAAAACTCAATTATTTTATAGGAACTGTTTGGCTCAGATGCCAAATATTCTAAGAGAGGAAGAAGAATGAGCAGGGACATCCTTTCTTAATCATAAAGTTGGACAGACCAGAGAAAGTTTTCCAGAATATTACCAATCCTTGACATTGAATGTGGACTCTGCTATTAATATGCGTACTTCTTCCAGTAATCTTCCTTTGGTTTTCTGTTGTTTCAGAGTCATTAAGGCTATTGTGTGTAGGCTATTCGGGGGAAATAGTGAAACAGATATGTACATATTTCATTTTGAGTGCTTGATAGAGTATATTGGGGCTCCAATATAAAAGAAAACAGAAGAAATAATTTCAGATTTTAGGAAGACGATTCTGACTCTATTGCGTATGGTATAGATTAAAAAGCATTTCAGAGACTACACATTTCACCAGTCTTATCATGTCCTTCCAATAGTCTTCTGCACACATTCCTTTCTTTTAAATACATTAATGCATTCTATTCCTGCCAGGGCAGACAATATTTCCACTACATTAATGTCTCTGTAATCTTTAATTGCCTTTCCATTCATTCTTCTGAAACTAAAACTCACCTATGCAGGACTGTCTCATGTTCTCCTTTCTGTGCTTACCAATACAAAACTGATAGGTGCATCAACCTGATCTCCCTGAATTTTGGATGCACTTCATCATTCTCAAAACTTTTCTTGCAATTTTGAAGGCGGGATCCCCAGAGGAACCTGGGAAGAGAAAATCCATGCATTTTGATTGCCTTGCCTTGCTGTTGAATCTCACTCTGGGCTAGTGGACTGGTGAAAAAGTCGTAGTAGATTCTTCTCACATTTGAGTCTGTTGCCTTGGCATTGAGTCCCTACTGGATATTTCCTTTGAGTGGAACTCAACTCCTGGTGACTTCATAGGCATAGGCGAGGATAGTTCCTTTGATTATAATACTGCCTTTTAAAATATGAGAAAACAATGTGGGCAAGGAAGAGGGTTTAAATTAATGTAATATGGCTTTAAGGAAGATTCACTGATCAGGATTGCACGTACATTGAAAAATGACTCTAAACCAGTTATAATTCTACCAGAAAAGAAATGCAATTAAATTAATGGGAAGTAATCATGTAACTGCACTTAAATTCATTCAACTAAACTTAAATTAAATTGACTTGAATTTTTGCTCTGGTCCTAATTCTTTTATTTTATGCTGGGTCCCTTCAGACTTCAGGTAGGGTAAATTGAGCTGGCCAATGCAACCCTCAGTCCATAATGAAACTATGCATGCCCTGCTGTAATGGGTAACACTACTGTGCCACTTAGCTTAATATCTTACTCTGTTAACTGATGTGTCCAGATTAGTTTGTGCATGAATATTGCTTGATTTCTCATCATTTTGTAATGCACAATTGAATGAACTGTGATAGAGTTGGTTTTGGACATTAAGAACATTCCATCTAGATAATTAAGCTGTGGACAGTGCATTTACAGTTATAAATCAATGCTGCATCCATGACAAATAAGTGTTAACCTCAATAGTAGTGTGAAGAACAGCTATAGATTATAAGCAAGAATGGGTTATAAGCCATTCCTCTCAACAATTCCCATTTCATAAAACATTACGTAGAAAAATCCAGTGTAGTAAGAAAAATATGATTGAAAGGCAATTTCAATTCTCAGGGCAATTTTATTTTATGCATTCAAAGGTTATTCCATAAATGTATTGAGTGTGGTGTTTCTACTCACTTCTATTGAATCTTTAATTTGGAAAAAAAAGTTATGTCAAGTGAAACAGCAGTCAGAATAAAGAATTGCTCTTATGAATGTAGCTGATGTTCCAGTTCAGTTCAGACATCTCATGTTTGGTATCTTAAGAAAATGCCCCAATTAAAGTTCTAGACTGGATGCGGCATACATAGAACAGGGTATCCGGGATCTCTGCACATATACATTTTCATCAGCCAACAATCTTTTTCTTTGTAAGCTAAGCCATGTTAGCCACTATTAATGGCTAATGGATAACAAATAATGTATAGTTCTTTTTTTAAAGGTTGAAGTATCATCATGCCCATATTTTTCCATGGTTGGTATCAAAGCATGGAGTGGCTACTTGAATATTTAGCAAGATGTGTTGATGTCTGGCTAAATTGCACATCTTTAATAAGCAACATAAGTAGAGTCTGTTTTCGGCTGAATTTGTAATAGCCACAATGGCTGATGCTCAACCAATCTGAAATGCTGCAGAGAAATGCAGGAAATGCAATGGCCACATATCATTTTAAGTATATATTATTTTTGTAAATACATCTTGTACATACTTGGATGTTCCATCACAATCATTTATTGTCTTTATGAGTTATATATCCAATATAACAGTGTAAATAACACAATGTTCCTTATTATTTATATTTAGGTGTTTGAAAGAAAAAAAAGAAAGTCATCATTTTATTTTCAGATATATGTCAAATATGTTTGGTTATCCCTTTCCCCCCCTTTCACAATTGTAATGTATCCTTTATTTTTTTTCTTTAAGAAGAAATAATTTATTGATCCAGAAAGAATGTATTGTAATGGAATTGTACATAGAATGCAGAGTGGAAGGCCATAAGGTACTGATAAACTAAAGATTCTATAATCCCAAATATTAAGCAATAAGCAATTGTTGATTTATTTAAGGTTGTATTGTCATCTTCAGTAAAAGAGGTGCTGGAATAAATTACTACTGTGTAGTATGGGTGCAATTGCCCTGCAGATTGTTTCAGACCATTAGATCCTCCTGCCCTCTTTTCTATTCTAGTCGGTGACACCTCTGTCAATGACACAGTTCTGATGTCATCTGTTAGTAAAAGTTGGATTCTCTTGTCAGTATCTCTCTCCCACCCAGTCTTCTCTGTTCTTATTGCTAGAATGGACAGACCATCCAGTCTGCTACTTGTTGCCTGTGTTCTTAGAGATCACATGTCTAATTGCTGCTAAGCAGTTTAGCATTAACCAGGGTTCAATAAAAAATAATAACAATAAACCCAACGGCATGTCTTACATGTCTTTAATGTTGCTAACGTAAATGGGGCATTAAAGCAATGCAAAGCATATTTATAACGTTGAGGATGGTAAGGAAAGTAAATATGGGCCAGGCTCATTTTTAGTTCCTTGACAAGAACAAAGAATGGTTAGACTCTTAGGTTCTCATTATTATAATTTAACTTTTGCAATGTGCTTCATAGAAGCAAATGGACTTCCATTGAGTTCACCCTTCCCATTGGCAAGTATAACTATAAGAGCATTTGTTTATCATAATCACATGCCCCATCCATGCACAAATGTATGTTTGACACACACATACACATCCAAGAAAAATCTATACAAAGCATCAGAATAAAAAGAAATCAAACATAAACTTGGAAAATGTTAATCATTAAATTATATATATCTTAAGCATGGTTCCAGCATGGAGTATGCATGGAGTATCCCACTTACTGCTCAGGATACAATTGTCATACATCATTTATATCTCCATTTCACCATTATGTAATCCCATAAATGTCTACACACATCACTGTCAGGAGTTTCATGTATAAAATGTTAACCACTTTTTAAAGGATTTAATTGCACATTTCTTGCAAGGTATAATCATTTGTAATAATCATCGAAATATCTGATCTTGAGTCACATTGCAGCAAAATCCAACATGGAAAAAGCTAATGGAACATGTACAAGTCGGCTGGTGTAACACTCTGCTTGATAAAAAGTTGTGTATAAAACAGTGTTGTACTGTGCTAGACAAAAGTAGGTGTGGGTGAGCAACACGGCAGACTAGAAAGAACAGCTGTTCTTAATTTCTGGGTTCCTACACTTAGTATTCCTTTTTAACTAGAGCAAAGACATTTGCTGCAATCAGATCTGAATTCTGCTCAATGCAGGTTTTTTAAAGATGTTTTTTAAATACTGCATGTCTGCTACAAATTGAACGCATGTAAGTTATTTTACTATTTAGTAGCCTGGAAAAAGGACAAGAAATACGACTCAGGTACTCTTATTATGTGCTATTGCCAAGGACTTTTTTATTGACATTGTAGGCTGTTTATGTGCACTGACTTTGTAGTAGTACATAACAGCAGTGAAAATTTGAGCCCAAGACAGCTGGAAGACATCCAGTTGGGGAGGGGTTATAGAGGTTGTAGCCTATTTTAAAGGTTGTAGCCTATTTTCCCCAAATTCAGATTAAAAAACAAAACAAAATAAACCCTCAGATTCCTCCTTCCACCTCTTATGTCCATTGTGCACCCCACATAATTAGTGAATAATTCTAGGAACAACCTCTAAGGGCAGTTTAATAATTCTTGGTTCTACCAAAAGAATAAAGCTATAGATGCTTGGATAAATTGAGGCCTGTCCTTGAAGGAAAAAAAATCAAAACCCAATCTGCTGTTGTAAGCTAAACTGAAGATCATCTTCCCATTTCTGTGTCTGGCACTTTCCTAATTATTATCTTCATGAAATGGAGAATAGTGTAACAAAACTGCCTCTTGTTTCCCCCAAATCATCTCCACCAGCACAATAAGGTTAGGAAGAGGAGGGAGAACTTAGTTGGCATGGCTTTCTAGCCCAAAAGAAGACTCCATCTCCAGAATATTCATATGCCATACTGCAGTCTTTTTTTCTCATAAAACAATGGAAAACTGGCTTACATATGAAAGTGCAGCCTGACCATTCATTCACACTTCAAGCTTATAAACAAATATACAATGAGATATGAAGAAAAATGGGCACTCCAGTTGTGAGAATGCCTCAGTTCTTCATAGGGACAGCACTAGCAAGATTAGTTTAGCCATTTTAATCAGCACCAACAGAAACAGATCTTTATAAACACCACCAACAAATATTGGACTTGTCTTATTCATGAAATACCTCTTATCTTAAAAGACCACAGATGCTACAATGTTCTGCTAATTGTGTTGATACAAAGGCTGCTTATCAGAAAGAATTTTTTTTTGAAAAAAAAAAAAAGCATTAATGCAAAATGCTGATTGCATTTACAGCAATTTGGGATATAGATCAGCTTCTAAGAGATGAGAGAAGAGAAACTGAAGATTTAGCAAATGAGGGCACAACCAATCCCTGGACTTTCAATAGTCCATATTTAGCGTTATTACTGGGGGTTTTCCCTCAAAGTTCCTGTGCATTTGATAAAAGTGGAAAAATATTTCCTAAATGTTTGTGAAAGATTCACTTTCAAATAAATGTGCATTCCACCATAAGATATACCAATAAGTGTCATAAAAACCAGGCCCAGGCCATTTTAAATCCATGAGATTCATTTCCCCCACCCCTACCCCCAAGAAGTTTGGCTTTATGAGTCATAGGGATATATGTTAGCAATACACATGTTAGCAATACATATACTAGCAAGAGTGACAGAGTCTGAATGGATGAGGTCTTTTTTTTACTGCTATAATATTATCAATAGAAAGATTGTAGGAAATAGATGTTTTATGCTTCCCAATACAATTTTAATTACTCTTTTAGAAAGAAAAAATGTATTGTAGATTTTTTTTTGCCATTGACATACATTCTAGAGGATTTAGAAACTACTCAAACTTAAGCTGGTGATTACATGCAATCAGAGGGCACCACTCTAATTTAGTTCTTGTTAAAATTCTAATCAAATCTCAGGTATAATTCTTGAGATCTGACATTCCTGAGGTGGTTCTTCTTGGAAATATCTTAGGTGCCTCCTGTCTTCAACTAACAGCTCTCGTTTCTCTATTCCCCATTCGCCAACTGTACTTTTTCCTTTCTGATTAAACTATTTCACAGAAAGCATCTCCAGACTTATAATCACAGTATCCAGCACCACCCCTCCACCCCTCAATGTATTAGTGTTATCAATAAGCAGAAATAGATATGTCTGGGAAACAGTTCCAGCTACTAGACAAGAAAGGAGAAAGCTCTACTACATCTCTTAAATTCTCTCAGTCAATAAGGCAACAGCGTAGTACAGGGAGAAATCTCTATTTTCCATTTTAAGCAACAGGGTTAACATCTCTTGAAATACACTTCTTGAGAAATTGGCCCTGACAAGAGCATAAAGCCATACAATCCAAATGAGAACAGAATGAATTAGTAATCTGCTATTTCTATTCAGAGGAGCAGAATAGCAAGGGGGAGGGAAGAGAGAATGGGATGGCTTGAGGGAGGATTGCATTTTCTCTGAGGAAAAGGAGTTCCTTCCATAGATATCACTAAAATATGGTAAGGGTCCCAAAAATTGAGCTGACACCCTTTCTCAGCTGTATCCTAATGAGAAGAAATGTTGGGATAGATATTGATAATATTATAGAGGGCTCAAGAAGGCTTCTGTAATGAATTTTTGCAACAGAAAAAAACATGAACTCCATGTTGATTTATCTATCAACTTTGACAGTTCTGATATCCTAGGTTTGCTATCTGCCCTTCTACTTCCTGAAGACAGGAAGTCTCCTGTTTCCTTGTCTCTGGGGAATTTAAGTTTACTCTTAAGCCAAAGGGGGCATAATTTTTCTGAGACCAAAGGCCACATTTGGCATTTAAGACCTGTGCCAGGTCACATTTGGCATTTAAGGCTGCATCCAAGAAGGAAGCGGAGACAAATTTAAAAAGTGCATGGTGCCAATGCAAATACTGCCTTCAATTAAATTATATTAAAACTGAAGTTCAATCAAAGTGTCATAAAATACATGTAGACAATAAGTGTATTCCCTGTTGGGTCTTTTCTGCCTTGTTTCCAGAGTGCAGAATAGGTTTCTCTGGGAGCTTGCAAGATTTGCAATGTATTTTGGTAACCCCAGTCATACAACAACACAAGGTCATTGCACCCCTCTTCACCGGACTACAAATCCATATTATATTTATAAATGTGGATTCTGTCGTAGGTAGCATTCTTATACTAAGTATGATAGTGCCCATCACTGATCATGAGCATGCACTCTGTGTCTATTTCAAAGATAGGTATTGCTGATGATAACTAAGGAATTATAGTTTGGGGTTCTGATATTAAATCCTAATCTTTTACCTGCACTATCGTTCTTCTCAGCTAGTCAGAGTGTCAACTCCAAATATTACCGGAAACAATCTCAAAGATATAAGTAACTGCTCCAGATCTTTCTTTGACCTTTTCTATTGTCCAGTGTCCACCCCAGTCTCTTGATAGTAGGTTGCCCTACAGATAACTCTTATTTCAGCCTATGGCTGTTCATGGTGTTTTAGTCATTTTAAATAAGATTTAAGGTTAACCTTGAACTTGAGGGTTGTCCTAAAAATATTGCTGACATATGAATTCTTGTATCAACACGTTAACTGTATTGATATATGCAAACAGAAAATTAGTTAAGATTTTTTTAAATTCCCTATGGTTTCCCATACATTGCCTGCAAAACATTCTTGGGATTTTGGATGAAGTTTTCCCATCAATCCATTTGTAGCTGAAGACTATACTGCTCACGATACAGGTCGTCTTTCTTTTTTTTTTTTTCCCCCCAGCAGTATCTAAAAGTTCAACTACAAATTGTGAGCTATCATTATTCACTTGTTCTGGAACACTATTCTTGCAAATATTCCTTCCAATATCTCAAAGGTGCTTTTTCATATGCCAGCTGGACTTTTTTTTTCTTTGAGGAAGAAGAAAATATTTCGCTTCTCATTCAAGAAGCTAATGACCAGATTTCTGCAAAGAAATATGATCCTTCCAAACACCTCCTCATCCTGTCAAAGCTAATTCTTCCATAGCCCTCACCATCCTTCCAGAACCGATGAAGCTTCTTAGAAGAGAAGCAAAACATCATCTTCTTTTTCTTACTCAAGGAAAAAAATAGTCCAGTTGCCTTTTGAAAAAACATCTTTGAGATAACTATGACCTGAATGACTGAGAATCTCTACAGACACTTGTTCCAATACCTCTGCAATATGCACAGCAGTTGCTGAAGCCACTGAGAGAACTTCTGGCCAATGTGCTACCAAATTTTAAAAGGCTGTACCTATAAATGTTCTGTAAAGTATATGCAAATTCTTTGCCATAGCAAGGCAGGCCATTTCTATGGGATATCAAAGATGACTGGTTTTGTCATCTTTTATATCCCAAGCAACTCATTCTCAGCTGTTCACTGCATTTGTCTCTTCACAGTCAACCAATACATATTTAAGCCAGCACCTTTGTCTTTACTATTTCAAGATGTTCAATGTGTAACTCACTGGATAGTTCTGTGTTTTTTAGTGTGCACATAATGCATCCTCTGTCAACTGTAAGCCAATTATGCCATGGTGGTGCAGTGGTTAGAGTGCAGTACTGCAGGCTACTTCTGCTGACTGTCGGCTGCCTGCAATTTGGCAGTTCGAATCTTACCAAGTTCAAGGTTGAGTCAACCTTCAATCCTTCCGAAGTGGGTAAAATGAGGACCCAGATTATTGGAGGCAATATGCTGCTTCTGTAAATGTTTAGAGAGGGCTGTAAAACACTGTGAAGCAGTATATAAATCTAAGTTTTATTATTATTGCTATGGTGCTGACAGAACTTCAAGAACTGAGGGTTTTTTTCCCCCCTGTGTGTTCTGACAATTGATCAGAGCATTAAATTCTCACTCTAAAAGTCTGCTAAAACACTATTAAAGATAGAAGGGCATTCAATGCTTGTCTTCTTACTTTTCAGCTGTGTATTTGACTCAGGCATCGTTTAGTATTATTTTTTGCTTCTCAACATCATAGCTAAATAGAATAGATACCTTTTCTTATTCCAGTTAAAGCCCATCCAGTTTGGGAGCCATGTTTACATTTGAATTCAATGACTTCTTCGTGATTTTCGTCATATGTGGAAGTCAGCATACAAATATTCTTCTTGTTGCCACATTGGCACTATCTGCAAATTTGCCTGTTGTGGGGGAGAACATCTCCGGCCTAACCTTCACTTCAATCTGAAAATCTTGCTTTCTGCTCATTAATAGAACTTTCCTCTTGCCTTCACTGAATTTCAGGTTATTGTCCTCCATCCAACTCTTTATTAAATATAAGCAACAATGAAAGGATCCTTGCAATTAGGGGATAAGAAGCAACTGAGATGAAATCCCTCAGCTGAATATCCATCAAGAAGATCAAAGCATTTGCATTACCAAGCTTTGACCAAGTCTCAATTGAAGCAGGTTTGGAATTTCACTTCCATCCTGCTTCACCTGGAACCACAAGGCAGCCATATTCTTTTTTTTTAATTAAACAATTTTTATATACATCATTTCCATTCATTACAACACTTTTGTGATGGTATACATCAGTGATGGGATTCAATTTTTTTTACCGTGGGCATGGCTTGGTGGGCATGGCAGGGGAAGGATGCTGTAAAATCTCCAGTCAGAGGTCGTATTTGCTGATTGTCTGCACTACTCAAAATTTCCGCTACCAGTTCTTCAGAACTGGTCAGAACCTGCTGAATACCACCTCCAGTATTACATACTTTTACATAAATCTTAACTATCTATACACTTGTCTATATTGCTTAATCTATCTTTGTCCACTATAACTTTTAACTTATTCTCTTATTGTCATCTTCTCTATTCAACTCTATATCTATTATTTAGCCAATTATACAGTACATTCCAAGTCACATAATAATCCGTTTCCTCTCTTTCCTTTATATCCATGGTCAACTTATCCATCTCAGCACACTCTAGTATTTTTCTCATCACATTTTCCTCTGGTGGCATACTATAATTTTTCCAATTCTGTGCATAAGTTATTCTTGCTGCGGTTAATAAATGTTGCATTAGATACTGTTTCTTATCATATTTTTCCATTATCATACCTCATAGAAAAGTATCTGGTCTTAATTCATTTTGCTGTTTAATTATTTCTTCTAACCATTTTTTGTCCTTATCCAACATTTTTTCACTACAAGGGCATGCCCACCAACTCATGGTAATATGTTCCTTGCTTTTGTTTGCATTTCCAACACTCAGCTGATCAGTTTGGGAACATTTTTGCTAATCTAGCAGATGGTAGGTGTCAAGGCAGCCATATTCTTGATCATCTTAATGAGGAGAGGAAGATTAAAAATTGGCCTATAATCACATTTTGAGGATCCAGAAAATGATATGAAATGTATGGTTGTCTCCCATAGCAAATGGCAACATCTGGTCATTCAAGGAAGCATCAATCACCTCTTGTAAACTTGGGATCATTTTGAGGGCAAAGGTTAAGCAAACAAGTGGATGCTTTCATCTCTTCATCTACCCCATCTATATCACTGCAGTCTCCAAGTTTACCTTCTGATGACCCATGGTAACACTAGCATTCAGGCTGAGGAAAACCAAACCAACAAAAAATGATGAAAACAAATCACTGCAAGGGCCAAATGTTTGGGTTTCCTTTTTTCAACATCACAATGAAGAAGATACCACAAAGTATGGGGAAGTGTTGCTGACCTCTTCATGGCAGCCACTCTGTATGAAAAACAGCTGGGTGACTTTGATCCAGTCATTCCTTCTCAGCCCACAGCTCACAGCATTGACATTATTGGGGAAAGGGCCATAGTAAAGGTTTTAGTTTAATTTAATCGGAGTAAAGAGTAGTCTTAACTACCCAGAGTCTTTTTGGAGTTGCGCAACATAAAGAAATCTAATGAATGAATAAACTGGAGGCCGAAGAATTATGTACACTGCCTTAAGTTGCACAAGATAAAAGTCAGATACCTTCAAAATTTGTATTGCTCTTTACAGGTTGTTTTGGATCCAAAAGCAATGAGGAAAACCAGCATTTGCAGCCTGATCTTCAGAGACAAATCACAGTGATACACAATCTTCCTCTAAACAAGAAGATGAAATTGGGGTGTTTACATAGGTTTATTAAGATGGCAGCCATGGGCACTGGAAGAAATTCCCCTGGAATGTCCTTTAAAAGAAAACAGAATCACTTTGAAAAAAATGAAAATTTAAACGAGTCCTGACAGACACCATGTTGGGTTCAGATCCTTTTCAGAGTTGACCAATTGCTTTGAATGCAGTTCCAAAACAACTGGAACACCACTTAAACACCATCAGCATTGACAAATTCACTATTGTTGTGGTTAGCTGGCAGGAGGCTGAGGAGAGTGAGGACTCAGATGAGGGGCCAGGACCATTATGGAGTGGACTGCTGCCTTCAGAGATTGTGCGGGCTGGCAGCAGCGATGAGGAGGTTCCCAAGGAGCCTGTGCCAAGTGTGCATACATGCAGGGCTGCTCGTAAGAAAGAGCAGCTGCAGCAGCACGGGTGACTCAGAAGTAAGGCTGCAAGATAATGGCTCCTCCTTCAAGACGATAAAAGCCAGCTGTGAATCAGACGTTCTTTGCAGGAAGCAAAAACGTTTTGAAATTCCATCCTCATGGACATTGTAGTATCTTTAGTTGGTATTTGAAGATTCTTGTGTTGTTAAATATTTCTTATCTGTTATTCTTGGCAGCCTCACGCAGTTTTGGCAAGGTTTGTGCTTATCAAAGTTAATTAGTTTGCAGTAGTCTTTTAACTGGGGACTCATAAGAATCATTGAAAGGTTTCTATTCCCTTTGGTTCATGTTTGTTTTATTGGAAAAGGGTTTGGGTCAGAACAACTGTTAATAAATTGCAGTAGGTGGCTTTACTTGGAACAGATTACATTTGTGCTTGTCTTTTGGAGTAAAGACAAGCTCAGGATCCAAATGGATCTTGACATACTTGAACAACGGGCTCTACCCAACAAAACAAAATTTAATGAGGAGAAAAGCAAGGCTTTACACTTAAGCAAGAAAAACCAAAGTTACACGTACAGATGAAGTGAAACCTGGCTCAAAAACAGTTGTAACTGTGAGAGGGACCTTGGCATCCTAGTGGGTAATCACTTAAAGGTAACCTCTCATTACCTAATTAGTCCTAATGTCATTAGTACCTAATGTTTATTCAGAAAAACTGTTGCTCCAAAGCTTTTGGCTTTCCTTGTTACTGTATTTGTTTGACTGGATATGATTGATTGATAATCTGTACCCTGCTTTCAGTTCCAAAAGTTTGAAGGCACCTGCAGTATAATTTAATTAAACAAAATACAAAGTGTGCAATAAAATGAAGGAATAAATATGGAGAAAATTCTGGGCGTGAATACAAGAACTATTAACTATTAATAGCAGCAAGAACACCAAAGCCTCCTGCACAATGACAAATACTATAAAAAACATTTGCCAAAAATAGAGTGCCCTAACACCCTTACCAATCTCCTTATTCTGCCTAGGCTGCTGAAGGAATGATAGGAGTCCTTGTCTAACTTTTTTCAGATGGTGGCTAAAACCCTGGTCATTCTTAGAAAATATATAGCACAAGTCATGTTGAAAATCCCAATTCCCATTGTGGTTTTTGATGACAAAGGGAAGGAAGCAAGCAGCAGGAGACAGGCAGACTCAGATAAAGTCAATTTTTCAAATAATCATTTTGGAATGTATAAATAGTGCAGGGACCATTCCAATCCTTTGGAGGCTAGAGGAATGTCCCCCATCCTATTACCTTTCAGATATTAACTTTGAACCGAACCTGGCAGCAGCCATTTTTCTGTCCCTCAGTTACCACACAGAGTGGGGATGGGGGAAGGAGGTTGGAATGCCTTACTAGACACAACAGAGAGCTTTCTTGTGAGAATCAAGGTCACTTCAACTGGCAACGGATAAGATCGGGGAAGGAGTGCCTGGAGAGCCCGCCAATTAACCCAATTGGCCAATGTGACCTGTGACACTTGGAGGATGGGGTTATTTCCTATTTTAATTGTATTAAAATCATGGGAAAGATTTAGAGTTGGTTTTCCTTTGAAGCTGTGCTGATATGATGTACTCAACAAAGAAAAGCTTTGGGGAGGATCTCAGTCTCAGAGTTCTGATTTGCTTGGGTTCCCTTGACATCAGATGTATTAGACTCCAATTCTCATAACTATCAATCAGCATACAAGCAGACATCTTTGGATATGATATTCAAGACACCAGGAGAGATAGCCACACCAGGTAGACCTCACAGGAAACAGGACAGTTAAGTTAATTCTACTCTATTGTAAAGTCACATTAACAGAATTGTGCAAATCTGAAAATACAATTTCTCCTTTAGAGCCTGAAAAACTAGGAAAGATCCCTTCTGAGCCTTTTGCTCTATCTATTCTCCAACTGAAGGCTATGCCCTCTCTTATCTGACCATTCCTTAGGGAAAATCTCTTCACTCACAAGGCACCCACATAATACAGGTACTCAACTTGCAACTGTTCAACATGAACCAGTGTTGTGCAGCAGCAGCCAAAAAAGCTAATACAATCCTTGTCCCAAAGGTGCTTTTTCAAGAGGCAACTGGACTTTCTGGGGGTTTTTTAAAGACATTTTGCTCCTCATCCAAGAAGCTTCTTCAGCTTCTACAATGACACTTTAAAAAAAAAAAACCTTATGACCATTCTTCAAATTTACTATCATTGCAGCATCTCCACAATAATGTGATCCAAACTGAGATCTTTGGCAACTGACTGATATTTATGATGGTTGCAGTGTCCCGGGGTCAAGCGTTCACTTTTTTGCAGCCTTCTGACAAGCAAAGTCAATGGGAAAGCCAGATTCATATAACAATGGCTTATTAATTGAACAGCTGCGATGCTCCACTTAAGAACTGTGGCAAGAAAGGTCATGAAATGGGGCAAAATTCACTTAGCAACTGCCTCACATAGCAACAAACATTTTGGGCTCAATTGTGGTCATAGTTCAAGGAGAACAGCAATAATGTCCTGAACAGACCTGATTTAAACACCACTTAGTGTTGAGTGGCTAAGTAGCTTTGGATTGGCAACCTCTGCCCATCTACTCTAACTCAGAGGATGTTGTAAAATATAAAATGGGAGGAACCTGTGTCCCCAACCCAGTTTTTTTGGGGAGAATGGGAAAGAATGTGGTTGTTAGCATGATTAGCAAGCATCCAGTGAGTACTTGCTTGGTTATGGTCACTTCTGATTCGTACTCAGTCATTTCCTAAGAATGCAGATCTCACCATTTTTGGCATTAGATTTCTCTGAATGGAATTTGTCGTACAGATAAAGCTCTCAAAGAAACAGCAGGACAGGACTCCAAGGACATTTCCTCTGATAACAAACAGTCAATGTAGGGGGAAACAATATCAATTATCCACTGATTTGTCTGAGGTCAGGGATTTAAAAAAACAATGTTTAGAACTTCCAGACAATCTCTGTGCAAATAATGGTTACATAACCGTTTTGAGATGCTTGCTGGGCAACCTCATCCCATTGAGCTCAATGGGAAATATTTACTCTCTGCACCCTGAAATGAAAGAACAGTAGGCAGGTATGCAATGCATGAACTTTCCTAACTTGTGAAACCAATATAATTTATCGAGAGCAGGAATAAGGCCAACTATTTAGCCAATCTACCCATAACTTAAAAACTGGGGCCCAATAATAGACGACAATGTTTTTCAACCTTGCTAGCTTGAAGATATGTGAAGTTTAACTCCCAGAATTCCCCAGCCAGCAGAGTAGTCTGAGTAATTCCGGGAGTTGAAATCCACACATGTTTAAACAATCAAGGCTGAGAAAGGCTGAGCTAGGGTGCTGAAATATCTATCTATACCTATTTTCTCTATCTGTACTTCTCATCTCTCTGTCTCTTTATCTATTTTGCATCTATCTATCTATCTATCTATCTATCTATCTATCTATCTATCTATC
>BLBF01000004.1:19622733-19644181 GCA_015471245.1 Laticauda colubrina | reverse complement strand
CTGCCCATCCCACAGCTATTACCCATCCCAAAGGTATCCCTGCCCATCCCACAGCTATCCTTACCCATCCCACAAGCATGCAAAGGCTTAAACCATTTCTAAAAGTTTCCACCAATACTTTATTTAATAAAATAAATGAAGCAAGTGTGTGAAGCAAAGATAATCTTTATTAATAAAAAGCTGTAAAAGCAAAATGACCCAAGTGTCCCAAGTAAAGATAAAATCAACAGGTAGCCACCCAGTCTCTGGCACTCTTCTCAGTCACACTGAGGCATGCCCATAGTCTCAGGGGTGAAGGGTCTAGGTGCTGTGGAGGTGGCTGCTGCTGGAGTGCTGGTCTGAGGCGCCATTGGGGTGCCTGGGCCCGAGAGGACAACAGGGGATGGTGTGTGGAGGAAGCTCTCAGAGAGCTGGCTCAGTCCTGTGATGTTGAGAGCCCCTTCCTCCAGGACATGGGGTGTCAGCCCCAATACCGATGACAGATGTTCTAAGGCTGGGCTTGGCTGTGGGGTGGAGGAAGGAGGAGTGTAGTGGGGATGTCTGGTCTGCAGCTGAGCGAGATGAGGCATGGGTGGCATCTGTGGCGTGGGTGGCATCGGTGGCATCGGTGGCATCAGTGACATCGGTGGCAACGGTGGTGTACGATGTACCTGTGCCTGGACTGGGAAGGGCTGCCTGTGCTGCTGGAGCTCCTGGTAGCCATAGCCTTGGTAGGGGAGGGCCTGTGGAAAGCCTTGGAAGGGCAGTGACATCACCTGGTGTGAAGGAGCAGACCTGGACTGGGTGGGAGCAGGTTCAGCTGGGTCTGGAGGGTTGTGAAGAAGACCAGTGATCCTGTCCTTGATCCCCTGGTACTGTGATTCGAACATGTCCATGTGGGTCTGGTTGACGTAGGTGAGGAAGTGCTTGCGGTTGGAAGATGGGGCGTCGGTTGGAGGATGGGGCGTCGGAGGAGATCTACGCTGCTTCTGATGGTGTTCCTGATCTCCAGCAGGACAGTGTGGCTCTACCCCTCCGGTCTGCCTCTCTGCCTGCTTTCTGTGGAGGTGGAGCTGGGTGTGGGTGTGGGTTGGTCTCTGGTGGCAGCGGCCTCTTCTTGTTCCATCTGCATCAGGGGGTCCTCCATGTGCTCCGGCACGGGGTGTTCAGCTGTCGGGGGGTGGTCTCCATCATGGGGCGCTCCAAAGAGACCTGCCTGGACACAGGAGCTGACTCTTGGCCAGAAGAGGACTGGCTGTCTGTGGGCTGCCTGAGAGAGAGGGTTGACAGAGGGGCTGCTCCTCGGTGGCGGATCTCACCCTCCAAGAAGCTGCACTTGGCCATCACATAGGTCTCTCAGTCCATCAGCTTGACTGTGGCCTGGCCAGCTTTCTTGAGGTGCAGCTTCCCGTACCAGGTGTGCATGTGCTTCCACCAGCCGATGAGGACCTCCAAAGTATAGCCCAGGCTCTCCGCCTTCTCTCTCCAAGCAGCCTGCTTCCTTTTGGTGTCTCTATAGAGCCTGTGTCCCTTCCACCAAAGATACTCGTTCTCCCTCAGCCATTCCAGCACCTCATCCTCATGTTCCTCTTCGATGGAGTCTTGCCTCCTCTCCCGTTCTTGTTCATGCGTATGCCTCTTCCTCCCTCTGGCAGGGCTATCTGGGCCCTCATCAGAGGGGCTTCGAGGTTGTAGGGGCTGCTCCACCACACCACCAGCAGCAGCAGCAACAACAACAGTAGCAGCAAAAGCAGAACCAGCAGGACCAGCAGCACCACCAGCACCACCAGCACCACCAGCACCACCAGCACCAGGATCAGCAGCAGCAGAGTAAGCACCAGCAGCACCAGCAGGACCAGCAGGACCAGGATCAGCAGCAGCAGAGTAAGCACCAGCAGGACCAGGAGCACCACCAGGACCAGGAGCACCAGGAGCACCACCAGGACCAGCAGGACCAGGAGCAGCGCCAGCAGAGTAAGCACCAGCAGAAGCACCAGCACCAGGAGCAGTGCCAGCAGAGTAAGCACCAGCACCAGGAGCAGCGCCAGCAGAGTAAGCACCAGCAGAAGCACCAGCACCAGGAGCAGCACCAGCAGAAGCTCCAGCACCAGAAGAGTCAGCCCCACCAGCAGAAGCCCCAGCAGAAGCAGAGTCAGGGCCAGGGGGTGGAATGGTGGCCCTGTCCTTCTTGCCAGGGCTGGCAGAAGATGGCACAGGCTTTCTCTTCTTCCCCATGGTTGTTGGCTGGAGATGTGTCTGGCAGCAGGTCTTTCCTCTGAATGGTGACCTGCTTGCGAGCTGCATCCTTTTATATCCACGGGGCTGATGGAATGCAACCTCCCCTCATGCGCATTGAATGCTTTGCATCCACTAGGCGTCTGCTAGGCATCTGCTAGGCATCCGCTAGGCATCCGTGATGCATTCACTCCTTCCGTTGCGTGTCCGCTTTGCTGTGCTCCCCCGGAAGCCCTACGGATGTGCCATCTGCTTCCATCCGCTTCCATCTGCTAGGCTTCCGTGGAGCATCCACTTAACATCCTGGCTACATCCTCTTCCCATCCGTTCCTTTCCATTGTTGTCCGCTCTGCTTATGCAAATTTGGGGCACTTTTGAGAGCGGATAACAACGGATGGAACATTTTCTCATCCGCTGTGTCCTTTTTACATACGTTTTGCATCCGTCGGCCTATGTGACAGGCCCTTAAGTCTTCTCATTATTTGACAGACTGATCCTTTTGGCCAGTCTTCATTTGAAACCTAGTTTGTCCATCATTTTTATTGCATTTTAATGACTTTCTGTAGAAAGTCAAGAAATCAACAGATTAGTTGTAATAACAAAGGTACCTTTTAACAGCCATCTGTATGTTTTGGGTACACATAATACAAGACTAGGCAGAAATCATTAATGTTTAGTCTTTAGGATTTAGTGGCTAACTGGAATAGACTGATAACACCTCTGTACTTCATCTTGCTTTAATGCTAGGCTCAGGAGGATCTCAAAAAGCAAAATCATGGAGATATTTGGAGACAGCTCACATATTTTGATACTTCACCTCACTTTTATATTGGAAGAGCTAATCTGATAAGTAAAGAGATTATTAACTGCACCAAGTTTGGACAAACTCTTCTAGGGAAGAGTTATTTTGCTATTACACCTGCAGCTCTTTCTCCATTATCCTCCCCCTCCTCCCCCTTGTATCCTCCACACACCTGCTAGTGCTAGTTATTTCCCCAGGGAGGGACTTACAACTTGGCCAGGCTGAATGGCTGATTGTAAGAGAGGATTAATATCTATCCAGAGGCTGGGATGAGATCATCAAATATGGTCTTATCCATGATGTTTGAATTTCGCAAACTTGTTGAGAGATACTTCTTTAAAAAAAGCAACCTATGTATCTCCATCCAATCTTGGTGTTTTCTTAGATAGCAATTTGAGAAATAATACATGACAGTTGCATTGGGAAAGGAGGGAAAACTTTAGCTGGAGAAAGACTGTAAATAATGGAGGAGCAGCCACTGATGAAGTAATTAAAAACATGGGATTCAGGAAACAATATCCTGTAATCATTACACTGCTAAGGTATCTTGATTGTACATGATCTTTTCAGCTAATCATGACATGTTTTCTGTTAATTTAGATGAATTTTCCTTGATCAGGCATTCTCTGGAACTATAGAGTCCAGAATGCTGGGAGCTGTAGTCCTAGCACACCTGGATAACATGTGATAGGGGAAATCAATCCAGAATCCAGTGGTCATTTCAGGACAGACCCAGCCAGAATAAGCAGTGCTGGACTTTAAGACCAAATTTCTTTCCCATATTCTGATCCTGTTGATGATGTTATCACTCTTGGTTAATTTATGAGCCAGGTCTCTCCATATCTTCCAATTTTGTACTATTTCTTTGAGTGTTTTTATGCTCTGGCTGGTGTCAGCTTTGATGGTGTCCAGCCACTGTGTTCTTTGATGGGCTGGTTTCCTTTTAGCACTTTTCAAACATAATGGCTTTCTCCAATGAATTCCTCCAAATGACTTGGCCAAAATAAAAGTTCATATGTTCTACCTGAAGTCTTTTCCCCAGCAGTAAACAAAACCCTTCTGTGTTTCTTCAGCACTTTGTTTTTTTAGATTTGCATATTCAGCTCTTTTGGAAAATAAACTCAATTATTTCTGTTTCTTGTAGTGTTCATATCTATTTAGAAAAAAAAGATCTAGGAGCTTTGGAAGCCAACCTGATCCTTAATAAGAGCTTTTCAAGGGGTTCCATGTGAGTCAATGGGATGTGAGACCTTGCTGTGGAACCAAGAGCATACATTTTGAAAGCCTCATATATTAATAAAATAATATAACTTTTCTACATAATAAAAGTTATCAGGCTTTTCAGCTGGAGGATAGGGTTGTATTCTAGCACATCTGGGAGATAACAGATTTAAAAAGTGTTACTTTGATTTACTAAATACTATGCTATTTGCGCACATAAATAAAACCAAGTGGGCTTTCCAGACACATTTCTGGTATTGGTCTATTTCTGTGTTGGAAGACAGAAAGTGGGAATGACCTCTTCCTTTTTAGGCTTTTCTAAACATTGTCACACCTTGGTTCACTCTAAAAGTAAAAAGGAATAGATCACATACAATCCCTTTCTCTCCAATCACTATGGTTTGAGACACATTTTACTATGGACTCACAAACTGTTTATTCTTTGAATGCAGTCTTCTTTGAATTGCATCTTCCCGTGAATGATCTTAAGACCATGTCACACTGAACCAACGGATGCAAAGAGGATGTAAAATGGACAAAAAACCTTGCCATCCGATTGAAAACGCGATGTACTCACTGCCTCCATTTGGCTTCCTCTCTATCTGTCCAGCATCTGTTTATGGACGTTTCATCCACTCCAAAAGTTTTGGGCTGCCTAAAACTTTTGCGCAGAAAATGTATCCAATTCGTCCGCTACGCATCCGCTACGCATCCATTCTGCATCTGTTACATGTCCGCTATATCCGCTAGGCATCCGTTACGTATCCGCACAACTCCATCCGCCCGGACGTGGGGACGAAGCGGAACGGACTGCTAATGTCTTTTAATAAAATTGTTTTTTTTTTTAGAGAAAACTATTTTTATAAGGAGGAATGTTTAAAAAAAAAAAGCAAATCAGAGAGGAATTTTTGAATAGATTTATTTCAGAGCAGATTGGTTTCTAACCTTGGAGTTCATACATTGTAGATAAGGCATGGTTTTATCCAAGGGTGGGATTCTACCAGTTTGCACCTATTCGCTAGAACTGGTTGTTCACATTCTAAGCAGTTTGGAGAACTGGTTGTTAGAAGAAATTATTGGCCTAATCCTGTAAGGAAAGCAAGAAGGAAACATTCTGGTGTTGCTTACAGAAACTGCCTCTCCGTTGACCCTTATTACATTCTTGGCAGGACTGGACTTCTTGTCTCAGGAACTTCTCTGTAGCTTTTTTTCCCTCCTTTGCTGGTACTTTGCTTGCGTGGAGTGACCATTCAAAGTTACAATGGCACTGAAAAAAGTGACTTATGACCATTTTTCATTCTTATAACTGTTACAGCATCCCCACAGTCATGAGAGGCCAGGTGAGGAGATGTATGCCTCGATGTGAGTGATATTGAATTGGCTATGCCCAGACAATAACATGACCACCAAGCCACACCCACCAACTGAGCCATGCCCACAGAACCGTTTGTTAAAAAATTTGAATCCTACCCCTGAGTGGCTGCTAAAAAGCCCAGACTCGGGTAAATGTTAATAGAATCAGCTTGGAGGAAGAATACATTCTGCAGTGGTAATTTAGAACATATCTTTGTGTTATCAATAAAGGAGAATATTTGTAGTTCATAGTAGAAATGAGGGTTAGGGTTAGGGTGCTCTCTGAGCTTGGTTGTTTTCTTGCAGATATTTCATTACCTAATCACCAGTACCCTGATGATGTACCTTGTTGGATATTGAACATCTGCAAGAAAACAACCAAGCTCAGAGGGCTCCAAGGACCCCTCATATCTTTGTGTACAGAACTCAAGTTGTCTTTAGTGGCAAGTTTTAGAAACAAATTGGCTATGCCTTGAGCAACCAAGAAAGAAATCTACACAGAATCTATAGCAAATATCACTTTACAGCTCCACAGTCCACACAAGATGGATGGTTAGAGATGTACTACTAAGATGTATAGCTTTTCCTTGCTTGGTCTCATTCAGGTAGAAGTTTTCCTCAATGATATTTCCATCCTCACATTTATGCATGAGCTCTGGCATCCAAAACTGGTTTTATTTATAGAACGAAATTTGCCAGGCTTGTATGGAGACATTACATGGGATTCAAAAGTAGATATTTTCAATTGGCTTACTATTCGCATCCAGATGCTCTGCCTAAAAAACTACCAGGAGACTTTTATTACCTCTGATGGAGCACTTGGCTTGATTTTAAAGTTTGACTGAGCTCCAAGCATCATATTACTTTTAGCAAAATATTATCCAAAATCATATTTCCCCACTTGCAACTTAAAATTCCAATACTTCTAAAGGATCGCTCAGGTTAAGTGTGCTTGAGGAATTCAATCTTTATGAATCTCAGTATGACTATAACCGATTTGCACCTTCTGGATTAATTGTGGGGGATGGGATGGGGGGCAAGGGGAGAGGTGAATGAAAGCTCTGCTAGGAACACAGGGCAAATTTAGCTGAGTTCCAGGCTGGCTCTTACGCATTTAATGGTTGATTTCTGTTTATGGTTGCAATGCTCTCGATCAATTAATTTTAACTTGCTAAAACATTAAACTAAACACTGAAATGTGTTCTAGTGACTAGCATATCTTTTTTTATATTCTAAAAATAGAAATATAATTGTAAAAGATTATGTACGGCAGACAGTTAGCAATTAAGTTCCCTGACAGGAGATGTTTCCTCTTCTAAGATGGTTCTACTCTTGTTTGTTCTGTATCTTCTGTGCCTATTGAAATATAGATAATATTTTTTTCGACCTGGTATCCTCCAGATGTGCTGGACAGAAACTTCAAAGTTGAAGATAGAAGTTGCAGTCCAACCCCACAGGATGGTAGCTGTTAGGGGACATTATCTAATACTGTCAATGAATTATAATGATTTAGAGATCATAGTGAACTATATTCATATATGAATAGATGGTGGATATTTAAAAATCCAAGGGGGTGGGGTGGGGGGTTATCTTCCACTTATGCACTTTTTAAGAAGTTTTCAGAGCTGTTATTTTTCTTTGGTAGATCATCCCTGTCATAAATGGAGAATCTTCCATTCTGTTCTTATCTTATGCTTTTATCATTATGAAAAATTGGGTAAGATCCCCATTTGTACCCAATGGACATTAAGAACTCATGGGCATGCCTTTCTCTCTAAGATCATTAATAAAGAAGTGATAATGAATGAAACATCTGTGGTGGCAGCTATGGACACACCTAGTAGGACATGTCAAATGTTTCAGCTTTCAATTTCCAAACCTTAGGGGTATTCAAAAGTTGTGACATGCCTTGGGGATTGTAAAGATATTTTGGTTACTTGAATATAATTTAGATGTGCTTGGTAAGTAACTACATAAATAATGTCATAACTTTTTAACACTTTTTGTTTCATTTAGATTTTCCCCACTCCTTTACAACTGAAAAAAAAATTCATTTATTATTTATTTATTTGTCAAGCAAGTATTAGATAACAGGTATAAGTATAAACATGGTTATGAATACATGAAATGGATACAAATAAAAAAGAAACAATCGGACAGGGACAGTAGGCATAAATGGTATGAATCAAAACAATCTCTCTGTTGGAATGGATTATATAGATAATCAAGGACATTCGGGAGATTCTGGACAATCAAAATGTCACTGCAGGTGAAGATAAGAATTGACCCAAGACCTCCCTGTGTCATTGAGGAGCTCCACATACATATCCTCATTATTCACTCTAAAGAGTGTTGCCAATCTCTTGTCCCCAACCATATTTGTAGGAGCATCTTTGCAGGTAGGAAGTTTGAATTAGCTTAAGATATCCTTAAAGGGTTTTTCTTGTCCTTTGCCTTGTCCTTTGCCTTGAATTCCAAAGCTGCATTCTTTTTGTCCTTAAGTTGAGCTTGACTCCTGGTTCAGCATCATCTATGCAATTTTCTCTGCAGTGTTTCTGAAGTGCTTTGTTTCTGCAGTCTTGGAGGGAGGTCTTTTGGCATTCAAGTCTTGCTAACAGCCAAAAGATTGCCATATATCAAATGAGGTATATATCAACGTAAATGCGGAAACCTTGCAATCAATTATTTGGCAAAGATGCCATCTGGATTATCTACTAAAAGTGAACACATAATGACCTGAAATTCTATAAGATAACTCAATTAATCTATACTCTCTCTCTCTCTCTTTCTCTCTCCCTGCAATGGTCTCCATTGGTCCCTGGGGTTAGTGCATTTCAATATATATATTAAATGTGTCCATTATGTCAACCAGCCTGGGCTGATAGTTTCAGTTGGCTGCAGATCACAGCAAGAAGTTCTATAGTACTAACTCTGATAGTAAAAGAATGGAAAGACTGTCTTGCTCCTAGGAATTCACAAAATAAAGGAAAGGCCAATGACCTGTTCATATTTTTATACCCAGCATGGAGAGACATCTAGCGGCTGATTAGTGTATAGCCAAAAAAAATCATTTTGTCCTGCAAGATGCTTCCCATTAGCCTATGCTATCCCAAGATGTTGCTGTTTTTATCTGCAACATGTCAAAATCTTTTCCATTCAATTGGCATTTAACACAAACAACTTTCTGGTGCCTCTTTCAAAACCCGCTTGATCGCTTGCTCCAATATAGACTAAACTCAGTTGTTACAAACTTGGAAGAAAACGTTTATGGCATGTAGTACTGAAGCTTGACTAGCACTGATGATGTTACCTAGTTTGGGTAATGAAACATATGCAAGAAAAGAATTAAGCACCAGAGAGCACCAAGGACCCTTCCTTTCAACTCTGAACTACAAATATTATCCTTTATGGCTGTCATCATTTGCCAAAATCTACCACTTTAAAGTAACAAGTAAATAGAGAGCCTTCAAATGCAGGTTCTTGATTTGGTTAAAAACTTTATTATTTGGGCTATTCAGATAAATCTGCTGGTTCTAAATTACTCTCCTAACTAGATATTGGTTATGTTATTTGATGGGAGAGCGGCAGATTGAGATGGCTTCCAGAAATCAATTTCATCAGGCAGATTCAAACAATTTATAAGAAATTCAGGCACTGTCTCTTACATGTCATCTTCTGGCTTTGTCCACCTTTTATCTTTCTATTTTATCAGGACAGAAAACTATAAGTGGCCTTTTATCTGTATCATATTGTGCTCATCACAAATTTTATTAATTTTATTTATTTGATTTGTCAATCGCTTACAATATAATAGGTATAGGTACAAACATGAGTAAGAATACAGAAAATAGGTACAATTAAATGGGGACAATAGGACAGGGACGGGAGGCACAATGGTGCATTATGCACGCCCCTTACAGACTTAAATAAATAAATAAATGTTTTATTATTCCTGGTATATCTTTCAAATTAATCTCTTCAGTGTCCTCCAATCTCAGAATTCCAAATTGTTGACACACATTCTTAATTTATAATGTTTAAGAATGTTAAATAGCAGTTTAAGAAGCAGTTGTATCGCCAGAATGATTTCGAAGAGAAACAAAGGCCCAACCAGCTTAGATACATCAACTTCCAGAAAGGCTCATCAAATCTTACCCATTCTCCACAGAAATTTCAGACAGCCTGAAGTTCCAAAAATACTCCAAATAGTAGAATTATTGGGAGTCAGGCAGCATACAAATGCAAACCATGTCCTCCTCCTCCTCCTTTTGTTATGATGCCTAAATCAACTTCTGATAGAAGATAAACATTTCACAGAAGGACCTTGAAAGTCTTGATTTTGCTATGTGTCTGTCAGGAATTTGTCCAGAGATGCCTGATTGCAGATCAGGTATGGTGGAAAGAAGAGAAAGATCTGAAACTGATTAACATGGGTGCATTGTTAGTCCACCTGGCAACACTACACTTTCAAAATAGGATGTAGGTTAGTCAGATGTCTCCCTGTACTATGTATTTTCTTTATTAATTCAAGTAATTGGATTGCCTATTTCACTCTATATCAGGGATCTCCAACCTTGGCAACTTTAAGCCTGGAGGACTTCAACTCCCAGAATTCTGGGAGTTGAAATCCCCCAGGCTTAAAGTTGCCAAGGTTGGAGACTCCTGCTCTATATGACTAATCATATGTACAAATAAATGTAAACATTGTAGTACAGACAAGACTGTAAAATCATACTGATTTTTAAGTGCTTAGGAGAAGGGCCAGTTCTATTATAAGGCAGAATGAGATAGCTCTCCCATTTGACTGTCCTAAATTGGTAACCATTTGTTATTTGTATATGGACAAGTGAGCTTTTCTTTCCCATGTACTGAAATAATTTCCCTGATGTAGACTACGCTGCCCCTTGACCTGGGACATGAATGCCTTTTTCCTTTGCTAAAGCCCATGTCACACTGCACCAACGGATGCAAAGAGGATGTAAAACATTTTTAAAAGCTTGTTATCCGTTGGAAAACGCTATGCATCCGTTGTGTACTCACTGCATACGTGTTTTATATGCTCTATCCTTTGAGCATCCGTCCACTGAGATTTCATCCGCTCAAGAAGTTTTGAGCTGCACAAAACTTTGTGAACGGATGAACTTTCCACTGTGTACGATGTAAATCCATGTCATACGAGCAACAAACGTTCTATGTCTGTTTATCATCCGTTAAACGTCCGCTGTATCCTCTCTGCATCCTCTGGGCATCCCCTCAACTCACATCCACTGCAGCTGAAAATGGAAAGAGGGAGGAAACAAAAGGTACACAGAACGTCTACACAGCTTTAGTAGCATGGAAATAGAAAGGATGAGCAATGAACGGTTTGCATCCTATATACAACCTCTAGGCTTCCTATGAATATCCCTTTAACATCCCTGCTACATACTACACACGTCCGTTCTTTTCCTTTCTTTTCCGTTCTGTTTATGCAAATTTTCACCACTTTTTGGAATGGATGACAATGGATGGAGCAACCCCCCCAAATTTCCTAGTCCGCTGTGTCCTTTTTGCATACATTTTGCATCCCTCGGCCAGTGTGACCTAGCCTTTAAAAGAAATTTAAACAGCTTTGTAACATTAATTGTGGCTCCTTCTAAGAGATCCAAATGCAATTTCTTTTTTTTTAATTATTAGGATTGTCATAATGTAAAATGCCAATGAAAAAAAAGATATTAGGGAAATGGAAAAGAAAAAAAGAGAAAGAAGTGTTCAGTAAAAAGGGAAAGAAAGAAAGAAAGAAAGAAAGAAAGAAAGAAAGGAAGGAAGGAAGGAAGGAAGGAAGGAAGGAAGGAAGGAAGGACAGAAAGAAAAGAAAGAAAGAAAAAAGTATTGAGTTCCAATGTTTTTCAGCACAGTGAAATACAAAATTGAATTGCAGCCTCAACTTTTTACTTTACTTCTAATATCAAGCAAGTACTAGTCGTTCCTATAACAACAAACTCAATCACCAAAGCCTAAAGTCAAGATTTTATTTTATATATATATATTTTGTCTCGAGCACCAAATTCAGAAGCAGTTTCCATGTAAAAATAAAGCTGGATATATTTTCTTTAATTAAAACAGTCAATTTTGCCATCTCTGCCAGCTCCATAACTTTTTTCATCCATTCTTCTCTTGTAAAATTGAGGTATCTTTCCATTTCTGGCCCTAAAGAGTTCTTGCTGCAGTCACCATATACAAGAACAACGTTCCAAATATTTTTTCCAACTCTTTATCCAATAATCCTAAAAGAAAAGCTTGTATTCTTTTGCTTGATACCAACTCCAACAAAAATGAAAGTACCTTAAGATCCATATTTAATTTCTATTCTTCTACTCCTCTGCTCCCCATATGTACAAGTTTAGTTTAGTACAGCCTTCAGTATTAGAATTCTTCTTGGGATGCCATTAGAATATATTCTTTCAGGGTACCAGTTTTCAGTATTATTCTTACTGTAAAATTATGGAGTACTATTTTTTTGAAGGCTTAATATTGCCAATCTTTTAGTTAGAAATATAGTGTGGTTCTAGATTGGTATAGTCTCCTGAAGAAAGATGTGGCTCTCCAAACAGTGTGGTAGAATGTAGAGAGTTTCCACTCCACTTCCAATCTTTTGCTAATTTTATTTAATTACCGATACAGCTATTGATTTCAAGGTGGATATAACAGTCTTACCAAGTCACAAGAGAATGAATGGCATGTGTTTAAATTCCATATGTTGATTAAAACTGTCAGGGGTCACAGGTGCAAAGTTGAATGAAATTTCCACTCCAGTTTTCTGGAAAATAATGATTAGAAAATGCATCCAGGCTAAATTCAGATGGCAGAAAAGTAGGGCAGGAAATATTTGTTTCTCCTGATTTGTCTCATTTAATTATATGAGTTTACATTATAGGTAATTTTACTCATGTTCAGCAATGGAACTAGTAATCCAAAGAGTAAACAATAGCAGGTGAGCATTTCACAAGTAGAGTTTGCTCACTCCACTGAGACACACACAAACACACACTTTTTCAGTAACAGAAGCCTTTGTTGGTCAGAAATAGTGGGGGGGCTTCCTCCTCCTCCACCACCACTGCAGATGTGTTTTTCTACCTACAAACAACTTATTTTACTTAGAAATGGCTGGATAAATGATACATTACATTAGAGATCATACAATGGAAACATGGGCCTTGGATCCTGTCCCATCACTGTTATATTAGCTGGGTTTCTAGGAGTTTTAGGGCCTCAGTATTCAGTCTTGTATAAAACTGAGTCTTCGGACACCTTTGGAAAGATTGCTGTGTCCCAGCCACTTCCCCCTTTTCAACAAACATGCAATGCTTTCACCCAAGTTCCAGATCACAACAGTTGAGTGGAGATAAAGGCTCCTATTGGGTGTCTATGGAGAAACACAAAGATTAAGTACTCCTACCTCCTCTCTCTTGTTTCTCTTCACAATTACTCTTCTCACAAGTGCTTGTTGCAAAGGTGGGCCATAGTTTCTTTCCTCCACACATGGCCATAATCAGTGAGTAGAAGAAACACGAATCTTCAATGTGTTGCAGCCAGTGGTTGGATTCAGATCAACCAGTTCATCAAACTGCTCAGAAAGTTAACAACCGGTTCTCCCGAAGTGGTGTGAACCAGCTGAATCCCACCACTGGTTGCAGCCAAGTTCAGTTCCAAGACTTTGGTGCTTGGAATTCAATTTCTTGGTATGTAACAAATTGGAAGAATTAATTCTGGCAGCTTAGAGACTATGATAGATGACACTGATAGCGAGAGGCCAGATCCAACATCAAAATGACAAAGGAGAAAATCATCGCTTGAATCCCAAACAAGCAGAAAGTATCCATAAGCGGCTCAGACAGACACCTCGCAGACAATTCGCATGGCTATAAGAAGGGTTGGAGGCACAACGTAATCAGGCTTACAAAATTCTGTTATTATAGTCAGTCTTGGGAAAAGTAGCCTTAGCCTTCCTGTGGAGTTGATTCTTGGTCTCATCTACTTGGTGGCGTTGACAGGCAGAAGCATCTTAGATCTTTTGCAGCAATAGCAATAAGAACCTCTTTCAGGCTAGCTTCCCTTTTATAGTATTTGTGGACTCAGAGACAAGAAGGGGATGGCTAGTACTAATAGAATAATTGCCATGTCATTTGCTGTTATAGATCTCTGGAGGTAAAGGGCATATTCTGTAGAATCGGTGGCAGCAGAAGAGACAGCGGGAATGTTTTATTTTCCACATCATTCCTAATGCAGCTCTTTGCTGATTGTCAATGTACAATGTCTGGATAAAATAAAGAGACACACGAAAAGAAAAGGGAAGGGAATAAGAAATGAGAGGCTCATCTTCCCTCCTGGCAATCTCAGCTATTGAAAATCTTGCCTGATCCCATTTATTTGTTCATCCGTATTTCAACTCAGGTTCCTCATATGTCTTTTTTGACTACATGTCTCAGCTTTATCATAGAATGACCTCTCTGCTTCTTCCATATAGAAGAATGTACATTAGAAAGAAGACCGGAAGAATTTTTTTAAAATTAGGTTAAAATGGGATGCAATCCAGTTTGGCTTTAGCTCTGCAAGAAGTAAACTAAAACGTGACAGAGAAGATTGTCGCCATTTTTCTCTCTCTTCAAACCTAAGTGCTTTCATCCCACCTGGATTGGACCTCAACAGTAGTGGGCTTCAAAAATTTTCATTACCGCTTCTGTGGGCATGGCTTAGTGGACGTGGCAGGGGAAGGATACTGTAAAATCTCCAGTCAGAAGTGATATTGCCAGTTCTCTGAATTACTCAAAATTTCTATTCTCCAGAACTGGTCAGAACCTGCTGAATACTACCTCTGGACCTCACCAGTATTTCTACTACTTGCAAATAGCACTGTAATTAAGCTCAGCTAGTGAACAGGCTACAATGTGGGATCAAAGGGATATGGAGTTGAGTACAGAAGACACATGTGGAACTATCCAGAATATTTGTAGCCCCACATGTTTAGGCAACAGTAGTTCAATGGACAACTAGAAGTATGCTTCTACAGCCAGAAAAGGGAGAAAGACAAGAATAGGGAGCAGTGATCTGGGTCATATTAGAATTATTTTATAGGAGGAAAGCAAAAAAAGTCAGATGCACTGATGAACTAAGCTGCAGCTCACAAAACCTTATGTCTTTTAATAAAATTGTTTTTTTTTTAGAGAAAACTATTTTTATAAGGAGGAATGTTTAAAAAAAAAAAAAGCAAATCAGAGAGGAATTTTTGAATAGATTTATTTCAGAGCAGATTGGTTTCTAACCTTGGAGTTCATACATTGTAGATAAGGCATGGTTTTATCCAAGGGTGGGATTCTACCAGTTTGCACCTATTCGCTAGAACTGGTTGTTAACATTCTAAGCAGTTTGGAGAACTGGTTGTTAGAAGAAATTACTGGCCTAATCCTGTAAGGAAAGCAAGAAGGAAACATTCTGGTGTTGCTTACAGAAACTGCCTCTCCGTTGACCCTTATTACATTCTTGGCAGGACTGGACTTCTTGTCTCAGGAACTTCTCTGTAGCTTTTTTTCCCTCCTTTGCTGGTACTTTGCTTGCATGGAGTGACCATTCAAAGTTACAATGGCACTGAAAAAAGTGACTTATGACCATTTTTCACTGTTGCAGCATCCCCACAGTCATGAGAGGCCAGACGAGGAGATGCGTGGCTCGATGTGAGTGATATTGAGTTGGCCATGCCCAACCAATAACATGACCACCAAGCCATGTCCACCCAGTCACATGACCACCAAACCACGCCCACCAACTAAGCCATGCCTACAGAACTAGTTGTTAAAACATTTGAATCCCACCTCTGGTTTTATCATCCATCAAAAAATTAAAATCTCACTAGCTTCTTGAATGACTTAGCAGCAGTTGTAGTTCATAATATCCTGAATATAAAACTGTTTACAGGATGGGGAAATTCCCACCATCTCCTTTGGTTGTTCATTGCATCGCATAAGAAAACATTGCAATCTGTTGGCACTCAACTGTCTTCAACAGAGAGCAGAAATCCCCACTCACCTTCTTAGACTGAGATCAGTTTGAAAATGACTTTTCCAAGCTTCCTGGAGACTGAGAGGGAGCTAATAGGAAGGCTTCCCTCCAAATTGTAAAAAAAAAAAAAAAAGAGGAATAACAAAAGCTGTGAGGTAAGGTAAACAAAAGAACTGAGTTTCCTTCTAACAATCTACTATGCTGCGATGGCACTGGAATTTTCTCTACATCTGGAAGATTTCATACTGGAACAATTCAAAGAGGAGCAAGGAAGTAATCTCTGGGGATAAATTATAGGGTTAACAAATATTAGTTGTAGCTAACAGTCAAACTATACACTACCCTACATACATTCCATGCAGCTAACTAGCCTTTGCAGTAGTATTAATATTGGTTCCAGTCCAGATTGGGTTAATTTAACCCACCCACCCCATCATCTCATTTTACAATCCCTTGACTTTCAAGGAACATTTTAAAATATATTTCAGTTGCTATTCAGCACTTTAATTGGCATGTAGAAGGGGATGTTTCTTACAGTCAATGCATTTGTCTAGAATCTTGAATCTGAGCTGTAGAATTGTTAGGCACATCTTAAGTGATATGCATGAAGAAGCCTTTTGATCAAGACAACATCAAAAACCACTTCAAGTCTTTTGGCAATCACCATGCCATAAGGCATTAGTCCAGTTGCTTGTGTACCTGTTGTGAATTTTCACTCACAGACAGTGTTTCCAGCCCTGCGCAAAACATCAAAAGTTTCATTTCTTCTTGCATTTGAAACAGCTTCTTTCTATGGCCTCTAATTCCACACTAACCTAGACAACAAAATTGCACACAATCATGACTTGATTTTCTCCATTGGAACAGGCCCAAGTTGGCTGAAATATTTAGCTGAATCCCAGCCATTGAGATTCTGTTGTAATTTGAACAGAAAATGTACACAAGAATGTGCTATTCCTCATCTTATAAGCATGCTGACCCATGGTTAGCTGCTATATTAAAATGTTGTTTATCCAAATCCCATGCTTGAATCTTTTTATAAATTAAGGAGGTTTTATGAGAAATGTCATAATTATCCCTCTAATTTGATTTCCCTCCAGAACCACCCATATCCCTCACACACACATTTGCAAACAAGAGTCCACCTGTTGAGGTAATTCCCCATTAGGAGAATGAGCGCATACAGGGAGATGTAGTGAGAGTAGTGTTTGAATAATACACAAATAGCACACAGATACACTGTACAGTTAATGTAAGTTTTTACTTTCAATAAACATGTAAGCAAAGTTCACACACAATCCAAGTCAATTCATAGTTAAATCAGTCAGTGTTCATTTCATGGATAATTCCAATATCAAAGTCCAGTATCAAAAACAATTCAGTAACAGACTTACATCAAATCCAAGAATAACAGTCAATAAGAAAAAATGGAGGAATGGCAACTCTTTCCAACAGAAGGAAACAGAGACTCACTCACTTCACTGAGACTCTTCTAAGACTTCCTGAGACTAAACAACCCAGGTTTCTGGCTCCATCATATGGCCGTTTGCGGAACCACACCCAATTACAGTTTTTGCATGCTCTTGAAGAGACAGTATTAAAATGTCTATTCTGGTTTATATATTTCTAACCCAAATAACAGTTAGGTGACTCACATTCTTAACACCACCATTCACAAAATATTATTTAATAATATATGAGTTCACATTAATATTATTTTAATAGTTAATATATTGTTTAACATTACATTATATTCTGATGTTATATATTCTGATTAACAGGAATTAAAATAAATTTAAAGAAACCTACCAGGGTAAAGGTCATTTTTGGCTTCTGATTATAACTGGGATAAGAATTTTGGTTGTAAGTCAGATATGATGTTTAAAGTATAATGACACTGCCAATGAGCAGTGTCATAACATAAAAACTTGGTGTGAGTTTCATGAGCCCCAGCTTGGTCTAGTGGTAAAGGCATCAGACTAGAAAGTGGGAGATTATGAGTTCAAGTTCTGCCTTAACCAAGAAAGCCAGCTGGGTGAGTTGCAGAGGTGGTATTCAGCAGGTTCTGACCAGTTCTGGAACTGGTAGCAGAAATTTTGAGTAGTTGGGAGAGTCAGCAAATCCCAACTCTGACTGGAAATTTTTCAGTATCTTTCCCCTGCTATGCCCACCAAGCCATGCCCACAGAACCAGTAGTAAAAAAATTTGAATCTCACCACTGGTGAGTTGGGCCAGTTCCTGAGTCCAACTCACATCACAGGATTATTGTGGGGAGAATAGGAGGAGGAAGGTGTGTTGGATATAGTCAGAGGTGGTATTCAGTAAGTTCTGACCAGTTCTGGAGAACTGGTAGCTGAAATTTTGAGTAGTTTGGAGAACTGGCAAATACCACTCTGACTAGCCCCACCCCCATCTATTCTCTGCCTCCTGAGTCCCAGCTGATTGGCTGGTCTTCTTTTGTTGCCCTGCACAGGAGAATGAAGTTGAAAAGCAGGTTAGCAGGGTGTGGAGGGAATGGGATTTTACAATAATGTTTCCCCTGGAGTGGGGAGAGGAAATGGAGACTTTACAGTAACCTTCCCCTGCGATGCCCACCAGGCCACACCCACCAAGCCACACCATGCCCACACCATGCACACCCACAGAAGTAGTAAAAAAATTTGAATTCCATCACTGGTCACAACCTTGAGTCACTTGTAAAAACAATGAATGAGTAATATAAATTGTTGTCATTGTCATCATCATAATCATTTTCCTAGCGTTATTCCTGCAGGTGCAGGGTCCAATTTTCAGATTGTCGAACTCCATTTTGAATGACCAAATGCAGTATCCAAGTCATGTCTGCAGTTTGATGGAGATGACTGTAGCTCCTTTGGTTGTGACAAAAATACCTGACTAACTGGCTTGGCACCTGGGCATGATATTGGAAAGATGGAATATAAATAAAATAATAAAACAATAGTAAAAATAGTAAATAGTAAAAATGAGGAGGCATATGAAAAATCTTTCCCAAAAGAGAGAGAGAGGGAGAGGGAGGGAGGGACGGAGGTAGAGAGAATAAGAATTACTAACAAATGTTATAATAGGTTATAATATACAGTTTATCAAGTGATGAATGCACTTGTTCCCACTATATCCCTGAAACAGAACTGTCATGCAAGTAAATTTCCCAAGATGCGAATAGAACATTACTACTTCCTTGGATATGGGGGAGGGAGATATCCTCAGGTGTGAATTGAAAAATTCAGCAGCAAGTACCAGTCTACTAAATGTTATCATACACTGCTACAAATTATCATTTTATAGAACGGAGCAGAGACTGATGCCATTTTCCTTACAAATTATGCTAATTAGGAGTAAGAACTGCTCATTGTGTAGTGGTTGGTCTTGCCTACTAAGTGGACTTTCAGGAAATAGCCATTTCCATCACACTATGTACAAACCTATCCAGGGAGAGCAGCAGATCTATATAAATATTAACGATAATATTCCAAGCATCAGCAAAACTTAATTTCTGCAACAGAAATCTGTGTGTCTCTTTGAGAGGTAGCCAGATTGAAGATAGCTGCAGCAAAAGAGATGGACAATATTTCCTCTGCCAATTGCTAAAAGCTTTTTTTCCCACAGTATGAAACTGCCAAGTGCTATCCTTTTGGGATATGGCTTAGTCATGCTGGGGTCAACTACTTTGACATATTACTGGAATTCTGACAAGGTATGGAAAAGTTGTATCTCCCACCTCACTCACTCTCTCTCTCTCTCCTTCAGACACATACACACACACAAACACTTGTGCTCTTCAGGAATCCATGGGCTACACAGTGGCAATGCACAGATTGCCAGGAAAAAAAAAGGTTTATGTCAGTAGTGCCTGCATAATACATGGTCTTTTAGGTGGTCTTGACACCCGTGCTTTAAATGAAATTAATGGGAACTTAAATTTTGTTCAATGCAGTTAATATGGTTGTTGCTCATTTATTTGATAATTTCCTAATTTAAATTTCAACAGCGCTTCTGATGGCATGTTGAGAGCCCTGTTCCAGGACTTGAAGTCTGGTGGCTCCAGGACTGCAGATGGATGCAAGCTTCAGGAATGGCAAATATTGCAATGTTTGAATGGAGAAAGGATTATGAACAAGAGCCAAAGTTTTATTTTCTGATACCTTCGTGTTTTTTTTTAAATTCTGCATGATTGAAAAACAGTTGCTGCCTTTTTTTATATACATAATCAAAACCAGAATAACTTCAGTCTTTGGAGGATATTCATCTGCATCTAGAAACTTAGAGGGCTCTGTCCTCCTTTATCCTACCCTCTGTTTATCTATTAATTCAACTCTTCTTCATTAATTTAAAAAATTGTGATCCCATGGTATCCTGTTTTATCAGTGCTTAAATCATGAGAACACAAACCATTCTCTTTTTCTGACATTACTAAAAGCTACCTAAATGGGAAGTAGAGTATCTCCATATATAGCCCCATGTGTTTGGGAAATGGCATTTGCATGCCTAGCTCCATGCAAACACAGGTGGTTCCTACCTGTGTGGGAACCTTTGTGGAGACAACTGTTTACCTGTATGGCCTTTGGGAAGAGATATATCATGACTCAAAATGAGGAAGCCTAAAAAAATAACATGTCAAAACTATCATATTTGAACCTCATAGAATGAATGGCCTTTCAAAGGAGAATGGAATATATCTGCTCATTCATCCAGATCTAAAAAAACACACATAATATCATTTATATTGTGAGGACCAAGGAATGAAACCATTTTTCCAGAAATACCAGTAGTCCTTGACTTACAATCATAATTGAGCCCAAAATTTCCATTGCTAAGCAAGATAGTTGTTCAATCAGTTTTGCCCCAGTTTACAACCTTTCTTGCCATAGCTGTTAAGTGAAGCACTGCAGTTGTTAAGTTAGTAACTTTGCTTCTCAGAAGTTCAAAAAATGTGATTGCATGATCCCAGGACATTCAACTGTCATAAATATGAGCCAGTTGCCAAGTATCCAAATTTTGATCACATGGGGCTATGGGGATGCTGCAACAGTCATAAGTGAGAAAAATGGTCATTAAGTCACATTTTTCAGTGTTGTTGTACCTTTGAATGGTCACTAAATGAATGCTTATAAGTCAAGGACTGTAAAGGATCCCTTGGGACCTGACTTGTAAATTATTTCAAGTTCCCCAACATGGAGAGGCAGATATATAGAATAGATTTTTCACCTTAGACTTCCCCAATCATCTTACAGAGCACTAAAAGAGGTTTGAATAGGACCTGTATTACCGGACAGTGTAATTCTATAGAACAATTTAATTTCTCTTCGTTGACTGGGCTAACATCCAAAGCATTAGAAGAAGTGGAATTATTGATAAATGGGAGACTATTTATATAAGGCACAATCTAATAATCCTAAGCAGTTTTAGGTCTCATTTAATTTACAGTGAAAATCAAGCAGCAGTATGGCCAGATTATACTTGAATTCTGTGAGAAAAAATGCTACTGCCATGCCAACAGAGAAGCTGCCATGTGATATTCAGAAGTGAAGGAGGAAGACAGGTTGTAGGAGAAGGTCGGAAGTGGGGAGAAATGGCAGATACACTCCCAATATTTGTGAAGATACTTTCCCTTTTCTCATTCACACATATATCAAGGACAACTCAACAAAGATTCTTCATGTTCTATTGTCATATTAGGCACCTTCCCATATCAGGTGTGTGTCAGCCTTCAAGATCTTCTACTATTGCTTTGCATCTTTCGACTGCCATAAGCAATGGGGGGAGGAAGGGAAAGTCTGGGAAGTGAGCTGGAGGTGTTAAATT
>BLBF01000004.1:19610126-19622205 GCA_015471245.1 Laticauda colubrina | reverse complement strand
TAGATAGATAGATAGATAGATAGATAGATAGATAGATAGATAGATAGATAGATAGATGATAGATAGATAGATAGATAGATAGATAGATAGATAGATAGATAGATAGATAGATAGATGTGTGTGTGTGTGTGTGTGAGAGAGAGAGAGAGAGAGAGAGGGAGGGAGGGAGGGAGGGAGGGAGGGAGAGAGAGAGAGAGAGAGAGAGAGAGAGAGAGAGAGAGAGAGAGAGAGAGAGAGAGAGAGAGACTGTTTGTGGCCTTCTAATTCTTTCTTCCATCCCAAATTAATTAACAAAATGCTTTAAATTGATTGCATAATTTCTGCATTTCAACAGAATAAACAAGTAGTAAAATTAATGTGTTTAAAAGGCTCTCTCCATTCTCCAAAATAAAAGTTTAAAGAAAGCTCTGTCCCACTTATTTCAGCTATGGAGGAAATAATGGGGAGGGGGGGAAACATGCAGTGCCCATTTTTGAAAAGATTATTTAACCATAGTTAGAAGATTAATGGGTCTTAACTGCATTCCTTTATCCAGATAGTTGCTGTTCTTAGTTTTGACAAAACATTTTCATGGAACTAATCAGTAGCATTTCCAAGTGCTTTCATATTTGCTGTAATTTTTATATATATATATATATATAATCTCAGTCTTTCCTATAATAATTTATAAGTAGATGGTATTCCAATATTAGGTATCAGTTAGGTGATAACAATAGAATTGTTACAGAATACAGAATAATAGAGTTGGAAGGGACCTTGAGGGTCATCTAATCCAACTCCTTACTCAAGCATGAGATCCTATACCATTCTAGGCTATCCAATCTCTTCTTAAACCTCTAGTAATAGAGCTTCTGGAGGCAAAGCTGATTGATTGTTCTCACTGTCAGAAAATTTCTCCTTAATTCTAGATTGTATCTCTCTTTGATAAGTTTCCATCCATTACTTCTTGTCCTGCCCTTAGGTGATTTGGAGAATTGGTTGACCCCTTTTTCTCTGTGACAGCCTCCAAAATATTGGAAGATTACTATCCAGTCCTTTTTAATTAAACATACCCTGTTCTCACAACTGTTTCTTGTATAGTTTAGCCTCCAGTGCCCTAATGATTTCTGCACTCTTTCTAGAATCTCAACATCTCTTTTGTATCATGGTGATCAAAAATGGATGCAGTGATCCAAATGTGGTCTTACCACTGCAACATAAAGCAGTAGCAACAGTTCACAGGATCTTGATACTATCCCTCTGTTGATGCAACCTAAGACACATTAGCTTTTTTGGTAGCTGGAGCACATTGCTAGCTGATACTTAAGTTTGGTCCACTAGGATACCAAGATCCCTCTCACAGTTACTACTGTTGAACCAGGTACCACCTGTTCTATACCTGTCCATCAGTGAAACTGAGAAGAAAGTATTTCTCCTATAGACAAGGGTGGGCTGTTACCAGTTTGCCCCGGCAAACTGGTAGCTAATTTTATTATTTTTAATGACTGGTTCGGCAAACTGGCAAATCACACCCCTGGCTGGCCTTGCCCACCCTGCCCCACTCCTCCAAGAAGTCTCCACACAGCCTGTTTTGGATGCTAGATAAGTGCAGGGCCTATATGGAGGCTCAAGGAGAATGAAAATGGGCCTCCTGGAAGGTTCAGAAGACCAGAAATGGTCTTCTTTCTTGCCTCCAGAGGGCCTCCAGAGCCTGAGGAGGCCATTTTTGCCATCCTAGAGGCTCGAGGAAAGCCTTCAGAGCCTGGGGAGGGCAAAAATCAGGGGTGGGATTCTATTTTTTTAACAACCAGTTCTGTGGTCATGGCTTGGTTGGTGGGCATGGCTTGGTGGTCATGTGACTGGGTGGATGTGGCTTGGTGGTCATGTTATTGGTTGGGCATGGCCAACTCAATATCACTCACATCGAGGCACCATCTCTTCGCCTGGCCTCTCATGACTGTGGGGATGCTGCAACAGTCGTAAGTGTGAAAAATGGTCATAAGTCACTTTGTTCAGTGCCATTATAACTTTGAATGGTCACTCCACACAAGCCAAGTACTAGCAAAGAGGGAAAAAAACTCCAGGGAAGTTCCAGAGACAGGAAGTGTAGTCCTGCCGAGAATGTAATAAGGGTTAATGGAGAGGCAGTTTCTGTAAGCAACACCAGAATGTTTCCTTCCTGACAGGATTAGGCCAGTAATTTCTTCTAACAACTGGTTCTTGAACTGCTTAGAATGTTAACAACTGGTTCTAGCGAACAGGTGCAAACTGGTAGAATCCCACCCCTGACAAAGATTCCCCCCTGCCATCATGCAGGAGGCCAACTAGGCCATGCCCACCCAGCAACTGGGCAGAGAACCAGTTGCTAAACATTTTGAAGCCCACCCCTGCCTATAGAACACAGAATTCATATCAATAAAAAGATTCATTCTGGCAAAGGGACAGTTTATATAGACAGCCCTAACATTGAGTAATCTGAGGCCGTCATCTCGGGAATTAGATGCTGAATGCTGCAAATGTGAAGGAAAGAGAAAAGGACAACCTGCAGCAAGGTGAATGGACTCAGTTACAGTAGCAATGTGTGCAACATTGGCAGACCTGAAAGACCAGGTAAGGGACACTTTATGGAGAAAATCTATGCGACTGCTAAGAGTTGATACTGATGATACATAATCAGTCAATGCTACAAAGCGATGGGGAAATGTCTGGCAATAAGACCTCTATCTATTGTGTCCTTGCATCCTGAAGTGACTTTTAAGTCAGAACATTCTCTTTGGGCATCCAAATGACTCCTAAATACAAAGTATGGACAGATGTAGAGCAGAAAAATGAGAGCGGAAGAATTTCCACCTGTTTTGCGAGCCTGCACCCTCAGCCTTTAAACAGCAGCATTTTTCAGCCTGATTCAGCAATCCACCCTTTTCTTTCAAATCACTTTTCTCATGACAAATGTCACCTGTTAATAGTTCTGTGGTTCCTAGGTGCTGCCATAATGAAAGAAGCTGGGCTAAGAAAAGGTGGGAAAATTGAAACACCATGAAACAATGAAAAGACTGATTCTGGCAAGAACAAAAGGATTTGTTAGAGCCCTGTCAATAGGAATTTTGAGAGAACTTTGAAATACATTCTTGCCCACCGTAATTTAAAAGTTCCCCAATGTTTTATTTGCCTGTCTGTTCATTTTTGCAAGGTATCCATTCAGTGGTGGGATTCCAAAAATTTTACTACCGGTTCTGTGGGCGTGCATTGGTGGGCGTGGCAGGGGAAGGATACTGTAAAATCTCCAGTCAGAAGTGGTATTTGCTGGTTCTCCGAACTACTCAAAATTTCCACTACCAGTTCTCCAGAACTGTTCAGAACCTGCTGAATACCACCTCTGTATCCATTAATTAACAATTCCCTTAGCAAGGTCTTTAATTTCAGACAAATGGTTAGCATTTTTTAAAACAGATTGGTGCCATCCACAAGCCTAAATTACATTGAAAAATCTGTTTCGTGACTTAGTACCGTTGCTTCCCATTATTTTCTCCAGTGATAGCCATCCTAATTTTTTTGTTTGCTTGTAACCAAGGCTATACATTCAGGGAGCCATTCTAATTCCTCCTGCCTGCTTTTTCAAAAGAATAATTTGGCATGCCTTTGCAACTTCTTTAGCCAAGTAGAAGAGATATGGATTTCTGTTCATATATAATATATGCATTATGAACAACATATGTCCTAAATGAAATGTACAGACCAGGGGACTTTTTCTGGATTAAACTGGAAACACTCTTAATTGTAATTTTTAAGTATATGTATATTGATCTGCTCATAGTCTTGCAACTGAGGAAAATCAATTAATATTGCTTCCCTGTAGTCTCCCTTCCCTTGTACTTTGTCAGTCTGCATTAAGAAATTGGATTATGCTTTCCATGTAAAGACGATTATCTCCAGAGCTACTTGGGAACAGCATTTGAGAATCCTCCAAGTATATCAGAGCAAGAATCGAGAGATCTTTTCATTCCATGAAGCAAGGTGAATGCATCAAACTTGCCTGTTGTTGCTGTTGTTGTTGTTCTTATTATCATTTTTTATTCATTAAACATGAAACTCAGTCAACTGAACATTTAAAAATGTATCACAAACATAATTAACTGACTCTGATAGTTGATACTGGTTGCTGCCAGCATCCTAGGTATCAACCAAGTATCTTATTATGGTATCAACAAAGTACATTATCATTATTATCATTATTATCATTATTATTATTCACAAAAATGACAGTATACACAGCAAACGAGATAACCATGCTGGGTTTTGTATCACAAATCTCTAGTCGAACACTTCCCAAGTGTTTAGGACTGTGTGATTTATTGGCAGATTATGCAAGCAGATCCCAGTAAGGTGGCCTTCTGCAGCTGACCAATGGTGATCTTGTCAGTGCCAATTGCTTTTAAGTGCTTGCCTAGGTCTTTAGGCACAGCACTCAGTGTGCCGATTATCACTCGAACCACCTGCACTGGTTTATGCCAGAGTCTCTACAATTTGATTCTCAAGTCCTGATATCTGGTGACTTCTTCAAGTTGTTTCTCGTCGATTCTGCTGTCACGAGGTATGGCAATGTCGACAATCCACTCTTTTTTCTTCTCCACAATCGTGATATCCAGGGTATTGTGTTCCAAAACTTTGTCAGTCTGTATTCGGAAGTCCCACAATTTTTGCATGCTCATTTTCAACCACTTTTTCAGGCTTATGATCCCACCAGTTCTTTGCTACAGGCAGATGGTAGTTGTGACACATTTTCCAGTGTACCATCTGAGTGACTATGTTGTGATGTTGTTTGTAGCCAGTCTGAGCTATTGTCTTGCAACAGCTCAGTATGTGATCAATGGTTTCATCCGCTTCTTTGCAGAGTCTGCATTTGGGGTCATCAGCAGATTTTTCTATTCTGGTTTTGATTACATTTGTTCTGATGGCTTGTTCTTGGACTGCAAGAATCAGGTCTTCTGTTTCTTTCTTCGGTGTTCCATTGGTCAGCCATAACCAGGTCTTTTCCTTATCTATTTTTCCTTGGATTTTCAAGGAACTGTCCATGCAGTGCTTTATTACACCAGCTGTCAGCCCGAGTTTTCATCGCTGTTTTTCTAAATTGAGTCTTGGTTTGCTGCACTTTGAGCAGCTTCCTCTTGTTGACCTCCATTAAAGCTGATTCAACATTGTCTTTCACCTAATCTGCCAGAGCGTGCTTCTCTTCTTCAACTGTCTGTTTCACTTGCAAAAGTCCTCTGCCGCCCGCTTTTCTGGGTAAACATAGTCTGTCAACATCACTATGCGGGTGCAGTGCATAGTGTATGGTCATCCGTTTTCTTGTTTTCCTATCCAAGCTGTCCAGCTCTGCCTGTGTCCAGTTTATGATCCCAGCAGTATATCTGATGATAGGTATGACCCAGGTATTTATAGCCTTGATGGTGTTGCTGCAATTCAGTTTGCTTTTCAGAAGTTTTCTGACCCTTTGTGTGTATTCTTTGCTGACCAGAAATCATCATCATCATCATTATAATTATAATTATAATTATAATTATTATTATTATTATTATTATTATTATTATTATTATTATTATTATTATTATTATTATTAAATCTTTAGTGAGATTCACAGACTTTGGGGCTGGTTAATAGCTCAAAAGCTCAAGTCCTGACCAAGGACCTAGGAACTGTTCAGGTAGCTTCAGAGACTATAAGCTATTCCAGGTAGGGTGTTTTTTTTTTTGTAGAATCATGGCATTCAAGTCTGATAAATTCAAAATTTCCAAATAGTGAGGTAGCTCTTTAGGTATTGCTCCAATGGCACCAATTACAATTGGGATAACAAACCATTTCTTTTTCCAAAGTTGCTCAACTTCAATTTGTAAGTCCCGATACTTTATGGTTTTTTCTTGCTGCGTGCATCACCAGATATTGCAATGTCAATGAACCAAACCTTTTTCTTTTCAACTATTGTTATGTCAGGTGTGTTGTGGGCCAAGTGCCTGTCCGTCTGAATTCTGAAGTCCCAGATGATCTTAACTTTTTCATTCTCCAGATCCTTCTCAACCTGATGTTCCCAGTAGTTGTTACCATACTCACTTTTGCAATAGTTTCCAGTGAATGATTTTAGCAACTCGGTTATGGCATTCTAAGTTGTCAGTTTGTGAAATTTTGCTGCATCCACTTATTAAATGGTCATCTGTTTAAGCTTTCTCATTATAGAGGTGGCATTTGCTGTTGATGGTGACATGATGAATATTTGCCTTCATGCAATTATTATTATTAATCACACAGTCAGCCAGATGTTCAGACTGGGTTTGGCATTTTTGTCTACCTATCAAGTCCTTACTAAGGACCTGGGATAGGCAAATCTGGATGTTTGATGGTGTTATAGATATGGCCACAGGATGGAAGCTATTCCAAGTAAAGCTGCCTTCTGCAATTGACTGATGGCAAATTTGTCAGTGCCTACGGTGTTCAAGCAGTGCTCCAGTTGTTTTGGGACTGCACACAAGGCACCTATTACTATTGGTACTACCGTTGGTTGCCTTTGCCATAGTTGTTTTATTTCTATTTGTAGGTCTCTGTATTTTGTTATCTTTTCCAGTTATTTTTCTTCTCTTCTGCTGTCTCCAAACACTTCCACATCCACTATCCAGACTTTTTTGACTTTCTTATCAACAACTGTTAAGTCCGGAGTGTTATGTGGCAGGTGCCTGTCTGTCTGGATTCTGAAGTCCCAGAGCAATTTAGATATAGATAGATAGATAGATGGAGGGAGGGAGGGAGGGAGGGAGGGAGGGAGGGAGGGAGGGAGAGAGAGAGAGAGAGAGAGAGAGAGAGAGAGAGAGAGAGAGAGAGAGAGAGAGAGAGAGAGAGAGATCGAGTCCAATCCTTGGAAACTGCCTGGATAAGTCCCTGCAGTTTTCCTGGTAAGATTTTTCAAATGTATTTTAGCATTGTCTCCTTTCTAGGACTGAAAAACAAGTAACTAATCCAAGGTCACACCGCTGGCTTTGTCCCTAAGGCAGAACTAGAACTCACAGACTCCTGGTTTCTAGACTTGTGACTTCACCACTTCACCAGTCTGGCTCTCTTCATGTAATCCCAAATATGTCACAGTATTCATTTGGAGCAAAATGTTTAATTTGGTTAAAAGCCCTTCCAGTCCTAACCCAGTTTAGAGAAAAAACACTGGACAGGTTTAATTTATTTTTCTCCTATCACTTGCAGTGGGAAAAGGATTCTCTTTTTGTAAAGGGCATTATGGAGTGTGTGTGTGAGAGGGGGGAGGGAGAGAGAGAGAGAGAATTTTATTATAGTCACAGACCAGGTAAAACACATTAAATAAAATAAATCAATAAAGCAGATTGAAAATAAAATAAAAACAAAACCAGGTATGAATGCAGGAAGATCTTTGCTTCTTCTGTTGCTGACAAAGCGTTATATAAATCAGAAGCTAAGAGCTGTATTGCCTTTACATTCTTGAATGTCCATGTATGTGTGCTTCCATTTCTCACTAAATCCATTCAGTATGTCCCACTCTAATTCAGTGGTTTTCAGAAGACTGGTCTGTATTTTCATACTTTGTTTCCTACAGATAAGAAGTACAGCAGCATATAATTCAGAGTAGTTAATGCATTCAGGACAGTATTGCAGAAACTTCCTGGAAGCTGTAAAAGCAATAGGAAGCCGTTCATAATATTGAACCGGATATTGGTATGAAGTGGAAATAAAACAGTAGCATTAAGCCATGAAATAGAGGAAGCAACTTTATCCCTTCCCTCTTTCTCCTGAGAGACAGCAGTTTGAGGGAAGGACATAATCCATCAGCTTTTACCTCAACACTTCTTATTCTCCTGTTTCAAGATGAAAAAAGGCTCCATAAATTTCTTTTGAATAGGCCCAAAGAATATAAGAAACTCCAAAGACAGCTCACTCTCTGATTCCAAGAAAAGAAATAAGACTCTTTATAATCCAATTGCCCTTTTCAAGATTCTGAGGCAGTTAACACTTGTGTAATTTAAACACAAGGGTTTTACGGGAAAGGAGGAAAATCCATCCAGCCTGGTTTTGCAATTGAGAAGCTATATATAGCAATAGAATGAAGGTGCATAATGCACACATTATTGTGCTACTGTTTATAAAATGTTGAAGGGTGCTGAATAGTTGGAATACTTTGAAAGCCTTGAGTTCTAGTACAAATCCTAGTTTATTTTAAGGATGCACGCATAAAACTTCTGCTCCCATGCTTCAGACAACTCTGCCTGCCCAGAGTCACTTGTCTGAAATGGGCGGCTGTAGGAATTAACTAAATAAATATTCTACCCTTAGCAGAGCCAAGGCGGTTGGAGCATAATAGCTAAAATTACTCTCCCTTGGTTGATTCTAGAGAACAAATATATATAATGTAGTACAACCAGAGGATTCATTAAAAATAAAAATAAAACTTTCCCCTATTGTATCCAACTGTAGAAGATGGCACTCATCTCCATTTCTTAGCCAAGGGAACCAACATTGCCCAAAGATGCTTCCATGGTCATGTTGGCCAGCTTGACTATACGCCAAGGTGCACAGGATAGGTGCACAGGTTACCTTCCCACCAAAGTGGTTCTTATTTACCTACTCACATTTGCATGCTTTTGAACTGTTAGGTAGGCAGGAGAGGGTGGGCAAGTAAGTAGAGCTCATTCCATCATGCAGTTTTGAGGTCTCAAACCCAGGCTTTCAGCTTTCCAGCTGACAAGCTCAGCAGCTTTAATCGCTGAGCTATTGTGCCCCTAGCAGGCATCTAAAAAGTCAGAGCTTACATTGGGGCACCACTGCTTGATGCATGGGGATGGATGCATGGGGCTGGAGATCCTTTCTTCTTTTGAAAAAGCTATGATCCAAGAGACAAACTGATGAAGAATGAGACCCAGAAGTGTAATTTTGCTTTTTCTCCTGGCAATCTTTTCCAGTAACTGCTATTTGCCTCTGAATCTGCTGTTAACTGTGTATTTGAGGGACAGGTGAATTTTGGGGTGGGAAGAGCAGTACTGAGACCAAAACAATATATCTCATTCCTTCAGATGACCATTTTTTTTTTCAAATAAAAGAAAGGCCATAAACCAGAGAAAGAAGATGAAGATGAGAAGGATATGTTTCATAACCAGGAAAATGTTTTGTACTCCAGATTATACTTTGCTGAGCAACATAACTGACTTCCACACTGAAGTATTATTGCTTAATAAAAGAGAAACAGTAGCCAACATCTAGACATTTCAACACACACCTAAGTTTAAAATAAAATTTTATCTTTTGGATCCTTCATGTTCTTTTTGGAAGGGATGGTTGAAAACTGCTACTGTGGGAATATGGCTTTTCAGTCTTAGGAGAACAGATGTCACATTCTTCCCAAAAATTGACTTCTGTGCATGCTGGCCACCAAGCCATTTGTTTACATCCAAGCCAATGTTGTATAAAGCTCAAGAGGATAATTTTAGAGCTAAAGGTTCTCATGGATGAGGAGATACTAAAGACTCATGTCAAGGAGAAATACCTTTTTAGCTCTTCTCCAAATGCTTCTTTTCCCCCTGTTGATTTCTGAAACCGAGATGTTATCTGGTTGACAGTGAGCAAAAACCATGGTGACATCATAGGCATGAAAACTGCAGCTGAGATGAGGGTTCAGTTGTAATCACTATAAAAAGGTCGCTATCCAATCTTTTCCCTCAGAGTTGCAGTGTAACCAGAATTCAGCAAATAGAGCTGCTGCCATCCAAAATAAGATCCTCTTACCATAAGAACAATATATTAAAACAAAACAAAACACCTTCCTCCTACAAAGCAATCCTGTGGCATGTTCTGATCAGTAAAGCAGGTTCCTGCTGGAGCCTTTGGCCCAAAAAATGTGAACTTCTTGTTAATAAGTAAACACAGCATCTTACATGTCATGTTGATTGTTCAGGGCAGGGAAAGGTGTATGTAAGCAAAGGGCAGGTTCATGTGATCATCCACAAGGCAACGTTCCAACGATGAATTGGTTCACGTGACAGGCAGGCTGCCAAAAAAAAAAAAAAGGCCAAAAAATGGGTTGCCTCTCTCACCGATCAGCACAGTCCATTATGTAGGAATTTGCGTAGGAATATGAATGGAATGCAAGTCATAGAAGTTTAGAATTGTATTGCAGGGCATGACTGGGCAAAAACAATCACCTTTGCTCTGCTTTGTATCTTCAGAGGTGGTAAGCATACCCTGACTTAAAGATTTTCTATCCTTGTAGTCATTGCTGCATTTGTGCATACCTTTATGCAGTCTAAAAAGGTTAACATCCTTAATAGGGACTATATCTTATTAGTGATGGCAGCCAGTGGTGGGATTCAAACTTTTTTACTACCGATTCTGTGGACGTGGCTTGGTGGGCATGGCAAGGGAAGGATACTGTAAAATCTCCAGTCTGAGGTGGTATTTGCCAGTTCTCTGAACTGCTCAAAATTTCCACTACCGGTTCTCCAGAACTGTTCAGAACCTGCTGAATCCCACCTCTGATGGCAGCTAAGTGGAATATTTATTTTCTGTGATATTTTTGTTCCAGAGTACAGAAGATAGATTTTTTTCCCCCTTTGTGCCTTACCTGCTGGCTTTGTGAAGATATCTGTTTGCATCATTATTATTATTATCATCAATATTACATACTGATAGTGGGCACACAAGACTTTGTACTAATTTGCCATCAGCCCTGGAGCTGGTTCATCTTGTGACATCAGCTGGTTGATTACTTTGGGCTCTGTGGTGGATTTATTTCAGACTGAAGCAAAGTTAGTGTTTCCTTTTGAATCGTTATGGCTATTCAGAGTTGGTTGATAGTCCATCATTGTGAACTCTTGCCTTACTCTCCTGGAATCAAAGCAATCATTCTTCATTATCCTGCTCCTGAAGCCTACCCATAGACCTGCCTTATATTTTTCTCTCATCTCTACTTCAGCCATTGGACAACACACACATATAGTTACAGTTATTGGGAGAAACAAATAATGGCGAAAGCTATTATTTCACCTTCACAGTTTCAAGGTGCTTTTAATAGCAATAGCACTTACATATCGTTTCACAGCACTTTACAGCCTCAGCATATTGCCCCGAACAATCTGGGTCCTTATTTACCAACCTCAGAAGGATGGAAAGCTGAGTCAACCTTGAGCCAGTGAGATCCAACCTGTCAAACTGCTGGCAGCCAATGATCAGCAGAAGTAGCCTGCAGTACTGCATTTTAACCACTGTGCTACTGCACCTCTAATGCTGTGGAAGCAGTGGCTTAACAGCCACGAAGCTTCAGCCCATGTCACACGGAACCAACGGATGCAAAGAGGATGTAAAACGGACAAAAAACCTTGCCATCCGTTCGAAAACGCGATGTACTCACTGCCTCCATTTGGCTTCCTCTCTATCCATCCAGCATCCGTTTATGGACGTTTCATCCACTCCAAAAGTTTTGGGCTGCCCAAAACTTTTGCGCAGAAAATGTATCCAATTTGTCCATTCTCCATCCGCTATGCATCCGTTACGCATCCGTTACACATCAGTTACGCATCCGCTATATCCGCTAGGCGTCCGCTACGCATCCGCGGAACTCCATCCGCCCGGACGCAGGGAGGAAGCGGAACGGACGCAGAATGGATGCAGAACGGATGCAGAACGGATGCAGCAGGGAAACAAAGCGTTTAAAACGGAAAAAAACGTTCGCAGAGGGGACCTATCTTGGATATTAAGGATGCCTAGAGGATGCCTAGCGGAAAACCTATACTGCCTATAAAAAGGGGGAGCAACTCACCTGCATCTCACTTTCAGAACAGCAGCCCAGCGGTGCAGACCTCTGCAGCCTTCATCTGGCTCTTCCTCTTCCACAGCATCCAGTCATGTCCACCGTGGATTGTAACAAAGTCCTTTCAGCAGCCACCATCGTTCTGCAACAGTGCGAAGCCAGCTGCAGGCTCTGTGAACTCTACTGCGAGAAGAAAAGGAACCACCCAAAAAGAGTCTGGATGTCAGTCTTCAAGATCTTCTGCTATTGCTTTGCATCTTTTCGACTGCCATAAGTAACGGGGGGGGGGGGGGG
>BLBF01000004.1:19549373-19598587 GCA_015471245.1 Laticauda colubrina | reverse complement strand
CATCCCACAGGTATCCCTGCCCATCCCACTGCTATTACCCATCCTAAAGGTATCCCTGCTCATCCCACAGCTATTACCCATCCCAAAGATATCCCTGCCCATCCCACTGCTATCCTTACCCATCCCACAAGCATGCAAAGGCTTAAACCATTTCTAAAAGTTTCCACCAAGACTTTATTTAATAAAATAAATGAAGCAAGTGTGTGAAGCAAAGATAATCTTTATTAATAAGAAGCTGTGAAAGAAAAATGACCCAAGTAAAGTGTCCAAAGCAAAAATAAAGTCAACAGGTAGCCACCCAGTCTCTGGCACTCTTCTTGGTCACTCGGAGGCGTGCCCAGTCTCAGGGGTGAAGGGTCCAGGTGCTGTGGAGGTGGCTGCTGCTGGAGTGCTGGTCTGAAGCACCACTGGGGTGCCTGGCCCTGAGAGGACAACAGGGGACGGTTTGTGGAGGAAGCTCTCAGACAGCTGGCTCAGCCCTGTGATGTTGAGAGCCCCTTCCTCCATGACATGGGGTGTCAGCCCCAATACCGATGACAGATGTACTGAGGCCGGGCTTGGCTGTGGGGTGGAGGAAGGAGCAGTGTAGTGGGGCTGTCTGGTCTGCAGCTGGGTGAGTACTGGCGTTGGTGTCATCTGTGGCATAGGTGGCATCTGTGGTGTGGCTGGCATCGGTGGTGTGGGTGGCATCGGTGGCATTGGTGGCACCTATGGTGTGCGATGTACCTGTGACTGGACTGGGAAGGGCTGCCTGTGCTGCTGGACCTCCTGGTAGCCGTAGCCTTCGTAGAGGAGGGCCTGTGGAAAGCCTTGGAAGGGCAGTGACATCACCTGGGGTGGAGGAGCAGGCCTGGACTGGGTGGGAGCAGGTTCATCTTGGTCTGGAGGGTTGTGAAGAAGATTGGTGATCCTGTCCTTCACCACCTGGTACTGGGGTTCCGACATGTTCATGAGGGTCTGGTTGACATAGGTGAGGAAGGGCTTGCGGTTGGAGGATGGGGCGTCGATGTGTACCAGCTGAGAGAGGAGATCTACGCTGCTCCTGATGGTGTTTCTTATCTCCAGCAGGACAGTGTGGCTCTGCCCCTCCGGTTTGCCTCTCTGCCTTTCTGCGGAGGTGGAGCTGGGGATGGGTGCGAGTTGGGCTGTGGTGGAAGTGCCATCTCCTTTCTCCCACTGCATCAGGGGGTCCTCCACGTGCTCCACCACGCGTAGTACAGCTGTCGGGGGGTCTCCATCGTGGCACGCTCCACAGATACCTGTCTGGACACAGGAGCTGACTCTTTGCCAGAAGAGGACTGGCTCTCAACAGGCTGCCTGAGAGAGAGGGTTGTGAGAGGGACTGCTCCTCGGTGGCAGATCTCACCTTCCAAGAAGCTGCACTTGGCCATCATGTAGGTCTCTCAGTTCGTCAGCTTGACCGCGGCCTGGCCAGATTTCTTGAGGTGCAGCTTCCCGTACCAGGTGTGCATGTGCTTCCACCAGCCGAGGAGCACCTCTGAAGTGTAGCCCAGGCTCTCCGCCTTCTCTCTCCAAGCAGCCTGCTTCCTTTTGGTGCCACGATAGAGCCTGTGTCCCTTCCACCATAGATACTCGTTCTCCCTCAGCCACTCCAGCACCTCCTCCTCATATTCCTCTTCTATGTTGTATTGCCTCCTCTCCCGTTCACGCGTCTCCCTCTTCCTCCCTTTGGCAGGGCCATCTGGGCCCTCATCAGAGGGGCTTCGAGGTTGTAGGGGCTGCTCCTCCACACCACCACCACCACCACCACCACCAGCAACAACAGTAGCAGCAAAAGCAGGACCAGCAGCACCAGCAGCACCAGCAGCACCAGCAGCACCAGGAGCAGGACCAGGAGCACCAGCAGGACCAGCAGGACCAGGAGCACCAGCAGGACCAGGAGCATGAGCAGGACCAGGAGCACCAGCAGGACCAGCAGGACCAGGAGCAGCGCCAGCAGAGTAAGCACAAGCTGAAGCACCAGCACCAGGAGCAGTGCCAGCAGAGTAAACACCAGCAGAAGCACCACCTCCAGAAGCAGCATCAGCAGAAGCACCACCTCCAGAAGCAGCATCAGCAGAAGCCCCAGCACCAGAAGATCGAGCCCGGGCAGCAGAAGCCCCAGTAGAAGCAGAATCAGGGCCAGGGGGTGGGAGGGTGGCCCTGTCCCTCTTGCCAGGGCTGGCAGCAGATGGCAGAGACTTCCGTTTCTTCCCCATGGTTGTTGGGTTGCTGGCTGGCTGGCTGGCTGGCAAGCTGTGTCTGGAAGCAGGTCTTTCCTCTGAATGGTGACCTGCTTGGGAGCTGCTTCCCTTTATATCTGCAGGGCTGACGCAATGCATCCTCCCCGCATGTGCAGTGAACGCTAGGCATCCGCTAGGCATCCGCTAGGCATCCGCTAAGCATCCGCTAGGCATCCGCTAGGCATCCGCTAGGCATCCGCTAGGCTTCCGCTCGGCATCCGCTTCATCCGCTCGGCATCCGCTGTGCATCCACTTCATCCGCTGTGCATCTGCTCTTTCCGTTCCGTGTCCGCTTTGCTGCACTCCCCCGGAAGCCTTGCGGATGTGCCATCCACTCTCATCCGCTTCCATCTGCTAGGCTTCCTCGGAGCATCCGCTTTCCATCCGCCCTGTGTCCTCCCCCTGTCCGTTCCTTTCCGTCTTGTCCGCTGTGGTTATGCAAATTTTTGCTCCTTTTGAGAGCGGATAACAACGGATGGAACATTTTTCTCGTCCGCTGTGTCCTTTTTACAAACGTTTTGCATCCGTCGGCAGTATGACAGGGCCTTTAATTGTTGTTCAGTAAAAACTTTGGTAAAGACTCAAATTAAGTGTTCATTTTCATGGTTAGTCTTGCATTCGTCTAATAGAAGAAAATATCTGCAACTCAAGGTTGAATTGTGGGGTCCTTGATGCTCTCTGATCTTGGTTATTTGCTTGTAGATGCTTTGCTACATGACTAGATAACATCATAGGTGTGAATGTGGAATTTGTTCCCTATTTATATGCAGTGGCTTTCCTTGCCAATTTTGGTGGGTTGTGGTTTTCTCCTTGGTAGTTCTAAAGACATCACTTTTATTACTATAAACATGTTTAACTCCTTTCCATTTTATAGCTCTTTTCCAAAAGTAATCTGTAATGTTCCAACATAGCCAATTTCAAGCATGTACAGGGGGGTAATTCTTTATTCTACATGGCATTTGTTAATATTCAGTCCTTGTGTATTATGCTGTCTGCAATTCCCTTCATAAAGCAACTTGTTAATACAAACACTTTAGTATGTTAGAGATAGCAAATAATTTTTCCCCACAAGGTCATTAATTGCTTTAGGTTACCCATGGGAAAAAATACACAAATTTGACTGCGTAGCTGACTTCTGAATTTAAATGAGTCCAACACTCTGTAACCCTGCTGAAATAATCTGTAACTAACTTCTATCCTATTCCAACTCTGAGAAATGTTAGAATTTCTGTCAAATGCTCACAGTTGGTTATGTATACATACATAATGATAAGTATACAAAAGAGAACAATTTCAAATTACCAGCATGAACTTCCTCAATATAGTAATTAATCATAGATAGAACTTAATTTTTAATTTGATGTAATCTGGTGGGAGTCATCAAAACTGAATTATTCTTGAAATCAGTAATGGTTGTTGTTGCCCAGTGACTTCAGTACTTTCCTAAAGTAAATACCATATTCTTCCAATGCACATTTTAAAGAATGATGTTCATCAAAAGGACTTATTTTTCCAAGAGAAGTTTGTATATTGTCAAACAATCTATTTCCTCCTCCTTCCTCTTCTCTGTTTACAATGTGTGTGAATGTTCAAGAATAAGAAAATGAGATCTGCATATCTGATTTTCTTATTGCATTAACTAGCACTCATGGAGAAGTGTGAGGGACCATGTTGGTGTAAAAAGGGACAAGTGCCAGTGGAGGCTTTGTTTTAATTTCATTAAAAGCTTCTGGTAAAGGACTCATTAATCACTTAGTAATTCTCTCATGTTCATCTTCCCTCTGTGAAGCAGCTGTGGCTTGGTGTCCCAAATTAAATGCAGGAATCTAACATTGCATCTGCTTTGCAAACAATAGGATGTAGCCTAAGTTATCATTCATACAGGATGACACCCATCGGTAGTACAATACATCTAAGGCCTGAAGAAGCTGGGTGGAGGAAAGAAATAAGAAATGAGGTTTACCTGGAAATCTAAAATCAGAAGGATGTAGAGTTGATAGAATAGGAGCAGGCAACCAGTTTCTGGCTGACGGTTCAATTTTATGTACACAAAGTGCACTATGGACAGCATTATGTAAGCAAACCAAGCCATGGCAGCTTTTTCAAAGGTGCTTTTGCCAAAAGGCAACTGGACAGTTTTTTCGTTGAGGAAGACGTTTCACTTCTCATCCAAGAAGCTTCATCAGTTCTGAAGAAGCTTCTTGGATGAGAAGCAACACGTCTTCCTCAAGAAAAAAAACCCATCAAGTTGCCTTTTGGAAAACATCTTTGAGACAGTTATGACCTGGATGACTGAGAATTTCCACAGATATCAAGCCATTGCAGCTTTTTTCAAAGGAAGGAAAACCCTCCCTCTCAGTATTTAGAACTTCTAAAACATTGATGAAGAAGATTCTACCTGTCCAGTCATGGCTGATTTTCAGCAATTCTGCTCCCTCTCTCTTTCTACATTTTCCAATCTTGTGTATATTTTTTTTCAGTTGTTTTATGCTCTGTTGGCTTCGTTAGTGTCTAGCTGTCATGTTTTTTGGTTGCTTGATTTCCTTTTATCACTGACCATTTCGAGCATAATTGCCTTTTCCAGTACATTTGATAGCATGACATGGGAAAAATAAGTAAATTGCATTTTGTGATTTTTGCACTGTGGTGATATATCCGGTTATATACCCTCCAGTATTTGCTGATGTATCACCTTTGTTGACCAAGGAATGTGCAGGAGCCTTCTCCAACACCACAGCAAAAACATGTTGATTTTCCTCCTGTCTAGTTTTTTCATGGTCCAACTTTGGCAACTATGGGAAGCACTCTAGTGAGGACTAATCTGCATGTAATTGCCAGGCTGATATCCTTGCTTTTTCATGCACGATTCATATTCATCACTGCTGTGCCACCCAGTGCATTTCCATGTGTTATTTCTAGATTGCATTCACTGCTTTGATCAATTTGCAATCTTAGGAAAATATGGAGCATTTATTGTACAGATAGTCCTTGACTTATAGCCACAATTCTGCCCAACATTTAAGCAAGACATTTGTTAAGTGAGTTTTGCCCCATTTTACAACCTTTCCTACCATAGTTGTGAAGTGAATCACAGCAGTTGCTAAGTTAGTAACCCAGTTGTTAAGTGAATCTGGCTTCCCCATGGACTTTGCCTGCTAGAAAGTCGCTGAAGCGGATCGCATGACCTTGGCACACTGTGATCATCATAAATAGGAACCAGTTGCCACGTGTCCGAATTTTGATCATGTTGACTGGGGTTTTTGCAACAGTAGTAAGTGTGAAATATGGCCTAAGTCACTTTTTCCCATGTTGTTGTAACTTTGAAAGTTACAAATCAAGGACAGTCTTCTAAAAAAAACCCAACCTGAAAGGCCTCAGGTGCTGAGAGATGGTAGGACTGTACCATAGGACTGCTGACTGATATAGTAGGACCACTATAGTGGTCACAAGACTTGTTGGATGGATGGTTTATAAAAGCCCAGTAAAAGCCAATGCCATGATGGAGGATTAAGTTTCCCTTGCCACCTGGGCCCCTAAAGTGCTTAAGTTTTTTTTTTCTCCACAAGAAGGGATGAGGAAACACTTAAGGTCATACAGTATGGGAACACCATTTGTTCATGTTGAGACCAAGCATTAAATAATTTTTTTTATGAAGTATCTGGCAAGCATTCGTGATGGAATGTTGGAAGAAGAGTTTGAATATAGGCCATGTCACACTGCCCAACGGATGCAAAAAAGGACACAATGGACAAGCAAAATGTTCCATCCGTTGTTATCCGCTCTCAAAAGGGGCAAAAATTTGCATAAGCAGAGCGGATAACACGGAAAGGAATGGACGTGGGGAGGATGCAGAGCGGATGTATAGAGGATGCGTAGAGGATGCGTAGAGGATGCAGAGCGGATGCGTAGAGGATGCAGAGCGGATGCAGAGCGGATGCGTAGAGGATGCAGAGCGGATGCGTAGAGGATGCAGAGCGGATGCAGAGCGGATGCAGAGCGGATGAGCTGCATCCGCTTTCATCCTTTCTCCTTCCGTGCTACTAAAGCTGCGCGTCTGTTCTGCTTCCTCCCTGCGTCCGTTTACCGCTGGAACAGATTTGAGTTGTGCGGATGCACAGCGGATGCCTAGCAGATATAGCAGGTGTGTAATGGATGCAGAATGGATGTCCCCCGTATGCCTAGAGGATGCAGAACGGATGCATTGGATACATTTTCCGCTCAAAAGTTTTGGGCAGCTCAAAACTTTCTGAGCGGATGAAACGTTAATAAACAGATGCTGGACGGATAGAGAGGAAGCAAAATGGAGGCAGTGAGTACATCGCGTTAACCAACGGATGGCAAGCTTTTTTGTCCGTTTTACATCCTCTTTGCATCCGTTGGTGCAGTGTGACATGGGCTTAAGCAACTGTGCTCTGTATTGATAGATAAGATTTCCATCCAGTATTTCTTTGTTACATGCCCCTCTATATTTTCATTGACTGACAGCTGCCACTCTTGTTTTCCCTCCTTTTCTATCCAATGTCACTTTGGAAGAAGAGAAGGAGAAGGATCCCCCAAATGAAATCCTAGCCCAGCCTATTGTCACAGCCAGAAACCTCTCTTCTCTTTAGTTAGTACAAAGGGGGAAAAAATCAACAGATACTATCAACAGATCAAGTGGCCACAAAGTCTATTCACTTTTTGAAACCTTTTGCTTAGTTTTCTTTCTCTTATCCTGCCCATGACTCATGCTAAAAAAAAAGAAAAAAGCAAACAGTTCTCACCGATAGCTCCTTCTATTGCTACCAATTTCCAGTAATTACTGTAGAATTTCAGTGTGAGAAGGCCTTTGCAAGGTAGGGAACAGGAACATGCTTATATTCAAAATGATCCCCACTGCAAAAAAAAAAAAATGTTTGTAAAATCTTGTATATGACCTACTAATACACTGAAACATCTCTGGAGACTAGTGAAAAAGAAGATAATTGAAGGGGTTTGTGTAATTTCTCTTCCTCTATTTTAAACCCTGATAAGCATAAGTGCTAGTCATTAATTTTCCATTCCTTTAGAAAGCTCTTGGCCCTTCTGCTTAGTTTCTTTCTAGCTTTTTGCATAGAGGTTGTACTTCAGCACTGTACTTCAGCAATGCGCCATTCTGTCAGAAGGTTATGATTTATTGAAATGGGCAAAGCCTGCAGGATCGGTTCTTTAACCACTCGTGTGCCTGCAGAAGCTGAATGCAGGCATTACAGATAATCCACAAGGAAGCCTGCAGTGCATTGACATACAGATGAGATAGAAAATGGAGTTTGAGTTATTGGGAGAAAGAAAGCGGCTAGAACTGTGAGAAGATTATCTTTTCTCTAGATTTCTAGTAGAGGTTGGGTTGAAATATTTCTTTAATTAACTCTGATGCTAGGGCAGGGGTGTCAGATATAGCCTGCAGGGTACTTAGATCTGACCTGCGAAATTGCCCTGGAAACACCAAAGGTCCGGCCCATGATGCCTCTTCCAGTGACAGCAGAGATTGGGGAGGTTCTGTTTTCACTGGGAGAGGGCTGCAGGAGGCCTTCACAACCAAAAATTGATCTTGGGAGGGCCATTCACAGTCCTTCAAACTCTTTTTTTCAATAGCAGAGGGTTGCAAGAGGCTGTTGTGGCCAAAAATGGAGCTTGTGAGAGCCATGCACAGCCCTCCCGAGCTTCTTTTTTGCTGGCAGAGGGCTGCAGGAAGCTTCATGACAGAAAATGGAGCTCGCGCTCTGTTGTCACTGACAGAGAGTTGCAGAAGGCTATTGTGGCTGAAAACAGAGCTTGGGAGCCCACTCTTTCTAGCAGAGTGTTCAGGCCACAGGCACGCCTCCCACCAACATGAGTGATGTCGAGCTGGCTATGCCCATTTTACCCCCCCCCCAAGGTCAAACACTACCCTGATGTGGCCCTCAATGAAATCAAGTTTGACACCCCTGTGCTGGGAGATAGTTGCTTCAGCAGCACTAATAACTGATGAGGGGGAGGTGATAAAATTTCATCAATTAAAACATTGTTTTGTCTGTTTTGCTGGTTATCAGCAAGGAAGAAGCTATGATGAACTTGGGCCTTACAGGATTTCAAAAATCTTTAAAAAATCCAAAGTCTGGTCAAAACTTTGGCTCAAAGCTCAAAAAAAAAAGGGGGGGATAGAGGTGGTCCTTGACTTACGACCATAGTTGAGCCCAAAATTTATTTTGTTAAGCGACTTTTTTCCCTTTTTTCGATCTTTCTTGCCACAGTTGTTAAGTGACTCATGGAAGTTAAGTTAAAAACAAGGTTGTTAAGTCAATCTGCCTTCTCCATTGATTTTGCTTAACAAATGAAGGTTGTTAGGAATATGAGTCTCCTAACAGGTATTTGCATTAGAAATATATAAACCAGGATAAACATTTTAGTACTATCTCTTTAAGGGAATGCAAGAGCATGCAATTGGGTGTGGTTTCTCAAATGGCCATAAGATGGAGCCAGAAACCTGGTTTGTCTTAGTCTGAGTCTCAGAAGAGAAGAGAGTATATCTTTATTTCCTTCTGTTGGAAAGTATTGCTATTGCTCCATTTTTCCTAATTGACTGATATTACTGGATTTAATGTAAGTCTGATAATTAATTGTTTTTGACACTGGACTTTGTTACTGGAATATCCCTGGATTGAAAAACTGACTGATTAACCTGCAAATGACTTTTGGACTGCCTATTTTGAACTTTGCTTAAACATTTCTGGAAGTAAAAACTTACATTTACTGTGCAGTGTATCTGTGTACTGTGTGTGTATTATTCCAACACTACTCTCTATACATCTCCCTGTATGCGCTCATTCTCCTAACGGGGAATTACCTCAACAAAGGTCATAAAAGATGATCACAATGCCAGATCACTGCAACTGTCATAAATATGAATCAGTTGCTAGGCATCTGAATTTTGATCAGGTGACCATGAGGATGCTGTAATTGTAAATGTGAAAAATTGAAAATTGTAAGTGAAAAATGACCAACTGGTTGTGTGGGCATGGCTTGGTTGGTGGGTGTGGCTTGGTGGTCATGTGGGCATAGCCAACTCAACGTCACTCACATCAAGGGGTGCTTCTCCTCACCTTGCCTCTCATGACATTGGGGATGCTGCAACAATCATTAGTGTGAAAAACAGTCATAAGTCACTTTTTTCAGTGCCATTGTAACTTGAAATGGTCACTAAATGAACTGTTGTAAGTTAAGGATTATCTACAAAAAGCTTCTTTGTTTGCAAAAAGCTGCCCTAAATACCAATCATTAGATTAAAAATACTTGCAAGCCAGAATTACAAATCAGGCAAGGTGCCAGAGCACCTTGAGGAATTAAAATCGTTAGTGTAATGATAACTATCAGCAGCCAACTCTTGGTCATGAAGTGAAACCCTTTAGCAGAGAGGTCATTTAAGTTCTCCAGAAAGAGCACACCGAGGAAAAGCAATCCTTAGATCCATATGCACCGCTTAAAGAAAACAGCTGGTCTCACTCACCTCACAAGATATTCTAAGGAAATCATTCAGATTTAAGGAAAGGTCACATACCCCCCAGAAAGGCAGTAAAAAAATCAGTGCCAAGCTTGCATCCATAGAGAGTACTAAAGCTGTGAAGGAAGACCCCCTCCCCAGATAGAAAAAGAAACCATGTGACAGGAAATAATTCAAACACAATACAAATAATTAAATCACAACAGTAGCTGTTGCTTGTTAAACCAATTACCAGAACAAATAGACACAGGAACTCACCAGAATTCTCAACCCAGTTTCTTTTCAGGAACAGAGATAAACCTTTTCCCTTCCAAACAAAGCTGAATAGGAAAATTATGCCATCAATAAACACAGGATTAAATGTCACCAAGAACAGAATTAAACTTCACCAAAAACCAATTTTAGACCAAAACTCAGAAAGAGTATGCAAACTCACATTTGAATGTCAATCTTTCTAGCTAGCCAAGAAACCTTGCTGAATATCACTCATCTTGATTTCTTGTCATTAAAAGCTCCTTTCCAGCAGCTCTGTTTCCTTATTGAATTATTTCTTCAGAATGCTAATTCCAACAGGGGAGTATTTCCTCCCAAAAAGCTTAAAACAACTCTTCTCCTTTACGAAAGTATCAGGAAAAAAAACAAAACCTCCTTCTGGGACAATAAGTCTGGGCATACTGCCAAGAATGTAATAATGGTGGAAAAAAACAAAAGGAGATTTCTTCTAACTACTATTTCTCTGAACTGTTTAGAAAGTTAACAAGGGGTTCTTTAGAGACGGTCAGAACCAGTAGAATCTCACCCCTGAGCAATGGTAAATAAAGTGAAAGCTGAAAGCTTAGAAGACAATAATTCCTCAGAAAACAGACTAGATTTTCCAAATGGGGTACTTCAGAGATGGTATTCATCAGGTTCTGACCAGTTCTGAAGAACTGGTAGTGGAAAGTTTGAGTAGTTCAGAGAACCAATAAATCCCACCTCTGACTGGCCCCGCCCCTATTTATTTTCTGCCTCCCACGTCCCAACTGATGGGATGAGTCTTCTTTTGTTGCCCTGCACAAGACAACAGAGCTGGAAAGCAGGTTAGTGGAGTGGGGAGGAAATGGGATTTTGCAGTAACCTTCCTCCAGCAGTGGGAAGGGAATGGAGATCTTACAATATCCTTCCCTTGCCATGCCTATCAAGCCATGTCAACCAAGCCACATCCACAGAACCGGAAGTAAAAAAAAATTGAATCCCACCACTGGGGGACTTGAATCCTCTTCTTAATTTTCCTTTTTGGTAAAGAAATCTAAAGGATGTAGTGATTGAAAAAAAATCATTCTATTTAGAAATAGCTTCTTTCTGCTCCCCCTCAATCTTTCTTTACATTATGATAAATTATAATGATGAATCATAAACAATTCCCTGTAGAAAAACATAAAAACCTACAGAGGATCTTCTCTTAGGAATTCTTTCTTTGTACTCCTTAAGAGAAGAATATGTTGCATGAGATCACTTATTTTATCTCCTTGCCAGTTTTTCAGGAAACACTCCTTTTTATGTAGCTTCTAATTCACATTCCCAGTGATAAATGTTAATGTATATATGTGTATTCATAATTTAATCACTTCTCATCCAGCTCCCTGCCCCACCTTATTCATGGGTTATCCATTTTTCAGACAACATTTGTGTCTTTGGCATTTAATGTTAAAATTTGCATACCAGGCTGTTCAAGGTATGATTACAACAAGAATTGATGTCATGGCTACCTGTTTCCATTTGCTATCTCCCCCACTTTCCCTTTTCCTCTAAATATTGTCCAGCATGAAACATAGTTAAAAAGCAATAATAATTCATACAGAAAAAAACTCAAAGCTGTTTGTGGAGCAGTAATGGAGATTTGGCATGTTAGCAGCCTGTCCAAAAAACATTTTTTTAAAAAATATTCTAGTTACGTGCATATGCACTTGCCTGTTGCTTTAAAAATATGTTTACCTTGCTACTGGTGTCCTTGTCACATGCACACTTATGCAATGCACTGTTTGCACACTGGGTTGGAACGGCCCAGTCATAAGCCTGCAGTTTTACTTTTGAATATGCACAGCAGGAGCAAGACAGCCTCTTGACAAGCCTTTTCAAAATGTCAGTTGGATCAGCAACTGACCCTTTTACTGTGATATGTAGGACCTGAAGATATAAATGGACAGAAAAGAAATCTAGGGATATCAAATTTGAACTGCAGTACTCCAGAAGACGAATAGATGGCAGCAAAGGTTTAAAAAACTGATTCCTATGTGCCATCTAGTTGTTCTCTAAAGTTTTGCAGTCCTGATCAGTGAGCCCGAGGCCAGCCATACCCAGGCATGCTTTTCCTTCAATAAGGAACCACTACCCAATAAGCCATACAGATTCCTGTTGATAGCTGTTGTTCAATAATAGGTTCTGATTTTTATTCCAGAAGAAATGAAAAGGCAAAAAAGGGTCAGTTTGGTGTACTGGTTAAGGTGCTGGCCTAGAAACCAGGAGAGTTCTAGTCTCACTTTAGGCATGAAAACCAACTGGGTGCTTTTGGGCCAGTCATTCTCTCTCAGATTCTCTGATTCCAAGATTGGGTTTCTCAATCAAACTGCAAAGTAGGCATCTCTTCCTCCTGCTAGTTCTTGAATGCAATTTCTATCCCACTCTGTGTGTTGGCCTGCTTTGTATGTCAGGTACACAAACAGATTTAAGAATCTAAAGTAGCTAATCTTGAATACTTAGCCATAAATGCCCCCAAGCAGGGGTGGGATAAGACAGGGTTCACTACCAGCTTCCCTGCCCACTGTGAGCCTAGCACCTGTTAATCGTCATTAGCACTCTGCGTGCTGAGAAGCAGCCTTTGAAACAGCCCTCTTTTCTTGTTTTTTTTTAACTGCAGATGTGCCTCGTTCCGAAGCTGAAGTTGAAAAATCAGGAAATAAAAATCAGGTCAGAGCCCAGGTGGGCAAAAACATCAGCAGACATAGAACCGGTTCTATGTCTGCTACTCTTCAGAGCTACCAGTTCTCCAGAGGTGGACAGAACCAGTAGAAACCCACCCCTACCCCCAACCCCCTTAAATGCTGATATCTACTCTTCCCACTTTGGAACAATTACTTGAAGCTTCATTGTATACAGCACCTCACTTGCTGGCACTGCTATAAAATGATCTCATTGCCGCTTTTAGGCAACATGCTCTGAAATGCAACAGCAATCTCCCTCTGGTGCCAAATAGCTCAGACATGTCAAAGAGCACATTTGTGCAGGTTGTTATTTTGATTGATGTTTTTTCCAAGAAAAAAAAACATACCAGCTTTGCCATTTGTATCATAAAAATCTTATTAATGTATCACACAGGACATTCAGGAAGTCTCATGCATGGGTGCCATCGACAGAAACCTCAAGCTGCTTTTCCATCTGAAGAATTTGGCTGTCTGGACAGTTTGAGCTACAGGAAGATCTCTGGCTGTACCTCTGCTTTATATTCTGTATGCGCAATCAGATATATATCCACAAAGAGCCACCTTAAGCCCATGTCACACGGAACCAACGGATGCAAAGAGGATGTAAAACGGACAAAAAACCTTGCCATCCATTCGAAAACACGATGTACTCACTGCCTCCGTTTGGCTTCCTCTCTATCCCTCCAGCATCCGTTTATTGACGTTTCATCCGCTCCAAAAGTTTTGGGCTGCCTAAAACTTTTGTGCGGAAAATGTATCCAGTTCGTCCATTCTGCATCCGCTACGCATCTGCTACGCATACATTACGCATCCGTTACGCATCTGCTATATCCACTGGGCATCCACTACGCATCCGCACAACTCCATCCGCCTGGACATAGGGAGGAAGCGGAACGGACACAGAACAGATGCAGAACGGATGCCTAGCGGATGCAGAACGGAAACAAAGCTTTTAAAACGGAAAAAACGTTCGCAGAGGGTACCTATCTCGGATATTAAGGATGTCTACAGGATGCCTAGAGGGGATGCCTAGCGGAAAACTATACTGCCTATAAAAAGGGGGAGCAACTCGCCTGCATTTCACTTTCAGAACAGCAGCCCAGCGGTGCAGACCTCTGCAGCCTTCATCTGGCTCTTCCTCTTCCACAGCATCCAGTCATGTCCACCATGGATTATAATAAAGTCCTTTCGGCAGCCACCATTGTTCTGCAACAGTGCGAAGCCATCTGCAGGCTCTGTGAACACTACTGCGAGAAGAAAAAGAGGCAGCCAAAAAGAGTCTGGATCCGAAGATGGTTCACCAGAACAGCAGAGGACGGACTGTACAACAAGCTGATGTTGGAGCTCAGGAACGAAGACACTCGGGCGTTCCAGAACTTCATGAAGATGCCTCCAGCCATGTTTGACGAAGTTGTGCAGTGTCTGACACCCAGGTTGACCAAGGCAAACACCAGCTTCCGGCCCAGCCTGGAACCTGGGCTCAAGGTGGCACTCACTCTGCGCCACCTGGCCTCAGGGACCTCCCACAGGAGCATGCAGTATGGCTGGAGGGTGCCATCCAACACCATCAGCATTGTGGTCAGAGAAGTGGTGCAGGCCATCATCAAAGAATACAAGGAGGAGCTCCTCCAGTACCCCTCCACTGAAGAAGGATGGAAGAAAGTTGCAGAGCAGTGGTATCAGAAGTGGAACTTACCACACACCGTTGGAGCCATAGATGGAAAGCACGTGGCCTGCAAATCTCCAGCCAACTCGGGGTCCACTTATTTCAACTCCAAGGGCTTCTTCAGCATCAACCTCTTCGCAATGGTCGATGCTGACTACAAGTTCATGTACATCGATGCTTCAGGCAACGGCTCATCTTCAGATGCCCAGGTATACAACACCAGTCACCTCAAGGAGGAGCTGGAAGGCAACCTCATCGTGGGCTTTCCAGATCCAGAACCCCTGCCCAACAACACACAAGATGTGCCCTACTTCATCGTGGGGGGTGATGCCTTCTCCCTCACACCCTACCTCATGAAGCCCTACACCTCCAGACTCCTCACCCGTGAAGAGAGGATCTTCAACTACAGGCTGTCCAGGGCAAGGCGGGTGGTGGAGAACGCCTTTGGCATCCTGGCCAACAGGTTCTAGGTACTTCTCACCACCATGCAGCATTGCCCAGAGACAGTGAGGATCATGGAAGCTTGCTGCATCCTGCACAATCTCATGCGCACCCGCTACCCAGTCTTGCAGAACAGGCTCATGGACCTCCAACAAGGCAATGGGGACATGGAGCCTGGGAAATGGAGGCAAGGGCAAAACCTGATCAACACTGAGGAGGTGCAAGGCCCCAACAGAGCCTCACAGGAAGCGAAGAAGCAGCGCAACCTCCTGAGACAATGAAACTCCCCAGCTGGAGCAGTGGAGTGGCAAGACAGGATGGTAGATGCTTAATGGATGCTTCCTTCAGCCTGTCTCATCACACGGATGAGATTGGGCCATGTATGTTTGGTTGGCCTACAATGAACAGGGCGTTTAATAAAGAGTTGTGTTTATGTTGACATGTGTGGATAATTATTACATTATTATTGATAATAAAGGGCCGTAGCTGTGGCACCTGGGAGGGTGGACCATACAGTCCCACTATACTTGCACTGGAGGTTTATCTATCCCACTGCTATCCTAACCCATCCCACTGCTATCCTAACCCATCCCACTGCTATCCTTATCCATCCCACAAGCATGCAAAGGCTTAAGCTATTTCTAAAAGTTTACAGCAAGACTTTATTAAAAAAAAGAAATGAAGCAAGTGTGTGAATCAAAAATAGACTTTTTTAACAACAAGCTATAAGACAAAAATGAGTCTCTGGCACTCCTCTTGGTTGCTCAGTCTCAGGGGTGAAGGGTGCAGGTGCTGTGGAGGTGGCTGGTGCTGGAGTGCTTGTCATCAGCTCCTCCAGAAGCAGAAGCAGAAGCAGCAGAAGCCCCAGCCCCAGAAGAGCGAGCCCATGCTGCAGAAGCCCCAGCAGAACCAGAGTGAGGGCCAGGGGGCGGGATGGTAGCCCTGTCCCTCTTGCTAGGGCTGGCAGCAGATAGCTGAGGCTTGCTGTGCTTCCGCATGGTTGTGGGGTTGCTGGCTGGCAGAGAGGCTGGCAGGAACCAAGGCTGGCAGGAAGGCTGGCAAGGAGGCTGGCACCAAGGCAGGCAGGAAGGCTGGCAGGCAGACATGAACCAAGGCTGGCAGGAAGGCTGGCAGGCAGGCAGGCAGGCACCAAGGCTGGCAGGTAGACATGAACCAAGGCTTGCAGGCAGGCTGGAAGCAAGGCTGGCAGGGAGGCTGGCAGCAAGGCTGGCAGGAAGGCTGGTAGCAAGGCTGGCAGCAAGGTTGGCAGGCAGACATGCAGGCAGGGCAGGCAAGGCAGTCGATGTGTCCAGCAGCAGGTCTTTCCTCTGAATGGCGACCTGCTTCCGAGCTGCTTCCGTTATATCCGCGGGACTCACGCAATGCATCCTCCCCGCATGTGCAATTAACGCCAGGCATCCATTAGGCTTCCGCTGTGCTTCCCCATACATCCGCTGTGCATCCACTTCATCTGTTCGGCGTCCGTTCTGCATCCACTCTTTCCGTTCCACGTCCGCTTCGCTGAGGCCCCCCGGAAGCCCTGCGGATGTGCCATCCACTCTCATCCACTCCCATCCACTTCCATCCGCTGGGCTTCCGTTCCACATCTGCTTTGCATCCGCCCTGCGTCCTCCCCGCACCCGTGTTATCTGCTCTGATTATGCAAATTTTTGCCCCTTTTGAGAGCAGATAACAATGGATGGAACATTTTGCTCGTCCGCTGTGTCCTTTTTGCATCCGTTGGGCAGTGTGACATGGGCTTTAATAAGAATTTACTTTCCCCTTTTTGTAAAGGGAAGCTGAAGAGGGAGGGAGGGAGAAAGGAAGGAAGGGTATTATCCTGGTGTTTCCTGGTGGCCTCCCACCCATCTTCTAATCAGGTCAAGAAAAACTTAACTTTTCAAGATCAATCAAGATGGATTAGAAGCTTTTACCTAACTAGGCAGAATAATGGCATCCAGATTTAAACAGTATATTGACACATCCTAAGTGTTCTTAATTTACACTAAGACCAGTTTTAGTATGTAGGACAAACTACAGAGAAAAAGTTCGTACATGCAGAAATGTGAATTAAAAAACTGACAACTCTCATATACACCTACCAAATCTAGAGTCAAACAAAACTGTCATGCCCTTGGTGGAGACTGACTCTGAGGGAGAGGAGGAACAGCCAACAGGAAGGGGAAGTGTGGCTCTGGAGGTTGTGGAGGAGGTTGGGGAAAGGCAGAGGCCAGCTGAGCAGTCAGAGGAGGAACCAGGCCCATCCCTTATCCATCCTAGGGCACACGGAGAGGAGAAGATAAGGGAGAGATGTCCTCTGGAGGAGAGATCCTCTTCATGGGCTGCAGCTGTTACAACTGAATAAGAGTATGGACCTGCGTACTGGCGAACGCTGGAAAAAAAGCATGTGAATATCTCTAGTTTATAGTTCCTCTCTGAATTTGGCATCCTTCCCAGTGTGTGTGGTTTGTGTTACTTTTTTTGCCTGGCTTGTGTTACTTTTTTCCTTATTTGTGTAACTGTTTGGGAGTTTTTTTGTCTTCCATCAAAAATATTTGGAGCTTGGAAGCAAAATGAAGGAATAAAAGGGGTTCCACCTGTTTTTTGTGATGATGTTTGTTTTGTATCCTACCCTGGGTCATCACAAAAACTTTATGTACCTTTTGGTTCAGCTTTTTCCCCAAAGAGATACAATTAGCCTTTGTGAGCTAGCTAATTTGCTTATTCTGGTATGAAAGTGTTGATGAAATCTAACCTATTGTTCAGAGCAGCATTTCTCATGCTGGCTGGGGAATTCAGGGCATTGAAGTCCACATAAGTTGCCAAGGTTGAGAAACACTGGTTCAGAGATTTAACTTACACTTCATTCTGGAGAGTGCTGCCATTTGAAATATCTTCTTCAAGATGATCTAGAGGACAAATTAAGGTGCAGGGTCTTTCAAGAACCTAAACTCAATAGAAACTCCCCAAATCTGGTGTCCTTGGTATAGTGGATGTCAACTTCCACACTTTCTAGTCAATCAAGAAAGGCTGGCCTAAATATCATATTCCCATCCCTATTTTTTTTACCTTGCTGACTAAGTTCACTTGGTGAGCATCTGAGCACAGTTGGAGATAATAATACACATAGAGGTAGTGCCCATGTGTGAGTTGTTTCTATGTAGTTTGTCCTATGTAGTTTGTCCTATGTATCCCATACCAGAACTGGTCCTAGTGTAAATTAAGAACACTTAGGATGTGTCAATATACTGATTAAATCTGGATGTCACTATTTTGCCCAGTTAGATAGAAGCATCTAATCAATCTTGATCAATCTTGAAAAGCTAAGGTTTTCTTGATCTGGTTAGTAGATCGGTGGGAGGCCACCAGGAAACGTTTACCAGGATTGCAGACTAGGATGAGAAATTGAAAAAAATCAGGAAAAGAAATAGGAATAAGAAGCTCTTTTCAAAGAAGGAGAAAACTACATAAGCCAGTTTGATCTAGTAGATAAGGCACCAGGCTAGAAACTGGGAGTCTGTGAGTTCAAATACAGCCTTAGCTAGTTGGGTGACTTTCAATGGTGGGATTCCAATTTTTTTTCCTACCAGTTCTATGAGAGAGGGCGCATGCAGGGCTCAAAAACCACCCTCTGTGTCAGTGCTGGTGAGGTTAGCTGTTTTTTAGCTCAGCTGAGGCACAGCCATCCACTCTGCCATGTGAATCAGCTGAGTTAAAAAAACAAGAGAATATAGAACAGGAAATGGTGGGGGTGGGGTGGGGGCAGCCAGAGGTAATATTTTCCAGTTCTCTAAACAACTCAAAATTTCCAATACTGGTACACCAGAACTGGTCCGAACCAGCTGAATACCACCTCTGGTGACTTTGTATCAGTCACTCTTTCTCAGCGCAACACACCTCATAGGGTTGTTGTGAGCAAAACAAGAGGAGGATGCTATGTTTGCTGCCTTGACAGGATACCAAAAATAAATCTGGCCATGAAGTCATCAAGCTGACTTGAAAGAGCGTTTATTTTTACCAACAAATCTGGATTGGTGTTGTTCAGATTAGGCAATTCTTACTGTTTTAAAACCTGCATTTCTCAGGGGACTTTTTCCCTTTTACTTTCCAGCAATGTATATGGGTTTACAGAGGCTTTACGATAGTAGTAAAGCATATACATTAGACCAGTGACTGAGCTGCACCGTTGCCTCTCTTCTGATCTAACTTCTCTTTATTTAGAACAAGCTCTTACCCAATTGGAAATCCAATTCAAACTGTACATATAATTTACAATAATTTGCTATAATCGTAATTAAGTATTTCTGTCCATACATGCCATAATCTGTAATGTCCATTTTGTGTTTCAGTTTACACTGAGTCTGGTACATCTGTGGCTCATTTTGGAAGCATCTTCTGATTCTCTCCATGATTCCTATCTTATCAGCATGCCGTGCAGTACTTCTAAAAACTGCTGAGTCACCAAAGGTTGGCCACTAATATCCCGATAAATCACTTGATGTAGCAATGTGTGTGTGTGTGTGTGTGTGTGTGTGTGTGTATGTGTGTGTATATATATATATATATATATATATATATATATATGTATGTATTTATTTGTTTTTTTAGGCTTTCGCGGGTACTTACATGTGTGCTGTTCAGCTTCCTTCGGGTTGTAGCAAACCCATTTCAGCAGAATCTCATCTGCCACAGAAGCCTGATGATGGCAGATGAGATTCTGCTGAAACGTTGCTACAACTTTAACAGAACTACAATGACGTGGGATAATACCCGAAGGAAGCTGAACAGCGCGCGCACACACACACACACACACACAGACACAGACACACACACACACACACACACACACACACACACACACACACATATATATATATATATATATATATATATATATATATATATATATATACCCTTAGATGTCACATCCCCAAATTTAATGCTGTTCTTACTTGTGGATTTATTACATTACTTGCCTGCCTTTGCATGTCTGCTGCTATTTTGGGATATCAGACTGGTCATATAGAATTTGCTCTGCAATTGAATTATTTGGCATTATGTGATGACAATTGCAAATATGCGCTTGAATATTTTCTATATCAGTGTTGGTGAACCTATGGCTGAAGTGGCAGAGGTGGCATGCAGAATCCTTTCTGGAGACACGTGAGCAGTTACCAAAGCTCAGCTCTGTTGAGCATGCATGCTTGCCTCCCACCAGCCAGCTGGCTTTTGGGCAGGGGTGGGATTCAATTTTTTTTAACAACCAGTTCTGTGGGCATGGCTTAGTTGGTGGGCATGGCTTAGTTGGTGGATGTGGCTTGGTGGTCATGTGATTGGCTGGGCATGGCCAACTCAACATCACTCACACCGAGGCACCCATCTCCTCGCCTGGTCCCTCATGACTGTGGGAATGCTGCAACAGTCATAAGTGTAAAAAATGGTCATAAGTCACTTTGTTTAGTGCCATTGTAACTTTGTGCCATTGTAACTTTTTTAAAATGGTTACTCCACACAAGCAAAGTACCACAAAGGAGGAAAAAAAAACTCCAGAGAAGTTCCAGAGACAGGAAGTTTAGTCCTGCCAAGAATGTAATAAGGGTTAATGGAGAGGCAGTTTCTGTAAGCAACACCAGAATGTTTCCTTCCTGCCTTCCTTACAGGATTAGGCCAGTAATTTCTTCTAACAACCGGTTCCCCAAACTACTTAGAATGTTAACAACTGATTCCAGTGAATTGGTGCGAACCAGTAGAATCCCATCCCTGATTTTGGGTCTCAGCCACACATGCGTGGAGGGGGAGAGGCACATGTGCAGGGGGTGGGACACATGCACGGGGGATGTGCACACACTGTATTTTGGGGGTTTCCACACACACATGTTCTGTGGACACTCGGTGCCGAAAAGGTTAGCCATCACTGTTCTATATTGTTTATGGACTAGAAAGGATGATCTACCAAAAGATATGGGCTACCATACATCATAGAATAACTTTATTGTCACTTTGAATGTACACTAATCAGCATACATTAAAATGAAATGTATTTGCCTACAGCTCTCAAAGGGTCTCCACCTCTAATATATAAGCATGACAAAACAAACAAATAAATACAAAATAACCACATATATATGACACAGAGAAACAACAAAAACAATATCTATACTAAGGATGTCACTTTTCAACTGCTTTGGGCTTCAAATAGGTGGGAAATTAAAATTCCATAACGTTCAGAAGGGGTTCTAAGAGGCCATAAAAACAGGATTGTGGGCTGTGTATGCATCTAGATCAGGGGTGTCACACTCAAGGCCCTCAGGTCGGATCAAGAGGTTCTCTTCAACCAAATTTTCATCAGCTGTTGGGACTTAATTCCCAGAATTCCTAGTTGCATTTGGGGGCTCAAATTTAGAGGAGAAATAAAGAGAAATAAGTGTCAGGATTCTGGCAGTTACCCCAAATGTATATTTTAGGGCACAGTAGAGAATATACAAGAAAAAAAGTGTATATAGGTAGTCTTTAACTTAGAACCACAACTGAGCACAACATTTCTGTTGCTAACATTTGTTAAATGGACTTTGTCCCCTTTTACGACCTCTCTTGCCACAGTGGTTAAGTGAATCACTGCATCTGTTAAGTTAGTAACCCAGTTGTTTAAGTGGATCTGACTTTCCCATCTTGCTTTGCTGGTCAGAAGGTCACCATAGGTGATCAGCATGACCCTGGCACACTGTAACAGTCATAAACACGAACCAGTTGCCAAGTATTGAATTTTGATCATGTGACCATGGAGATGATGCAATGCAGAGGCAGTATGCTACCAATTCAGATCGGTTCAATTGAACCGGTAGTAAAAAAAAAGCCTCCCACGACCAGCTGAGAGGAGGAAAAATATCAGCTGAGAGGAAAAGAAAAAGAAAAAAGCACAGGATGAGCTTTTCTCTTCTTTATCCCCTCAGCTGATTGGCGCTGCAGGCCTCAGCTGGTGTGGGGAAAGCTGCACATGCATGATCACCAAACTGGTAGTGGAACAGGTAGGATCCCACTACTGATGCAATGGTAATAAGTGTGGGAAAACGGTCATAAGTCTCTTTTCTCAGCGCTGTTGTAACTTTGAATGGTCACTAAACAAATTGTTGTAAGTCAAGGATTGCCTGTACCGCAAGCTGTTTGGAGTCTGCACACAGTAATGTCAGCAGGCCAAAACAGACCCATGCTCTGGATATGATGGGTGTAAAGCACCTTAGCCTCTGTTGCAAAGTTTGGTGTTGTTAATTTCTAACCTGCATTGCCTCAAAGAGCTTAAGGCAACATACATGCTCACCACCCCCACTGTTCAGTCTCACATCTTTTGAGGAACAAAGAACATGACTTAATTGTTTTAATTGAAAGCATTTTAACTGAAAAGTATTTAATTATGATAATGGGGAAGCATCAAAGTAATGATTCATATTTGGTATACCCAAGCCCTTTACCCTCCTTTTGCTTATTTGGTTTGGTTCACATGACCCTAGTTTGTTTATAATTAAATATAAATGTACTAATTCTATGCTATTTACTAAACCAAATAAGCTAGGCAATTGGTAGTATTTGAAAAAGAATTAAATTATATGAACAGCAGTTGCTTTCATTCCAAACCTTCTTCCAAAATAAGCACCGTGATTTAAATTGTGTTTGATCTTTCACAAAAGAAGGTAACCATTCTCTTTAACTGGTGCCAATCTTTTGTAATAAGTACCTGTAGCTATTTAAGTCAGATGGTTTTGGGTTTTTTTTTAGCAAATCTGTGCTGATGTTGAGTAATACAGCAAACAACTCTGGGACAAGATGAGCTTTAGCTCTAGATGGGCTTGTGTTTTCCGCCAAAAAAGCTGCCATGTAATTTGGAAGGTCTCCGTGGCTCTCTGAAAGGAAAGAGAAGAAGAAGATTGTACTGTATTAAAATGGTTGACTCCTAACCTCACATTCTGATTGGCTAAGAAAGCCACTATAGGGATTGGTTCACTAGGAACCAATCCTAGGAGCTGCTAAAAAGGCGGCAAAACCAAACTAATGTCATTGGCTACAAGCCGGCAGGCAAGCCCCTATAAAAGGGCTGCTGTGGCTTGAGCCAATGTTCCGTTTTCACTTGTAAATCAACTAATAAAGACTTTGTTGTTGGAACCCGGTCTACCTCGCGTTTTTCCGAACGGAACACTGGCGATGAGGATGGAATCATCCTAAAACGCGAGACTGTGCACACAGCGATAAACCAGGCTAAGACGATGTCTGGAAACCGCCCGCACCCTTCAATCCCAATGAAGAGGATTGGGAATCTTACGTAGACCGTTTCCAAACGTATTTGGAAAGTAACGAGATGGAAGAGATCTCAGACCAGCGGAAGAGGGCTGTCTTTTTGACGCATTGTGGGCCAACGATTTTCAAAATGGCCAAGGCATTAGCGAAGCCCAGAGACGTGAAGCAAATGACTTGGCCCGAACTCCAACGAATACTGAAGGCTCACTACTCACCAGTAGTGTCAAACCTCATCATAAGACACGAATTTTACCGAAGAGATCAGAAAGAAGGTGAGACTATTGCCAATTTCGTGGCAGCCCTCCGACAACTGGGGGGAGCATGCGAGTTCCTGAACTTAGACGAAGCGATGCGAGATCGGATAGTATTGGGTTTAAGAGACTCTAACTTACAAAGCAAACTGCTTAACAAACCCAATATAACTGTAGCCGAAGCCATCGCTGAAGCCTCAGCCGCCTCAGCCGCAAAGAAATCGGCTGTCAAAATGAAGCAGATGAACGCGAACAACGACGAAATGTGTTTAATAAAAGGGAAGAAACAAATTCCAACCACTACACACCACGAAGATTTTGACGAGACGTCAGAATCTGAAGAAGAAGATGATGAGGTGCACCACCTATACGGCAACAAAAAAGGGTGCGAAAAAAGAAATTGGCGGGAATGCGCAGGCTGCGGAGGAAACCATCCTCGAGCCGACTGCAGATTCCTTGATGCCATCTGCCGAGCTTGTAAAAAAAGGGGGCACATCGAGAAGGTCTGCAGAAATAAAAAAAACTACAGCCCAAACACACGCAGCAACTCTCCGCCACAAACCGAGCCAAAACAAACCGAGAGAAAGTGGCAACAAAACAAACGAGCCAATAACCGGGAGAAAACACACCGGACTTTCACTATCGGGAGCACGCAGACGGAAAGCGGCAAGAAAATCAAAATAATAGTGAAAATCGAAGGAAACCCCTGCGAAATGGAGGTAGACTCAGGGTCCTTTTTGTCAATGGTGTCATGGGACAAAATCAAACAACTAGTCCCTAACATCAACCCAAAAAAGCTCCAGAAGCAGCGATTAACCCTAAAAGACTACCAAGGGAATCGAATCCCTGTGGTAGGTTTTGGACATTTCTGAGTCACCTACAAACACCATGATGAAGTATTGCCATTGACAATAGTTGACCGAGACCACCCAAGCCTCCTGGGCATTGAATGGTTCGCACCATTAGGGATCGGAATGACTGGAGTAGACCGGGTGGCCGCAACCGACTGGGAAGAAAACCTGATCCACGAATTCCAGGACGTTTTTGACGGCTCACTAGGCAGGTACCAGGGGACCCCAATTTCCTTTAGCTTAGACCCCCAGGTAGCCCCTAGAAGGCTAAAAGCCAGACGAGTTCCTTGTGCACTAAAGGCAAAAATAGAGGAACAACTAAACAAATTGGTTGACCAAGGGGTTTTGGAACCTGTTGACCATGCCAGATGGGAGACGCCTATTGTAACACCAGTTAAACCTGACGGGTCGGTTCGAATCTGCGGTGACTACAAGGCTACCTTGAACCATGCGCTGCAACAAAGCGCATACCCGGTGCCAGTCGTACACTTGTTACACTCACTTGAGGGAGGAAAAGTTTTCGCTAAATTAGATTTAGCACAAGCTTACCAACAGCTTCCAGTAGACCCCCTAACAGCGGAAGCACAAACAATAATAACCCATAAAGGAGCGTTCAAGTGTAACAGACTCCAGTTTGGAGTAAGTGTGGCCCCAGGAGTGTTCCAAAGCCTCATGGAACGCCTACTGAATGGAATACAAGGGGTCGTGCCATATTTTGATGACGTCCTAATTTCGGCCAAAAATACAAACCAATTAGAGAAAAGACTGAGAAACGTACTAACAAAATTTAGAGAATCTGGCCTGAAAGTAAAGAAAGAAAAATGCTGTTTAAGGATGGATCGCATCAAATTTTTGGGTTATTTAATAGACGGAGAGGGTATACACCCTACTGAAAAAAAAGTCAAAGCCATTAAAGACGCACCACGACCAAGAAACAAAACCGAGTTGCAAGCATTTTTGGGACTAATAAACTTTTATAACGTATTCCTTCCCCACAAAGCAACAATAGCGGAACCGTTACACCGTTTACTGGATAAGAAAACAAATTGGACTTGGGGTCACAGAGAGCAAGAAGCTTTTCAACAAATAAAAAATTTATTAACATCAAACACCGTTCTTATCCAGTTTAGCAACACACTGCCATTGACGGTGACCTGCGACGCCTCGCCATTCGGAGTCGGTGCCATCCTGAGCCACCAATTGCCAGATGGAAGAGAGGCACCCGCCGCCTATTATTCAAAGACTCTGTTTAAAACAGAACGTATCTATAGTCAACTAGACAGAGAAGCCCTAGCAATCGTCGCTGGAGTAAAACGCTTCCACGAATATTTATATGGAAGGACATTTGCAATAGTAACGGATCATAAACCGTTACTAGGAATTTTGGCAGGAAACAAGCCAACACCGAACATTTTGTCCCCGACAATGACCAGATGGTCGGAATTCCTGGCAGCCTACTCGTATACATTAATGCATCGACCCGGGAAGCAAATCTCCCATGCAGATGCATTAAGCAGATCACCGCTACCAACAACGGAAGAAGACCCAGCACCAACGATGACCACCCTACAGATTGAGACATGCCCCAAGCTACCAATATCCGCCAACGATGTCGCCAGAGCCACAGCGAAAGACCCAGTGACTGCCCACATACTAAACTGGGTAGGTAAAGGTTGGCCGGAAAATCAAAAAACTGAACACTTTAAACCTTTCCGGACCAGACAGACTGAACTCTCTATCCAAAAGGGTTGTTTATTGTGGGGTGATCGGATAGTCATCCCTTCTAAATTACAAACCAGGGTACTGGGTATGCTTCACGAAGGCCACCCTGGTATTGTTAAAATGAAAAGCCTTGCTAGAAGCTATGTCTGGTGGCCGGGTATAGATAGGGACATCGAATACTGGGTAAATTCTTGCAACAAATGCCAAAAAACCAGACCCTCCCCACCACAAGCACCCATAAGGGAGTGGGAAACCCCAAGGGGCCCCTGGTCTCGAATCCACATTGATTTTGCGGGACCTACTAAAGGGAATACTTTCTTAATTGTCGTGGATGCATACTCAAATTGGCTGGAAGTTGTAGTTATGCCATCCACGACAACGGAAATGGTCATTAAACAACTTGACAAACTATTCGCAACCCATGGACTACCAGAAGTCCTAGTGTCCGACAACGGGCCACAATTGACAAGCATCCAATTTGAACAACACCTAGCTGCCCTGGGGATACGCCATGCTCTAACCGCGCCAGCTCGCCTGGCCGCAAATGGTAGAGCAGAGAGAATGGTCAGGTTTACCAAGGAGGGTTTAGAAAGAATGGACAATGGGGATGTCCAAGATAGAATTAACCGCCTACTCACCCTCCAACATTTCACACCCAGTACCATTACCAACAAAAGCCCAGAGGAACTATTAATGGGAAGGAAACTCAGGTCACAACTAGACAGGTTGCACCCAAATTACACACCAGAAAGACCCCCCGACTCCTCCACCCGCTCCAGAACATTTGAAATAGGCGACCTAGTCTATGCAAAAAATTGCACCAGGGACCCCTTATGGCTTCCAGGCACAATAACCAAAATCACAGGCCCCCGGTCCTACCGACTAACCGTGGACGATGGCAGGGAATGGAAGCAGCACATAGACCAGCTTCATTCCCGATACATAGAAAAGAACACAAACGCTCAACCAGAAACAATAAAAAATGACAAAAAACAAACCAACGAGGGGGGGAGAATTCAAAGAAACAATAAAGAACCGTTTGAAATAAACCCAGAATATTACAAAAAACAAAAAGAGCAAAATAGAGACTTACGGTTAGAGGAAACTTGCGGGAAGCATCCAAGCGAAGGAGCCAGCCAGGCCAGCTCAACCTGCCCAGAAAAACCAGGAGGGAGCGGCAAGACCGCCGATCTGAGAAACTCAGGCGGCAGCAAAATGGCTGACTCACCCTTCCAGGCGGTTCCATGGAGAAGAGACGGAGACACAGCAAACCCCTCCGAACCAGTCGAAGTCGCCAGAAACAATGAACCGCGCAGGTCCAATAGAACCAGGAAAAGCCCCACCAACCTGCGCGACTACGTCACCTCGTAAGGACCAAACCAAGAGGGGAGGGATGTACTGTACTAAAATGGTTGACTCCTAACCTCACATTCTGATTGGCTAAGAAAGCCACTATAGGGATTGGTTCACTAGGAACCAATCCTAGGAGCCTCTAAAAAGGCGGCAAAACCAAACTAATGTCATTGGCTACAAGCCGGCAGGCAAGCCCCTATAAAAGAGCTGCCGCGGCTTGAGCCAATGTTCCATTTTCACTTGTAAATCAACGAATAAAGACTTTGTTGTTGGAACCCGGTGTACCTCGCGTTTTTCCGAACGGAACAAAGATCAACAACAATTTGGCTAGATTCAGTTACAGTGGAGATAGGTACACCCTCAAACACCTGAAGGATCAGACTGGGAAAAGATCCTTCTGAAGAAAATCTGTCTACATGAGGGGTGTCAAACTCGATTTCATTGAGGGCCGCATCAGGGTTGTGTTTGACCTTGGGGGGGCATAGGGTGTGGCTAGGGTGAATGTAGCCAGCTCAAGATCACTTGTGTTGGGGACGCCTGTGGAGGCCTGAGCAGTCTGCCAAGGAAAATGGGCTCATGAGCTCTGTTTTCGGCTGCAACAGCCTCCTGCAACCCACTGCCAATGAAAACGAAGCTCTGTTTTTGCTGGCAGAGGCACTGTGGGGCAGTCCTTTGCTGTTTCCAAGCTGGCCCAGCGGGCCAGATCGAAACATCCCACAAGCCGGATCTGGCTCCCGGGCCTTGAGTTTGACTCCCCTGATCTACATGATCACTAAGAGTTGGCACTGAATTGAAAGTGCATAATCACTCACACAATCCATCTGATCCCTCAGCTTCTGCTGGAAAACATCACCAGGAGGTTTTTGACTGTTCCTGGAGCAGATGGAATTGACTCGTTGACTTTCTCATTTCATAAATGGGCCGCTGTAATGTGTTTTGCATCAGACTGCTCTTGAAGGCTACCTGGGAAAGGCTTCTAGAGTAAGGTGACCAACTTCTTTACAATGAGAAGGAGGACACAAATAAATTGAAGAAAACAAACAAAGCCACTTGCACGTGGCACACTCTCTCAAAACAATTCTCCTGTGTGGAGCACATGCGTCTCATAATCACGTCTCGCCGCACTGTCCCAAGCCTTGACGAATCGTCATTTCAAATACAAATACGTCACATCACACACAACAGATCGGATCAGCATCAATCAAATAGGGAGATTTACAGATTAGTCTTCAAATATCAGAAAGGAGGTCATGTAGGAAGACTTTTCAAGAGAGGACAGAACTTACAAAAGAAGGACTGTCCTCCCTAAAGGAGAGCAATTGGTCACCTTATTCTAGCGGCCTAGATATTAATTGAGACAACTAGGTAGTGGCATGTCCTATAACACCTGTATCTTGTGAGAGCTGCATTGATTGCTAGTTTGTCTCTGGGAGCCATTCAAAGGACTACTTAACAACATTAATATCATACATGGCTATTAATGAAATTGCTTCCTTCTCCCAAAGATGTGAGAGTCCCACCAAACAAGACTCAGAAGCCTTCTCTGTAAGAGCTTCCTTGTTACAGAATGTTTGAGCGGAAGAACCATAGCTTCACTTCTCAAATTAGGTTTCCTGAAAACAGGGCTTTTTAAAATGCATTTGGGGAGTGAGGTGAGGATAAGACAAGTACATGAACTAAGATGATAACTGGGTCACTTAGGTTTTATGAGGATGGGATGGTGGCCTTGCAAAGAAATCCTAAAGACCTGAATCTGGGCCCTGAAAAGTTCGGAAGCCTACTTATTGCTTGCATTAATGATCTGGGTTTGATATTCCTTGACTGCTTTTTTGTATTTTGCATTTGTATTTTAATGTTTGTGATGTTTGCATTTTTAAAAATTTTTTTATCTTGATCGTTGCCGAGAGTCACCTATTGAGATGGGCATCCATATAGATTGGACAAAATAAATAAAGGATAATGTTGCATTTAGTTTTTTAGTATTTACTGTTAGTTATTAGCATTTATAATTGTTGTTCCTGTTATATAATGTCAATGCATTTTAATTTACTATAATAGATTACATTGCAAGCGGCTTAAATTCATGGAATTGAGATGGCATAGAAGCATTTGCAACAAATAAATATATTAAAAGGAGACAAAGACATTGAACTGTTATTCAAATCATGCAGATATCCTCACAGAGGCAATTAGAGCATATAAATTTCAGTAGATGCAGGAGGAAAGGCTAAAAGCACCTTTCCTCAAAGAAATTCAATCCTGTATTCCAGCAACATTTTTTAGTACAAAGAAGGTTTTGTGTTGATGCTGCCCTGCTAAGAAAAGTTGTGTAAGTGTTCCAATATCTAAGGGGCCGCCACAAAGAAGAGGGGGTCAACCTATTCTCCAAAACACCTGAAAGTAGGACAAGAAGCAACGGGATAATAGAATAACAGAGTTGGAAGTGACCTTGGAGGTCCTCTAGTCAAACCGTCTGCTCATGCAGGAAACCCCGCATCATTTCACAAAAATGGTTATCCAATCTCTTCTTTATAATGTCCAGTGTTGGAGCATCCACAACTTCTGGAGCCAATTTTTTCCATTGATTATTCATTCTAACTGTCAGTAAATTTCTCCTTAGTTCTATGTTGCTTCTCTCCTTGATTAGTTTCCACCCATTGCTTCTTGTCCTGCCTTCAGGGTTTTTGTAGAAAGCTTGACTCTCTCTTCTTTGTGGCAGCCCTTCAAATATTGGAAGACTGCTATCATGTCACCCCTAGTCCTTCTTTTGATTAAACTAGACCCAATTCCTGGAACTGTTCTTCATATGTTTTCACTTCAAGTCCCCTAATCATCTTTGTTGCTCTTCTCTTTTTAGAGTCTCAACATCTTTTTTACATTGTGGCGACCAAAACTGGATGCAGTATTCCAAGCATGGCCTTACCAAGGCATTATAAAGTGGTACTAACCCTTCAACGTGATCTCAATTCTATCTCTCTGTTAATGAAAACTAGGACTGTGTTGGCTTTTTTGGGGAGGGGGACAGTTGAAGCACACTGCTGACTCATATTTAAGTGATTGTCCATTAGGACTCCAAGACCCCTCTTGCAGTTGCTACTATTGAGTAAGGTACTACCCAGACTATACCCGCGCATTTGTTTTTTCTTGCCTGAATGTAGAACCTTAGTTTTTTCACCACTGATGAAAACTAATCAAGGAGAGAGGCAACCTAGAACGAAGGAGAAATTTCCTGACAGAACAATTAATCAGTGGAATAACTTGCGTCCAGAAGTTGTGAACGCTCCAACACTGGAGGTTTTTAAGAAGAGATTGGATAACCATTGTCTGAAATGGTATAGGGTTTCCTGCCTAAGCAGCAGTTTGGACTAAAAGACCTCCAAGGTCCCTTCCAACTCTGTTATTCTACTCTATTATTCTGTTTTTTTCTGTCAAGCTAATTTCTTATTGTGGGAAAGAAAAACAGTTTCATTGCATTACATGCAATGCATTACATGAAATGACATGACATGACATCATGCAGAGCCATGGTGATGCAGTGGTTAGAATACAGTATTGCAGGCTAACTCTGCTGACTGCCAGGAGTTCGATCCTGACCAGCTCAGGGTTGACTCAGCCTTCTATTCTTCTGAGGTCAGTAAAATGAGGACCCGGACTGTTGGGAACAATCGGCTGGCTTTATAAGGCTCTAAAGCACTGGTATATAAATCTAAGGGTATATAAATCTAAGGCCTGTTGCTATTACTGCCATAGGCAACTTCATACTGTAGCATTAGTTGATCTGAATTACCTAACTAGCAAGCAACTGCTGTTTACTAACATTTCAAGGGGGAATGTTGGTGATTAGAATAACAGTCCAATATCTTTGGAGGGCAGCAGATTGGGAAGCTAATAGAAATCTTAAGGAAGTGGTTCATTCCACACTTTCTTCATATGGCACTCACTCATAGTTCTCCCCAGCCATCTGGGTGTGCAAATACCTCTCAGAAAGTTTGTGTGAAAGCAAATTGAGATATTATCATAGCAGCAAGGACAAAACAAATATGAAGTTCCAAATTCTCTGTGTGGACTGTAGTGGCATTCATGAAGCTGCCTCATCCTGTGGCTCCTATAGACAGTAGACAATGGTTCATTTTGGCATTAATCCTTTTGTTGAGGTCCTCAAAACCCAGGTTTTTTTTTTTTCCAGTTGAACAAGAGTTGAACACAAAAACTCTGGTTCATTCAGTGCCTTAGACTCTGTGCCGCAGTTTTAAACCAAAAGAAATCTCTTCTCTTCATGGAACAAAATAAATAAGATTGATTACAGCCACATTCATACCATGTATTTGCTCTCATGGCAAACTAGAAGAGGGAGGATTTGTCAAGAAAGGAAATATCCAAACCATTTGGGCACATGGCTGTTTTGCCCATAAAAGCATCTGAAGATGTGACTCTATATTGGCAAGTTTGCAATCAGATGCTTTTTTTCAACACAGTATCTCTCGCCGTGGGTGCATTCTGCTGTAACAGACAGAATGGGGGAGAGCAGGGAAATAGATCCTAAACTGTGCAAACAGGCTCCAGGAATAATTCTACTTTAAAATGCATCTGGGTTTGATCCAGGTTTTTCCCGGATCCTTCCAAGTCTTCCCACAAGAGCCCAGGCAAAGCAGACAGGGATAAAATTGACAAGAGTTCCTGGCTGTTTCTCCTTTGGGTTTGGCAGAGAACCAGTTGGAATGGAGAATATCAAACTCCTTGAGGACTTTTTAAGCAACTGCTTGAAAAAGAATGGCTCACTAGAGCCCAGCAGCCAGGAGGCAGAGAGAGACAAGAACATCAACCAATAGGAAGATGAACTCCCCACAAGCTCAACAAAAAAAGAAAGAAAAAGCCTAGCTTTGCTCTGCTTTCAAATAAATTGATGCAGAAGCAGAGAAAAGCTAATTTAAGTCACAGAAGTCAACAACATCATCTGATCAAATGGGCCCCAAGGTAATTTGTGAAATTGACAACTATGTTCAGGGGAAACAAATTGATTGTTGGAGGTCAAAAGGAGATTTATTTACAGGAAATGCATGATAGAGACAGGCAAAACCTGCACGTAACTAGTTACACCCTACCAGGAGAAAAGGCAAAAAAATGTGCATGCATAGAAGGAAAGGCAGAAGGAAGCAGATTCAGATTAGCAATCTTTTAATTAAAAGAAAAAACACACAAAGCGATGGACAAATGAACCTAAAAGGAATCCTTAACTCTCCAGCTACACTCCAAATTGCCCCTTGATATGGATTCAAATTCTGTAAGGGAGTGGGCACCACAATATCATAAAATAAGACGTGTCCCATTTGCAGTTGTGTCTGTACACAAAAGAGGGAGGATATACATTGTGCCAGGGCACCTACCATCTTGCAGGGTTTTTTCCCCCTTCTTGGATGTCCGAATGTGACCTCCTCCAGGTCTGCAGTTGTGAGATGCTGAGGAATCAGTGATGAGGATTTTAGGCGTTCAACTGCTTTGATATGAGATAGGCTTTGAAACATATTATGTATCCCATTCCTACATTCTGTCAGGATTCCAGCAGTTACTCCAGTTAAATTATGAGCCTCGAGCCACAGTCTTAAAACTAAAAAAGATTTATTTTTTAACATTCTGTATCCAACATTAACGGACGGAATATGTGCCTACTTCTTAAAAAAGCTATCCACTGCCATAGCCTGACCTCTAAGCATAATCTTTGAAAAATCTTTCAGGACCAGCTCCTAGCCAAAACTATGGTCACAAGCCACGGTCATCCCCATCATCAAAAAGGGAGATCCCAGCCAAGTTGAAAATTACAGACCAATCTCCTTATGCCATGTCACCTGTAAAGTCATGGAATCAATTATTAACCAATCCATCAACCTCCACTTAGACAAACAACCTACTCTCTAATAAACAATTTGGTTTCAGGAAAAAACTATCATGTAATCTGCAACTCTTACACTGCAAAAACATATGGACTACACAACTCGATCAGGGCAAAGCAACAGACACAATCTACATAGACTTCTATAAAGCCTTTGATTCAGTGGTACACGACAAACTACTCCTAAAACTAAAATCTTATGATATCTCTGGACACCTGCATAACTGGATAGAAGCATTCCTGTTAAACAGACAACAAATGGTCAAAATTGGGAGCGTCCAATCAAACTCTGTACCTGTCAACCAAGGCAATGTCCCCCAAGGCAGTGTTCTAGGACCAACTCTTTTCATACTTAAAGGGCCTGTCACATTGGCCGATGGATGCAAAACGTTTGCAAAAAGGACACAGCGGATGAGAAAATGTTCCATCCATTGTTATCCACTCTCAAAAGTGCCCCGAATTTGCATAACCAGAGCGGACAACAACGGAAAGGAACGGATGGGGGAAGGACGTAGCCAGGATGGAAAGTGGATGCTCCACGGAAGCCTAGCGGATGGAAGCAGATGGGAGTGGATGGTACATCCGCAGGACTTCTGGGGGAGCACAGCGAAGCGGACGCGCAGCGGAAGGAACAGATGCAGAGCGGATGCTGAGTGGATGAAGCGGATGCAGAGTGGAAGCCTAGCGGATGCAAAGCGTTCACTGCGCATGCGGGGAGGATGCATTGCATCAGCCCCATGGATATAAAGGGAAGCAGTCCGCAAGCAGGTCACCATTCAGAGGAAAGACCTGCTGCCAGACACAGCTCCAGCCAGCCAGGCAGCCAGCAAGCCAACAACCATGGGGAAGAAGAGAAAGCCTCTGCCATCTGCTGCCAGCCCTGGCAAGAGGGACAGGGCCACCATCCCACCCCCTGGCCTTGACTCTGCTTCTGCTGGGGCTTCTGCTGCTGGGGCTGACCCTTCTGGTGCTAGAGCTTCTGCTGGCGCTGCTCCTGGTGCTGGGGCTTCTGCTGGTGCTGACTCTGCTGGTGCTGCTCCTGGTGCTGGTGCTTCTGCTGGTGCTTACTCTGCTGGCACTGCTCCTGGTCCTGCTGGTGCTGCTGGTGCTGCTGATCCTGCTGGTGCTCCTGGTCCTGCTGGTCCTGCTGGTGCTGCTGGTGCTCCTGGTCCTGCTGGTGCTCCTGGTCCTGCTGGTCCTGCTGGTGCTCCTAGTCCTGCTGGTGCCCCTGGTCCTGCTGGTCCTGCTGGTGCTGCTGGCGCTGCTGGTGCTTACTCTGCTGCTGCTGATCCTGGTCCTGCTGGTGCTGCTGGCACTGCTGGCGCTGCAGGTGCTGCTGGCACTGCAGGCGCTGCCGGCGCTGCTGGCGCTGCCGGCGCTGCTGCTGCTGGTGGTCCTGTTTTTGCTGCTACTGTTGTTGTTGATGCTGCTGGTGGTGATGGTGTGGAGGAGCAGCCCCTACAACCTCAAAGCCCCTCTGATGAGGGCCCAGATGGCCCTGCCAAAGGGAGGAAGAGGCATACGCGTGAACGGGAGAGGAAGCAATACTCCATTGAGGAGGAACACGAGGATGAGGTGCTGGAGTGGCTGAGAGAGAATGACTATCTATGGCGGAAGGGACACAGGCTCTACAGGGACACCAAAAGGAAGCAGGCTGCTTGGAGAGAGAAGGCGGAGAGTCTGGGCTACACTTCGGAGGTGCTCCTCAGCTGGTGGAAACATATGGACACCTGGTAAGGGAAGCTGCACCTCAAGAAATCTGGCCAGGCCATGGTCAAGCTGATGGACCGAGAGACCTATGTGATGGCCAAGTGCAGCTTCTTGGAGGGTGAGATCCGCCACTGAGGAGCAGCCTCTCTCACAACCCTCTTGCTCAGGAAGCCCACAGAGAACCAGTCCTCTTCTGGCCAAGAGTCAGCTCCTGTGTCCAGGCAGGTTTCTGTGGAGCATGCCACAACGGAGACCGCCCCAACAGCTGCACTCCCTGTGGCGGAGCATGTGGAGGACTCCCTGACGCAGTGGGAGCAAGGAGAGGGCACTTCCATCAGAGACCAACCCACATCCACCCCCAGCTCCACCTCCATAGAAAGCAGGCAGAGAGCCAGACTGGAGGGGCAGAGCCACACTGTCCTGCTGGAGATCAGGGACACCATCAGAAGCAGCATAGATCTCTCTCAGCTGGTACACACCACCGTCCCATCCTCCAACCGCAAGCCCTTCCTCACCTACGTCAACCAGACCCTCATGAACATGTTAGAATCACAGTACCAGGTGATAAAGGACAGGATCACCGGTCTTCTGCACAACCCTCCAGACCCAGCTGAACCTGCTCCCACCTAGTCCAGGCCTGCTCCTCCACCCCAGGTGATGTCATTGCCCTTCCAAGGCTTTCCACAGGCCCTCACCTACCAAGGCTATGGCTACCAGGAGCTCCAGCAGCACAGGCAGCCCTTCCCAGTCCAGGCACAGGTACATCGGACTCCACCAGTGCCACCGATGCCACTGATGCCACCGATGCCAGCCACACCACAGATGCCACGCACACCACAGATGCCACCCACGCCTCACCTCGCTCAACTGCAGACCAGACATCCCCACTACACTCCTCCTTCCTCCACCCCACAGCCAAGCCTGGCCTCAGAACATCTGTCATCGATATTGGGGCTGACACCCCATGTCCTGGAGGAAGGGGCTCTCAACATCACAGGACTGAGCCAGCTGTCTGAGAGCTTCCTCCACACACCATCCTCTCGAGGCCAGGCACCCCAATGGGTGTCCTCTTGGGGCCAGGCACCCCAATGGTGCCTCAGAACAGCACTCCAGCAGCAGCCGCTTCCACAGCACCTGGACCCTTCACCCCTGAGACTATGGGCACACCTCAATGTGACTGAGAAGAGTGCCAGAGACTGGATGGCTACCTGTTGACTTTATCTTTGCTTGGGACACTTGGGTCATTTTGCTTTTACAGTTTGTTATCAATAAAGATTACCTTTGCTTCACACACTTGCTTCATTTATTTTATTAAATAAAGACTTGGTGGAAACTTTTAGAAATGGTTTAAGCCTTTGCATGCTTGTGGGATGGGTTAAGATAGCAGTGGGATGGGCAGGGATACCTTTGGGATGGGTAATAGCTGTGGGATGGGCAGGGATACCTATGGGATGGGCAGGGATACCTTTGGGATGGGTAATAGCTGTGGGATGGGCAGGGATACCTGTGGAATGAGTAATAGCTGTGGGATGGGCAGGGATACCTGTGGAATGGGTAATAGCTGTGGGATGGGTAATAACTGTGGGATGGGCAGGGATACCTGTGGGATGGGCAGGGATACTTGTGGGATGGGTAATAGCTGTGGGATGGGCAGGGATACCTGTGGGATGGGTAATAGCTGTGGGATGGGCAGGGATACCTTTGGGATGGGTAATAGCTGTGGGATAGATAAACGTCCAGTGCAAGTATAGCACAACTGTATGGTCCACCCTCCCAGGTGCCACACCTATGGCCCTTCACTATCAGTAACAATGTAAGCATTGATCCACACATTTGAACATAAACACAACTCTTTATTAAATGCCCTGTTCATTGTAGGGCCACTCAACATACAGGGCACAATCTCATCTGTGTGACGAGACAGGCTGAAGGAAGCATCCATTAAGCATCTATCATCCTGTCTTGCCACTCCACTGCTCCAGCTGGGGAGTTGCACCAGTGTTTCAGGAGGTTGCGCTGCTTCTTCCCTTCATGTGAAGCTCTATTGGGGCCTTGCACATCCACAGTGTCTATCACGTTTCACCCTTGCCTCCATTCACCAGGCTCCATGCCCCCATTGCCTTGTTGGAGGTCCACGAGCCTGTTCTGCAAGACTGGGTAGCGGGTGCGCATGAGATTGTGCAGGATGCAGCAAGCTTCCACAATCCTCCTCACAGTCTCTGGGCGATGGTGCATGGTGTTGAGAAGTACCTGGAACCTGTTGGCCAGGATGCCAAAGGCATTCTCCACCACCCGCCTTGCCCTGGACAGCCTGTAGTTGAAGATCCTCTCTTCAAGGGTGAGGCATCTGGAAGTGTTGGGCTTCATGAGGTAGGTTCTGAGGGAGAAGGTGTCATCCCCCACAATGAAGTAGGGCACATCTTGTGTGTTGTTGGGCAGGGGGTCTGGATCTGGGAAGCCCATGATGAGGTTGCATTCCAGCCCCTCTTTGAGGTGACTGGCGTTGTATACCTGGGCATCTGAAGCTGCCCCGTTGTCTGAAGCATCGATGTACATGAACTTGTAGTCAGCATTGACCATGGCAAAGAGGATGAGGCCAGATGGCGCAGAGGCAGTGCCACCTTGAGCCCAGGGTCCAGGCTGGGCCGGAAGTTGGTGCTCTGCTTGGTCAACCTGGGTCTCAGCCGCTCCTCAACTTCATCAAACATGGCTGGAGGCATCCTCATGAAGTTCTGGAATGCATGAGGGTCTTCGTTCCTCAGCTCCACCATCAGCTTGTTATACAGTCCATACTCTGCTCTTCTGGCGATCCATCTTCGGACCCAGACACTTCTTGGCCGCCTCCTTTTCTTCATGTAGAACAGGTGAAAGAGCCTGTAGATGGCTTCGCACTGTTGTAGAACGATGGTGGCTACCAAAAGGAGTGTGTGATGATCCATTGTGGAGATGACTGGATGCTGTGGAGGAGCAAGAGCCAGATGAAGGCTGAAGAGGTGTGCACCGCAGGGCTGCTGGACTGAAAGTGAGATCCAGGTGAGTTCCTCCCCCTTTTTATAGGAAATATAGGTTTTCCTCTCGGTGCCCATTTGCATCCTCTGGGCATCCTGCAGACATCCTAAATATTCAAGATAGGTCCCCTCTGCAAACGTTTTTTCTGTTTTAATGCTTTATATGTGAGCTGCATCCGCTTTCGTCCTTTCTCCGTCCGTGCTACTAATGCTTTGTGTCCATTCTGCATCCGTTTTGCTTCCTCCCTGTGTCCGTTTTCTGCTGGAGCGGATGCGAGTTGTGTGGATGCACAGCGGATGCCTAGCGGATATAGCGGATGCGTAACGGATGACGACGGATGTTGAACGGATGTTCCCCGTGTGCGTTGCGGATGTAGAATGGATGTGTTGGATACATTTTCCGCTCAAAAAGTTTTGAGCAGCTCAAAACTTTTTGAGCAGATGGAATCTCAGTCGACGGATGCTGGACGGATAGAGAGGATGAAAAATGGACGCAGTGAGTACAGAACGGATGGATCGCGTTAACCAACGGATGGCAAGTGTTTCTCTCCGTTTTACATCCTCTTTCCATCCGTTGGTGCTGTGTGACAGGGGCTTTACATAAATGACCTCTGTGGTCATATCAAGAGAAACTGTGTTCTCTTCGCTGATGATGTAAAGCTATTCAACACCATAGACAATACTGCCACCCTTCATAAACACCTTGACAATGTATCAGAATGGTCAAACAAATGACAACTTCAAATCTCAACAAATAAATGCTCTGTCCTACATATTGGCAAAAATAATATATCAGAAAATAAAATACAGGCTGAATAGTCAAGACCTTGTTGATGATCCAAACTCTGTCAAGGATCTTGGAATACTCATCTCTAATGACCTAAGTGCTGGAGCCCACTGTAACTACATAGTCAAAAAGGTGTTAAGAGTTATTAATCTAATCTTATGTAGTTTTTTCTCTGGTAATATTACACTTATAACTAGAGCATACAAAACATTTGCTAGACAAGTACTTGAATGCAGCTCTTCAGTCTGGAACCCACATTACATATCTGATATTAACACAGTTGAGAAAGTCCAGAAATATTTCACAAGAGTTCTCCACTCCTCTACTCATTGTAGAATACCTTATGCCACAAGACTCGAAATTCTAGACCAAGAATACCTAGAACTATGCCGCTTTCGGTCTCATCTAAGTATAATATATAAAATCATACATTGCAATGTCCTACCTGTCAATGAATACTTCAGTTTCAACCATAACAATACAAGAGCAAACAATAGATACAAACTCAAGGTTTATCGTACCAAACATGATTGCAGGAAATACGACTTCAGCAACAGAGTGGTTAATGTTTGGAATACTCTACCTGACTCTGTGGTTTCTTCCCCAAACCCCAAAAAGCAACGGTTAGCAACCAATCTCATCTGGACCCAAAAGAGATCTGACCACAATGAAGTCCATAGCCAAACCACATGATTGGGCTGTCTATTCTTATTCCAGGTGGCACCAATTTCCCATAATGGTCTGGGACATTATCTTTTTGATAATCTATTCAGCCCCATTCTCATCTAGGCATGCTTGTCTAACATAGACTTTGTTTTTATTATCATGTCTATTTCATAGACTCATAGAATAACAGAGTTGGAAGGGACCTTGGAGGTCTTCCAACTTCCCCTGCTTAGGCAGGAAACCCTACACCACTTCAGACAATGTTCAGTTTTGACAGGGCTGTCAAGCTTGGAGCCCATGAACTGGATGTGTCACATGCTGGCCACGCCCATGCCAGGTTTAGTGAAGAGGGGAATTTGCAATGTATCATGTGACGATGCCATGATGACGTGCGTTTGACATCCCTGCAGTAGGCCATTCCAGGTGCTTAATGGATTTAGAAGATGCTAAAGGAGTCCGGGGAGAAGTGACACTCTCACTCAAACACTGGGGGGAAAAGACAAAGAGTGAACCTAGCAGAGTATGAGGAGGAGATCCCACATTCAGGTCTATATTGCAGAGATATAGGCAGCAAACTGTACGTATTTATCTGGTCTTACTGCATCAGCACGTTGCTATTCAGCAGCTTTGTTTATTGTAGGGTCTACCCTACTAAGGAAGGACAGGTAATATCAGCCACCTGTTGATTTGTTTAATAAATTTTTGTGCTGTCCATCTTGTCAGAGATGACTGTGGGTGATTTACAAACATTAAATATACTGTACATTAAAATAATAAAACAAAAAAATACTGTTCAAAGATGGGGAGGAGGGGAACACAAAAAACTGTGGCAGTTGCTTTATGATTAGTGCAGTTCACAACGCACAACCACAATGTTTGTTTAACCACCACCACAAAAAAGATCATAAAAATAGGTCCTGTTGGTGTTGTTGTTAATTGAAAAGTTGTGTTCCGACCCATTGCGACCCCATGGACAACGTTCCTCCAGGCCTTCCTGTCCTCTACCATTCCCCAGTGTTCATTTAAGCTCACTCTGACTGCTTCAGTGACTCTACCCAGCCACCTCATTCTCTGTCGTCCCCTTCTTCTCTTGCCCTCAATTGTTCCCAGCATTAGGCTCTTCTCCAGTGAGTCCTTCCTTCTCATTAAGTGGCCAAAATATTTGAGTTTCATCTTCAGGATCTGGCCTTCTAAAGAACAGTTGGAGTTTATCTCCTTTAAGACTGACCAGTTTGATCGCCTTGCAGTCCAAGCGACTCTCAGGAGTCTTCTCCAGCACCATAGTTCAAAGGCCTCAATTCTTTGGGGCTCAGCCTTCCTTATGGTCCAACTTTCACAGCCATACATTGCAACTGGAAAAACCACAGCAAACTTATCCTTGTTTGCTTAGATAGGTAAGGTTGGATAGGGAAGGATACATTGATAACTAGACAGGTGTGTGTGTGTGTTTGTGTGTGTGTGTGTGTAAGAGAGAGAGAGAGAGAAGAGAGAGAGAGAGAGAGGAAGGGAGGGAGGGAGGGAGGGAGGGAGAGAGAGAGAGACTGTAATCTCCTTTAAAAATATATTTCTGGAGAGACTTTGCTAGGACAGGATACAATACCAGTGTTTGATAATGGAAAAGGTGCTGGATCGATAGCTAAGGAAACCTAAGCCCTCTGTTCATTCACAGTGGAGATAAAAAGCAAGCCGCACAAGTCCTGCCAGGTTCTTTAACGCTCCCCTGACTTTCAGTGAAAGGCTTCCTTGAAAAGAAAGAAGGAATTCCAGTCTACAGTAACTCTTGGGTCCATGACCTTCTTCCTAATGTTGCATACAAACAGGAGGGACTGCCATCCAAGCCAGACTGTTGTTCTGGGAACCTTCAATTGTAGACAAAGTAGTAAACCCAAAAAGGAAGGTTGCATTTAGTGACAGAGATGGAGCCGGACGGTTCTTTTGCTTTGACAACGGGAAATATTAAAATAATAACATGGCATTCTACACCAAAGTCCAAATGTTTTAAAAAGCAGAACCATCTTGAAAGCATGAGATTGATGATGATGATGATGATGATGCCCTGCATCACAGTGACACCTGGTGGTGGACGTAAATATTGCACAATTTACAAAAGAAAACCTGAAGGCAAGTCTACTGCTTTAAAGGGCCTGTCACAAAGGCCGATGGATGCAAAATGTATATAAAAAGGACACAGAGGACGAGAAAAATTTCCATCCGTTGTTATCTGCTCTCAAAAGTGTCCCAAATTTGAATAAGCAGAGCAGACAACAACGGAAAGGAACGGACGGGGAATGGACGTAGCCAGGATGTAAAGCAGATGCTCCATGGAAGCCTAGCAGATGGAAGCGGATGGAAGCGGATGGCACATCCGAAGGGCTTCCGGGGGAGCACAACGAAGTGGATGCCCAGCGGAAGGAACGGGTGCAGAGTGGATGCAGAGCGGATGAAGCAGATGCAGAGCGGAAGCCTAGCAGATGCCTAGCGGATGCCTAGCGGATGCCTAGAGGATGCCTAGAGGATGCAAAGCATTCACTGCGCATGCGGGGAGGATGCATTGCGTCAGCTCCGCGGATATAAAAGGATGCAGCTCGCAAGCAGGTCACCATTCAGAGGAAAAACCTGCTGCCAGACACAGCTCCAGCCAACAACCATGGGGAAGAAGAGGAAGCCTGTGCCATCTGCTGCCAGCCCTGGCAAGAAGGACAGGGCCACCATCCCACCCCCTGGCCCTGACTCTGCTTCTGCTGGGGCTTCTGCTGCTCGGGCTGACTCTTCTGGTGCTGGGGCTTCTGCTAGGGCTTACTCTGCTGGTGCTGCTCCTGGTGCTGGTGCTTCTGCTGGTGCTTACTCTGCTGGCGCTGCTCCTGGTGCTGGTGCTTCTGCTGGTGCTTACAGTGCTGGTGCTGCTCCTGGTCCTGCTGGTGCTGCTGGTGCTGCTGGTGCTGCTGGTCCTGCTTTTGCTGCTACTGTTGTTGTTGCTGCTGGTGCTGCTGGTGGTGTGGTGGAGCAGCCCCTAGAACCTCAAAGCCCCTCTGATGAGGGCCCAGATGGCCCTGCCAGAGGGAGGAAGATGCATACGCGAGAACGGGAGAGGAGGCAGTACTCCATCGAAGAGGAACATGAGGATGAGGTGCTCGAATGGCTGAGGGAGAACGAGTACCTATGGTGGAAGGGACACAGGCTCTATTGAGACACCAAAAGGAAGCAGGCTGCTTGGAGAGAGAAGGCAGAGAGCCTGGGGTACACTTCGGAGGTGCTCCTCGGCTGGTGGAAGCACATGCACACCTGGTACAGGAAGCTGCACCTCGAGAAATCTGGCCAGGCCACGGTCAAGCTCACCGACCAGGAGACCTATGTGATGGCCAAGTGCAGCTTTTTGGAGGGTGAGATCCGCCACCGAGGAGCAGCCCCTCTGTCAACCCTCTCTCTCAGGCAGCCCACAGAGAGCCAGTCCTCTTCTGGCCGAGAGTCAGCTCCTGTGTCCAGGCAGGTATCTGTGGAGCATCCCACGACGGAGACCCCCCCAACAGCTGCACTCCCCGTGGCGGAGCACGTGGAGGAACCCCTGACGCAGTGGGAGCAAGGAGGGGGCACTTCCACCAGAGACCAACCCACATCCACCTCCAGCTCCACCTCCACAGAAAGCAGGCAGAGAGCCAGACCGGAGGGACAGAGCCACACTGTCCTGCTGGAGATCAGAGACACCATCAAAAGCAGCATAGATCTCCTCTCTCACCTGGTACACACCGACATACCATTCTCAAACCGCAAGCCCTTCCTCACCTATGTCAACCAGACCCTCATGGACATGTCCGAATGACAGTATCAGGTGATAAAGGACAGGATCACCGGTCTTCTGCACAACCCTCCAGGCCCAGCTGAACCTGCTCCAACGCAGTCCAGGTCTGCTTCTCCAAACCAGGTGATGTCACAGCCCTTCCAAGGCTTTCAACAGCCCCTCACCTGCCAAGGCTACCACTACCAGGAGTTCCAGCAGCAGAGGCAGCCCTTCCCAGTCCAGGCACAGGTTCATCGTACGCCACCAGTGCCACCGATGCCACCAATGCCACCAATGCCACCCACGCCTCACCTCGCTCACCTGCAGACCAAACATCCCCACTACACTCCTCCTTCCTCCACCCCACAGCCAAGCCCGGCCTCAGAACATCTGTCATCGGTCTTCGGACTGACACCCCATGTCATGGAGGAAGGGGCTCTCAACATCACAGGACTGAGCCAGCTGTCTGAGAGCTTCCTCCACACACCATCCCCTGTTGTCCTCTCGGGGCCAGGCACCCCAATGGCGCCTCAGACCAGCACTCCAGCAGCAGCCACCTCCACAGCACCTGGACCCTTCACCCCTGAGACTATGGGCACGCCTCAGAGTGACTGAGAAGAGTGCCAGAGACTGGGTTGCTACCTGTTGACTTTATCTTTGCTTGGGACACTTTACTTGGGTCATTTTTCTTTTACAGTTTGTTATTAATAAAGTTTATCTTTGCTTCACACACTTGGTTCAGTTCTTTTAGTCAATAAAGTCTTGTTGGAAACTTTTAGAAATGGTTTAAGCCTTTGCATGCTTGTGGTAAGGATAGCAGTGGGATGGGTAATAGCTGTGGGATAGATAAACCTCCATTGCAAGCATAGTGGGACTGTATGGTCCACCCTCCCAGGTGCCATACCTATGGCCCTTTATTATCAATAACAATGTAATCATTCATCCACACATTTGAACATAAACACAACTCTTTATTAAATGCCCTGTTCATTGTAGGGCCACTCAACATACAGGGCACAATCTCATCCGTGTGATGAGACAGGCTCAAGGAAGCATCCATTAAGCATCTACCATCCTGTCTTGCCACTCCACTGCTCCAGCTGGGGAGTTGCACCAGTGTTTCAGGAGGTTGCGTTGCTTCTTCCCTTCACGTGAAGCTCTATTGGGGCCTTGCACATCCACAGTATCTATCAGGTTTCGCCCTTGCCTCCATTCACCAAGTTCCATTCTTCTCTCGTGTCGCTACACTTTTCCCAGCCACTGTAGTACACTGTTGGTGTAGGTTGGTGTAGCGTGGTAGAAGGATTCGCATGTAAACAGATACCTGACAGGGGCCGCGACGTGAACGCTTCTTCTATGGCCCCCACCAAGTTCCATGTCCCCATTGTCTTGTTGGCGGTCCACGAGCCTGTTCTGCAACACTGGGTAGCGGGTGCGCATGAGATTGTGCAGGATGCAGCAAGCTTTCACGATGTTCCTCACGGTCTCTGGGCGATGCTGCATGGTGGTGAGAAGTACCTGGAACCTGTTGGCCAGGATGCCAAAGGTGTTCTCCACCACTCATCTTGCCCTGGACAGTCTGTAGTTGAAGATTCTCTCTTCACGGGTGAGGCATCTGGAAGTGTAGGGCTTCATGAGGTAGGTTCTGAGGGAGAAGGCGTCATTCCCCACGATGAAGTAGGGCACATCTTGTGTGTCGTTGGGCAGGGGGTCTGGATCTGGGAAGCCCACGATGAGGTTGCGTTCCAGCCCCTCCTTGAGGTGACTGGCGTTGTATACCTGGGCATCTGAAGATGAGCCGTTGCCTGAAGCATCAATGTACATGAACTTGTCGTCAGCATCGATTATGGCGAAGAGGATGATGCTGAAGAAGCCCTTGTAGTTGTGATAAGTGGACCCTGAGTTGGCTGGAGCTTTGCAGGCCACGTGCTTGCCATCTATGGCTCCAATGGTGTGAGGGAAGTTCCACTTCTGATACCTCTGTTCTGCAACTTTCTTCCAGCCTTCTTCAGTGGAGGGGCACTGGAGGAGCTCCTCCAGGTATTCTTCGATGATGGCTTGCACCACTTCTCTGACCACAATGCTGATGGTGTTGTGTGGCACCCTCCAGGCATACTGCATGCTCCTGTACGTGGTCCCTGAGGCCAGGTGGCGCAGAGTCAATGCCACCTTCAGCCCAGGGTCCAGGCTGGGCTGGAAGTTGGTGTTTGCCTTGGTCAACCTGGGTCTCAGCCGCTCCACAACTTCGTCAAACATGGCTGGCGGCATCCTCGTGAAGTTCTGGAATGCAGGAGTGTCTTCGTTCCTCAGCTCCACCATCAGCTTGTTATACAGTCCGTACTCAGCTCTTTTTGCAATCCATCTTCGGACCCAGACACTTCTTGGATGCCCCCTTTTCTTCGCATGGAACAGTGAAAGAGCCTGTAGAGGGCTTCGCACTGTTGTACAACGATGGCGGCTACCAAAAGGAGTGTGTGATGATCCATGGTGGAGATCAGTGGATGATGTGGAAGAGCAAGAGCAAGAGCAAGAGCAAGAGCAAGAGCAAGAGCAAGATGAAGGCTGAAGAGGTCTGCACAGCAGGGCTACTGGACTAAAAGTGAGATCCAGGTGATTTCTCCCCCCTTTTATAGGAAATATAGGTTTTCCGCTAGGTGTCCTTTTGCATTCTCTAGACATCCTGCAGACATCCTAAATATCCGAGATACGTCCCCTATACGAACTTTTTTTCCGTTTTAATGCTTTGTATGCGAGCTGCATCTGCTTTCATCCTTTCTACGTCCGTGCTACTAATGCTGCGTGTCCGTTCCGTGTCCGTTTCACTTCCTCCCTGTGTCCGTTTTCTGCTGGAGCAGATGCAAGTTGCACAGATGCACAGCGGATGCCTCGCGGATATAGCGGACGCGTAACAGATGACAACAGACGTATAATGGATGTTCCCCGTATGCATAGTGGATGTAGAATGGACGCGTTGGATACATTTTCCGCTCAAAAAGTTTTGTGCAGCTCAAAACTTTCTGAGAGGATGGAATCTCAGTCGACGGATGCTGGACGGATAGAGAGGATGAAAAACGGATGCAGTAAGTACAGAACGGATGGATCGCATTAACCAACGGATGGCACATGTTTCTCTCCGTTTTACATCCTCTTTCCATCCGTTGGTGCTGTGTGACAGGGGCTTAAGAGAGCAGGGAGGGAGAGCCGGCAGTTTCATTTGTCTATTGATCCTGAGGATGTTGTTGTAACACATGGCTCCCCAAACTTTTCAACTTTAAGACTTGTGGACTTCAACTCCCAGGATTCTTGGAATTGAAGTCCACAAGTCTTAAAGTAGCCATGTTTGGAGACATCTGTTGTAACCTATAATAAGGGAAGTACATTATACAAGTGAATAAACTTTCCGGAATTGAACATTTTGCTTTATTTATTGCAAAAAGTTGCGGGTTGTACTGTGCTATCAATTTGAACAACTGGGTTGGTTAGAGGAGAACCAATTAGTGCTAGGGGAAGTATTTAGTATAATCCCTAATTGGGATTTGTGTTTTATTACAACTTGGACTTCCTAATGAATAATTTACACCATGCCGTTACATTTGCACTGGTTTTTTGTTTTCAGTTTAAAACTAGACTCAGGTAGTCTTTGACCTAGACCACAACTGAGCTCAAAACCTCTGTTGCCAAGCAAGACAGTTGTTAAATGAATTTTGCCCCATGTTATGACGTTTCTTGCCACAGGTGTTAAATAAATCACTGCAGTTGTTACGTTAGTAACGGGGTTTTTATTTACATGAACCTGGCTTCCCCATTGACTTTGCTTGTCAGAACATCGCAAAAGGTGATCACCTGACCTCAGAACACTGCAACTGTCATACATATGAGTCAGTTGACAAATGAGTGAATTCTGATCATGTGATCATGAGAATGCTGCAATGGTCATAAGCCTGAAAAATGACTATAAGTCACTTTTTTTTAGTATGGTCATAACTCCAAATGGTCACCAAACAAACGAAGACTACCGTATAAATATTTATAGATTTTCTTATGGTTAGCAAAAGGATGCTTCTTAAACTCATTTTTCAAACTTTTTTTTTTTTTTTGCATTTTTGTCTTTCTTCTCTATGGGTTAGTTGGGTTTACTAATGGAAGTAAATAGGCACTGCTTTCATTTTAAATTGGATTTATTAGCAAACCCTGACAGGCTAGCATTAATTCCCAGAGGAAGGGGAAGCGCAAGAAGCAGAGGGGTGAAGGTAGGGAAAGAGAAGAATCAATAAGCAGCAAAAATTGGCAGTGAAAAGGTTCCAAGTCAAAGGGCGGTGAATATTCATACCAGTCATTAGGGAAATGAACTGCTGAGATTAAAAAGTGGGAGAAAAACATCAAGCCAAACTCTAATCCTTTTTACACCTGAGAATCATCCATAATGATACAGTTGTACTGAGGAAGTTCTTCAGCTAAAACAAATTCAAAAGTTCCAAAACAAAGAAGAACATCAATTGCTCAGAAGAATGTAATTGGCCAGCCTAGGAATCACTAAACACATCTTTGACACACAAAAGCAATATTTCATGTCCCAGACACACACAAAGAATATTTTTCTCAAATAAAGATTTCCCAAATGAATTGGAAATTTTGAAGAAAATTACAATGTGCACAGAAATGGATAAATTAACAAAAGAACTGAAAAATAAGGAAGATTCAGATTATTATAAAACATGGGAGAAATTTTATGGCTGGCTAGAGATGAGGAAAGTCAAGGACAATAAGGAATGATTATATGTATAATTAAAGTGTACAGATAAAAATTATGTAATATTACTGTTGAATTTAGCAATGTAATGACAGTGATTGATATTAGGGAAACTGTACCACGTTCAACTTTTTTATTCTAAGAATTGTGTGTCTTTGTGTTTGTTTATCTGTTTAATAAAGAAATTTTTAAAAAAAGAATATTTGTCTCTCATATCTGAGATTAGAATAAAATATATACTGAGACCCAATAAATAGGTAAAGCTTAGGGTCTGCTTGACCACAACCTATTTTAAATACAATGAAGGTTCTACAGACAAAAACACAGCTGTGCCATGGATTCATCTGTGTCCCCCATTGTGGCCAATCTCTACATGGATGAGATAGAAAGCAAAGCCTTAGACTCCTTCACAGGAATCCGACCCATTCACTGGTATAGGTATGTGGATGCTTCTAGGGTCAAGATCAAAACACAGGAATTGGAAACGTTCACCAAACATATCAACTCTGTGGACAGATACATCAAATTACATAGAATAACAAGAGTTAGGAGTTCATCCAGTCCAACCCCCTGCTCAAGTAGGAGAGTCTATTCCAAATATTGGCCTCTACCTCGGATCGAACTCACAGTCTCCTGATTGTGAGGTGACAGCTCCATCTCTAGGCCACACAAGAAGATGTTAAGGAAAATAGTCTATCCTTCCTGGACTGTGTGGGACACATTAAGGAAAACAGAAGTCTTAACATTGAAGTTTCGAGAAAACCCACACACAGAGATCAATATTTACATTTTGATTCCCACCTCCCACTGGAGCACAAAATGGGAGTCATGAGAATGCTACATCACAGAGCTGAAGGACTGGCTACCAGCAAAGATGGGAAAGAAAAAGAACAAAAACACATCAAGGCAGCCCTCAGAATGTGTGGCTATCCCAAGTGGGCCTTCGTCAAATCTCAGGAAAGACCCTACAGGAGCTCTTTCATATCAGATAATGAAGAAAACAATGAACGGAGCAACATTGTCATTCTGTCATGTACATTGCAGGCATATCAGAAAAGCTCAGGAGGATCTTTAGCCAACATAACATACGTGTACACTTCAAACCTAACATTACACGAAGGCAGAAGCTTGTCTACCCCAAGGATTTGAACACCCAGTCAAAAATTGGGCAATGTGGTATATGTACTACAGTGCAGTGAGCCATGTTCAGATCTGCTCACTGGGGAAATAAAACAACCACTTCATAGGTGCATGACACAGTTGGAAGTTAGCACACACACCACCCCCCCACAGGAAAATGAAATATTTTAGGATATATTAAAAAGGCAGAATATTTCCGCTAAAAAGAGTAGAAACTCGG